>NC_069425.1:8339496-8364834 GCF_026875155.1 Cherax quadricarinatus | reverse complement strand
AAAAGGAACTGATGAAAGTCACCCCCACTCACAAATCCTTTAAAATACTGGTTATTTTGTACTACAACACTGTTTTTGCTATTCACGGTTCACTAGAAAAAAAACGAGTACCTAGCAAGCCAGGAAGATTATTAAAAACAGCTGCCTTGGGGTAAGTTTTGGCGACTTCGGCACCTCCCTCTATGGCTTACACTTCATTTACAAATTCACCGTTTTAAAAATGACCTTTAGCCTTTATCATCAATGTACTGGGGACCACTGTAGTATCACTTTAATAGTATACTCAATTTTTTCAGGAGACTTTCTTTCCTTGACACAAAGTTCAATTATTATTATTTTTTCACAGGGGACACGGGCCCATGTTTCCCCCTTGGCAGAAAAACCTGCTGGGGGTTGCAACTAATTCCCCTTTTTGACTAGATATTTTTTTTTTCCGCCAAGTTTGGTTCCAGGGCTGAGGGATTTTATCGTATAGGATTGATGAAAAAATTAAATTTCTAGCACGTAAGAGCGATGTGAAAACACAAAAAACCCCCGAGAAAACGAGGCACGTGACATTTTCGAGAACGTTTAGAATCAGTGTTTGTGTAATTTCGCATGCTCTCGAAAAACCCTTTGCTATAAAATTTATATAAAAATTAATATTTTAATATATAAATATATATTATATATAAAAATTTAATATAAAAATTTATATAAAAATATATATATATTTTTATTTAAAAATATAAAATATATATATATAAAAATTTATATAATATATTTTAAAATTTATATATATATAAATATAAATATAAAAATATATCATAGGTGTATGTTGGAAACGGGAAAACCCCCCAGGATGTACTACCGTCCTCCCAAGTGATGTAAAAACAAAAAGCCTGTAATTTTTTTTACATATGGTGGTTTGCTGGGTCCTTTTTTTTCTTCTCATAACAGCAATTTTCAGGTAGTCTTGCTACTTCACTTACATTTAGGACACACTAACTACATGAAACATATATATACACACCCCTCGGGGTTTCTTCTATTTTCCTTTCTAGTTCTTATTTTGTTTTTTTTCCTCTTTTTCCCCATAGAAGTGGAACAGAACTTCCCCCGTCAGCCATGGTGTTGTAACTAAATCCCGGGAAGCAATGGGCTAGTAACTCTTCAAGTTAATTACAAATGAAAAAAGGAAAACTTTCGTTTCTTTTTGGGCCCCCCTTTCCTTGGTGGGAATCCGGGGTTTTTTATATATATATATATATAAATATATTATATATATATATATAATATAATTAAAATTATATATAAAATTTTTAAATATATATATATTAAAATTAATAAATATATATATAAAATATATATAATATATATATAATAAATATTATATATATAATATAAATATATAAAGAGAAGGAGAGAGAGAGAGAGAGAGAGAGGAGGTGGAACTTTCCCTATATAATATATATATTTATATTATATAATATATATTTTAATATATATTATATATAATATTTAAATATATATATATAAAATAATATATATATATATATATATATAAAATTCCCCTGTGGAAGAATATTTAAATTCCAAAAGGCTTTTATGGTTCTCAATTTAAAGGAATATGAAAACAGTACATAAAAGGAAGGCAAAAAAAGGGTCAAGACTAAACCTAACCATTTATCCCCAATAAACAACACCTCACACAGCATGACGACACCCGACTCTGTGAAAACCCACCCAAAACTCTACCCAAGAGTTAAGATTTATTACTTGTGTAATGTAACAATAAATTCTTCCCCAAATTTTATAAATTATAAATGAATCCAATTATATAAACCAAAGGAAATTTCATATTTTTTTCAAAAACTGCTTTTTAATTGAAACAAGATTCAATTATTTTTCCCGTCGACCATGTACTTGTTTGATACAACTTTCTCAGCTTTATGAAAATCAATTGGAGGGTTTTAAAATCTCTCACATGAATTAATGGCATTGGAATCTTGTCCACTTTAATGCTATATTTATGTTATTTTAATATTAGTTCGAGACTTTTACCAGTTTGACCGTAATAACTTTATCGAAAATTTTTACAAGGAATCTTATAGACACATCCGTCAGCATTTGGGGGGAATTTCTTTATCAAAAGTTTTTTTTCTGTATCAAGATTTGTAAATACAACTTTAATATTAAAAGTCTTAAGAAGAGAAGGCATATCAATCAAGTTTTCATGGTAAGGGAGAACCAACATTTTTTAGTTGAATAAGGCTGGTTGTCACTTTTTGGTTTGTAAAAAGTACTTCTAGAAATTTTAAAAGATTTATCAAATTCATTTCTTGGGTATTTCAGATTCATTAGCTATTTCATAATTTTTATATATTTCTTTGTCTATGAAACTCTGGACTACAAATTACGCAAAGCTCTCAAACACACTGATGAGAAAACCGACAGTTTAACTCAAATCTTGATGTGAAGAATAATTGTGTAGAGGCGCCACGAGTACAGTGAGAGAAAAACATAAGTACCCGGGGGCCCAAGACTGTCCATTGCCTCCCAGCATACAAAGAGGGATTACCAATGACCCCTGGCTGTCTTCAAGAAGGCACTGGGACAGGCACCTAAAGTCAGTACCTGACCAACCGGGCTGTGGTTTGTAGGTCAGCTTGTGTGCGGCCAGCAGTAACACCTGGTTGATCAGGCCCTGATCTACCAAAAAGGCCTGTTCTCAGACCGGGCCGCGGGGGGGTTGACCCCGAAACCCTCTCCAGGTAAAACTCCAGGGAATAGGAACAGTTATTTGCAGGTTTTCTGTATATTTTAAATTTAAAGTCATTATTACCCTTAATAACTAAAACATCTAGAAGAGGGAATGAGTTATTTTCTTCGAACTCAACAGTAAAGTTTATAGAATGGGCTAAGCTATTTAATTTAACAAGGAAATGGTTTATATCTACATTCTTAGGCATAAGACACAAACTATCATCAACATATCTGAACCATTAGCTATATGAGGGAGGATTGTGTTAACAGTCTTGATTCAAAAAATTTCCCCATGTATGGGTTACTAAGAACAGGTGAAGAGGAATCCATTGCCATACCAAACTTTGAGTATAAAACTTACAAAAAAAAACAAATTTTGCATCAGCAATGCAAATTTTAAATAAATTTAATAAATAGTAGGAAGTGACAACGATAAAATCGTGATTAACAAGTTCTTCAGAAAAGAACTTAAATAAATCATGAACTGGAACTTTTGTAAACAAAAAAAGAAACATCAAAACTAACCATGTTAAAATCATTTAAGTCAGTCAAGGAGCTTAATTTACCAACTAAATCTATGTTGTTTTTAACATTAAATTTTAGAAATTTTTCCAACAATAGGCTCAAAATGTCGACAAGCCATTTAGATAATTTAGAAAATTTATTTTGAACTGAACCTAGGGGAGCTAACAATTGGTCTATTTGGGTTTACCCGGTTTGTGCATCGTTTTAATCCACCAGGGCAAACTGCAGTGGTATAGGTCACAATCTCATTTGGGTTTAAAGACCATCAGGTGTCTCTGGATGAAGGCCTACATTGACTTAAAGAATGGGCCTTGGGATGATAGATTTCTTGCTGTCATTATATTAAATAGTTTTCGCTTTAGGTTACCCAACGGGGTGTCCGGCTCCACAGTTGAAAAGTGCGGGTGATGGGCATTAAAATCTACGCCAGGATAGCAGGATTGTTGGAACATTTTCACTCAGTATCTGGTGTAGGGGAATGGACTCTACATATGGCTGTCTAGGGAGGAAAATATCCCAGTCCAATTAATACTGAACATATGAGGTCGCCATTTCTATCGTTATAAATGTTTTCTTTCGTCAAAAGGGGGATGTTACGAAATGCATTATTCAAGTTTCACTAGGATGGCCACTCCACTATAGGACCCTCTCGATTTCTCGACAGTAGAGTAACCACGTATCTTTATATGTTGGTCTGCTCTCACAGCTGTCTCATTCAGAAGGTGATGTCAGGGTTGTGATTGGGGAATTCGACTTCAGGGAGATAGAGTTTTTAAAGAAATGTTGAATATTAATTTGTAAAATTGTAATCCCCATTACTTTATGAAGTTTGGGGTTTTTAATGAGTACAGAGAGTTGATGTCCGAAATTATAGCTGCAAGTTGAGTGCCAGCTCTCCGTATTCCACTCATCAAGGAAGGACGTAGTCATAAGTGATTTTCTGTATACTGACAATTTCCTTTTCCTCACTGCTGCTGGTGATATTAACTGATGTGTCAGATTCATCATCTGACAGCTGAAGCATGGCATTCCCTGTTTCAGGCGGCATATTCACAACAACTTACTATAGGAGACAGTGGGGATGCTCCATAAGGAAGTGTGTAAGTCCACTTGGAGTATCCTTAGAAACTACTTGTACTTTTGGGTCAGCTTCAATAGCGGTAGATTGTGTATCAGTGTCTGGTGCAACTTTAGGGGCAGATATTAACGCACTGGTCTGAGTTATTATTTCAACTGGTTCTTCCATTACGGCTGTTCCTTGGCTGTGTGATGAAATCTGAATATGTGTGTTTGTGGAGAAGACATACTTCCTGTCTTGGAGGACTGGTTCATTACTGAGTTCACATTATTTGGGATGATTAAGCGCCCGATCCCATTAGCTACTAACAATGGAGGAGAGAACATGAACATCAATGTACCTCTCATAATATCTACCTCTGAGGACCAGAGAGACAAGGACTGATGATGGTCCTTGTGCTTGGTGTACTTTGGGGTTAGGGTTAGGGTGGGCGCTGCAGGAGGGCAGAATCCCAAAAATTGGAATTGGTAGAGGTGGCAAAAAGGAGACCCACCAGAACCAGATAGATTAGGGAACGAATTCTGGGACATATTTGGAGTGCTTGGAGAGGAGTTTCCTTAGTGTTTGTCTGTTTCTTGGCGTCTAGAATTTACTGGATTGTAGATTTCTTAATTTAACAGGGCAGCATGATGTTTCCCTTTACAAAGGGCACACTTGGGACAGTCCCTGAAAACATGCTCACCAGAGCAGATACTGCAAATCGCTTTTTGGCTTCTGCATTTATTTGTGCTATGACCAAACTCATAACACTTGAAACTGTGTGACACTGACAAACCTTTCCATGGAGATTTTGTCTGGTGTCCACCTGGCTCCAAAACATTTCATACCATTTTGTCATGTGATTTTGGTTTCTTCCGGTGTCTCGAGGATTAATTTTAATGTTGCTGGACGCTTGAATTTTTTAGTAAATTTATACGTCTTAAGAACCTTGAGCATGGAGTTTTCATGATTAATTTCTTCAACGAGTTCTCAGCATTGCAGTCTTTCATGAATCTGTTGTACGTTGTGCATGGTAGCTGTTTGGTGGAATGGGGATGATACCCAGATCATTTAAATTTTCAAGATGTCCTTCTTGAGTAATTGGAACAGCTGCTCTTCAGAGGAGAGCAGAAGTACTGCACCAGAGTGAGTTTGGAATACATCCACTGGTGCAACAGTGGAATTGGAACAAATACAATCAAGTATTTCCCTCTTGGACTTCTGGTTGTCAGTGACACGAATTCTTACTCTTATTTTCGGCATGATGTCTAGTATGATGCCCAGTAAGGCACAGCTGATACATAAATTTGCTATAAAAAGAAAAACTTTCCTATGTCATTCCTAAAAATTCCTATTCAGATGATTTATGGTCATCCCATAAGACAGCCTACACTCGAGGAGTGAGCGGGACAGCGCCCAAGGCAATCAAGGGAATCACGAGTAAAACTGTAGTATCTCAGTGTCTGGGTCGGTCTGTCAGTCGATAAGGAACTGTGAGGGACTGATGACAGGAGCAGCAGTAGCCAGAGAGGTCTGAGTGTCGACATTCACTAAAGTATCACTTGACGGTATGTGAGACATATGGCAAAGAAGTTGCACAAGAACAAATAAGGCAAAAATAATGAACAATAAAAATGATACAAAATGCTAAAATTAAAATAAAAGGTATGCAAACTAATTCTGCAGAAGTAATAAAAAAAATGTCTAAGATACACTGCAAGAGGAAGGACAACTCAATGTAAAGGACTGCTGGACAAGATAAAAAAATTACATTTACATTTACAAGTAAAAAATATTACTGGAGACTGAAATTAAATGCAAAAATGAGCTGTCTGTACTCTTGTTAATAAAGAAATTAATAATAAAATTGTAAATCAATGTAAAAAGTATAAAATAAAATCACTAAATTGTATGCAACGAGAGATAACTGGGAAATTTAAATATTTTCTAAGAATGCATAAACAAAATTAAAATATAAAAACAAAGACAACATGAGGAAAAAATAATAAAATGAAAAACAAGACTCAGACAATAATGAAACTGAGAATAATAATGCATAAAAATATCAATAAAAGAAAATAATTCACTGCAGAACAAGTGCAACAAAATAAGGTGCAGAAATAATCACTGCAGCAATAAAGTTACACTGGGAAAATGTAGGTTAAATAATAAAATAAAAATATGAAGAAAACTGATTGAACACTTTAACTCTTAATTGTAAATTAGACAAAACAATTTACTCAGAGTAAAGAAAACACTTTACGTTAAAAAGAAATTGAAATTACACTAAGAGTGAATTTGTTCAAAGATATATGAAAAATATGAATAAAAATAAAACAAGAAACAAAACTGGAAGTGTAACACTTACAAGTGGCGGGGCACACAACACTTACAAGTGGCAGGGCACACACAACATATTCACTTATTCATTTTTTTTTTTAGTAAGTAAGTAAATTTATTCAGGTATACACAAATACAGTTACATAGAATTATCATACATAGCAGCATATGTGTAGAGAACCTAGGATAACCCAAAAAAGTCAGACAGAGTGACTTATTTCCATTGGGGTCCTTTTACCTTATTATTATAATATAAAGGTTATAATATTTTCTTATTATTCTACAATGAAGATAACATCTTATTATCATACTAAAAAGACTATCTACTACACGAGGGTCATTAAGACTATCTACAATACGAGGGTCATTACTAGGAATAAGGTAAAAATTTACACGTATTTTAGCTAAAAAATAGAAAATCATTCTTCCCCTCCCTTTCTGTAGCTTCATTCATCAGACACTTTTTGGAAGTCTTCTTGAACTGGTTCATGCTATGACTGGCTTTGACATGTGCGGGTAGTCTGTTCCATTCCTTTATTGCTGTACAATAAAAGGTGTTTGACGCCTGGCCACTGACTGTGGGTACTACAAAGTTGTGCTCTCTCCCCTAGTACTATGATTGCTTTGGGTTTTCCCAACCTTGACAAAATTGACAGCAAGATATTCTGGACACTGTTCGTGAGCAATTTTATAAAACATGATTTAGCTTCATTTGTTTTACTCTGTCTTCAACATTTCAGCATATCCAACTGCTGTAATTCATCCTGGCCTACATGTTCTCTTGGTCCCAGCCCCAGGATGAATCTTACGATTTTGTTCTGGGTGATTTGCAGTCTTTCAGTTTTTTTGTCAAGGCAGAGTACCATGAAGAGCAAGCGTAATCCATATGGCATTGTATAAGGGCTAGACATAGGGTCCTGCGAGCCTCAGTAGGTAGACACTGTGCTTGTCTATACAGGAACTTCAGTCTGGCATTCGCTTTCTTTACTACACTGTTCCCTACCAATTCTCCTGACATGCATGGGTCAAAGGGGATTCCCAGATATTTTACTGATGAAACCAAAGTGATGGACTCCCCATTACACTGAACATTAAAATTATTTACCTTTCTCAGTTTATGTTTCGTTCCTAAGAGAATGGCTTCAGTTTTCCCTAGGTGTAATGATAGTTTGTTGTCTACTAACCATTTGCTGCAGGACTCCAGTTCCAGTGTTAAAACATTAGCAATATCTTGTGGGTCTTTACCTGTCACTAACAGAGCACTGTCATCTGCATACAGTAGGAGTTTGTACTTGACACTGATAGGCATATCATTGACATAACATAAGAATAATAAGGGACCCAGAATACTACCTTGGGGAACTCCACATGTTATCGGCAGGGGTTCTGTTTCCGTTTTGTTGATTTTGACTATTTGTCTCCCGTTGCTAAGGTAGGACTTAAACCAGTCTACAGAACCTATACCGATAGCTTGAAGTTTCTTACATAATATATTGTGGTTGACAGTATCGAAGGCCTTTTGCAGGTCTAAGGTTACCATACCTATGAGGTTTCCTTTTGACATTTCAGTTCTCAGGTAATCCATCAGATTAATAAGGGAGGTATCGGTTGAGTAGGATCATCTAAAGCCCGATTGATAGCTATGGAGAATGCTGTTGTCATTAAGGTACTTAACTACTTGAGAATACACCGCCCTCTCCAGAATTTTAGATATACTGAGTATACTAACAGGTCTATAGTTGCTTACATCAGACCTATTATTTTTCTTGAAGATAGGAGTAACTCTGGCCTCCTTGAACCCCTCCGGTACAGTATTAGTGGTTATTGATAGATTTATTATGTGAGCAATAGGGATTGACAGTTACAGAAGCACCATCTTTTAGGAACTTAGACGGGATGTTATCAGGGCCTGTGCTCTTAGTTGGGTTTAACCTGCTTAGTTCTTTTTGGATATGAAGTCAATGAGATACACTTACTAGTTAACAACTGTTTGGGGTTACCCCTTTATTGGAATAGTAGTTTGAAACTTATCAGTAGTCTGTGTTAAAGGTATTTATGATGCAGCTGGTAGTTTACTTACTAGTGTTGATGCAACAGATGTGTAGTAGGAATTAAAGCAATTTGCCACCTTAGATGTTTCGTGGCATACCTCATTATCGATAGTGAGTACTATGTTAGACCTATCTACTGGCTTATGGCTATACCCCAACTGTTTTAGTTGTTGCCAGAGCTTTCTGGGGGTTATGCTTATACTCTTCAATTTTTGAGCAATAGTGCTTTGCCTTTGCCCCTTTTATAACCTCTGTACTCTGTTCCTCACCATTTGGAATTTTATTTAGTGCTGCAATATCCTGTCTGTTTGCTTTAAATCTTTTTTTGCAGCTGGTCTCTGAATTTCATTTTTATCTAATATCTCAGTAGTCATCCAGGGTTCAGTTCTTCGTTTTAATCCTAACCTCTTTAACTGGTGCAATATTATTAAGAATATTAGTGAACATTGTTTTGAATTTTTCCCAGGCATCGTTTACGTCCGTGCAACTTGTTATCTCTGTCCAGTCCAATTGTGTAGCCTATTTACCAGTGTTTCTTTTACTGTAGTTTTCTAGTTGACCTCATTTTTATTGTCCTGTGTAGGCCTATCCTATCCCCAGTGATTTTCCTGGTGCAGTAAATTTATGAAATGATCACTAAGACCTGTGGTAAATGACGCCTGACTGACTAATGTTCTCAGCGCGGTTACAAAGTATATGGTCAATTAGGGTGGCTGAGAACTGTGTGATTCGGGTTGGTGTATTAATTAGTTGGGTGTAGCTATTTAATCCTAGAATTTGCTTATACCTTTTGCATAGCCCGTTATTTTGCTACTGAAAACAGATATTGAAGTCGCCCAGTATTATTGTCTTGCAATTGTTTTCAAACTCCGAACAAGGACTCTGGAAAAGTCTTCTAAGAACTGGTCCTGGGTAGTGAGGGCGGTAACTAGTTCCTACTAAGATGGGTTTGGTCTTGGGAAGCAGCACTTCAAACCATAGAATCTCCAGTTTATTGTTATTTAAATCAGGTCTTGGGTTGTAAGGTAAGTCATTTCTAATGTAGGCACATACTCCACCACCCTTTCTGTTCCTATCTAAGCATTTTATATTGTAACCTTCTATTTGACCTCGTCGTCAGTCCCCCGTATCATCCAACCAAGATTCAGAGATGGTTATAACTGCCGCCCTAATATTGTTAGCTAGAATCCTAATCTCTGCCAATTTAGGAAAAAGTGATCTTGCATTGACATGAATAAAGTGAAGGCCTGTTTTCATAAACAATCAATAATCATCAATATATGGCAATGGGTCATTTGTATTAAAATTAGGTAAATCAATGTCATCACTGCTAAAGGGTAACTGTGCCAAAGTGAATTTGTTACACAAAATGAATTCTGGCACCGTTGCTATAATTGTACATACATCCATCATGCACCCACCCCTTACACATTTTACATAAGGTGCCTTTTCTGTTTTTCATGTGTACTTTAGTACAGTGTATGCACCTGTTTGGTAGTGTTTGAGATAATAATGGCTGTATTGTCTCATTGACCTATGTATGCATTACATATGGAGTTAAGGTTATCATCCCTAGCTACTAGACCGTCATTATCGCCGTCATTTATCTGTCTGTTTTGCCTCTGCACAATAGTTTGAGGTCCTGGATTAATTTGGATATCACCACTTAAGAGCGCTACAATAAGAGCTGTGTGCCACTGTTTTTGTTTGGGTATGCGGTGTTGCCATACCTTGCAGCGATAATGAGGTTTACTTTTCTGGTAGGATGGCAACTGTGATGAATGGTTTTGAAAACCGACAAGTTGAAGAATTGAGACACTTATGCAACATATGGGAATCTTTATTGAAGAAACGTTTCGCCACACAGTGGCTTCATCAGTCCAATACAAAGTAGAAGTGGGTAAGGAGAGTAGAAGTTTGAGGTAATCAGTCCCTCAACCTGGAATCGATGTGTTCAGTCCATCACTTCCTACAAGAGTGATGGACTGAACACATCGATTCCAGGTTGAGGGACTGATTACCTCAAACTTCTACTCTCCTTACCAACTTCTACTTTGTATTGGACTGATGAAGCCACTGTGTGGCGAAACGTTTCTTCAATAAAGATTCCCATATGTTGCATAAGTGTCTCAATTCTTCAGGATGGCAACTGTTGGGCTTTTACTGTCCAGGGCGCTGTTACTCCATTCACCTTTTCCTGCCCGCATGACTTATTTCTTTCATCATGGAATTGAAGAAGAAATATAAATATAATTATGGCAGCCTGTACAACCTAATGCCTACCATTTTCACTCTTCGCTCTTTTACTCATATACAATAATATTTATTTCTCTTTTCCAGTCCCTAGTACACTTAGTATCTGCTTTAGCAATCACACTGAATTACTAGTAAAATTTCCTCTTCAAAACCCTCTTCACTGCTCGCTTTTCCCTTAACTTCACAAAACCCTTAGAGTTAACCCCTTATTACACACTCCCCTACCCACCTCACTTCACAGTCTGGCTTCACCAATTAACTTCTAACTCCTTTCCATTCTGGTAGACCAGAAAGTGTGAAGGCTTACTCAGCCCTGTAACAACTTCAGTCAGTATTACTCAGGCTGGCTCCTCCTCAGGAAAATTAGTGAATAGAAAAAGAAATAATAACAGACAAACATAAACACTTTATTATATAGAAAATATAAAATGTAAAACACTTAAATATGAAATATTAATCCTACATTAAAGAAAATGAAAAATGAAAAATATAAATGATAACTGAATTCAACGCTAATTTAAATGTATATAAAACGTGGGTGTCTGGTGTTGGTGACACTGTTGTTGAAATCGTAGCTATTGCTGATGTGGGGGGGGGGTCGCAGGTGTTGGTGACCACCACTGGCTAGATCTTCAGATTACTGCCATGAGTATAATATCCCGATGACAGGAAAGCAGGTTCTTTACAGCTGCAATGATGTGGGGTTACGCCCTGCAATTTCATACAGGTGCACAGGTAGTTCAATACAAAATGGGACGTCTCCAGGACGTTAGTCCGTCTCCTGTTCTTCTCGTTAATTGACAGGTGACCCTCACTGTCATCCAAGCTGAAAAGATAGACAGGTTACCCACTGCTTAAATAATCACTCTCCATGGCAGTGCACATTACTCAAAAGACGTGGTGATTATTACAACAGTCAACCTAGAGCAAGACTGAAAGAACTAAGTTTATTATTGGTCAAAAGTGAAGCTTTTAACCAATAAATCCACTAGAATACAAGGCAGGCATGTACTTACAGTAGTGTTGGGAGCTGTGAGTCCAGTGATTTACTGTTTGACCAGAGCCCCATACGTCACCTTTCGAGGGGGGGGGGAAGAGGGAGGGGAAGGGATAGCTGGAGCTAGACTGACCCTATGTTAACAAGCAGCCGGCAATCAAACTATCACTTTAGGGGTGGGGGGGGGGGAGAAAAGGCGGGAAAAACGGGAACGTGACTTACCCTACCTTAACTAGTAACCGGTAATGAAACTATCGTTACTATATCTCTACTCCTATCTATTGAACTTTTCCCTCACACTCCCCCATACCAAGACTTATAGTCAAGGGGTATAAGAAGAATAGGCAAGGAAAAAGTTCTAACATGTGGAAGTCGCGTAATTCAACAAATCTTCTACTGACTGTCACGACTTAACCAGTCAGAGAAATAATTGGATGAACCATTGATATACACAATATGGAACTTAAAAGCCTGGAGTGCCAATGTCCACCTCAAGAGGCGACTGTTGGTTCCCTTAAAAGTTTCTAGGTATATCAAAGGTTTGTGGTCCGTTTCTAAAATGAATTCTTTTCCCAGCAAATAAAATTTAAGTTTGGAGATACCCCACACAAGGGCCAAACTTTCCCCAGGGAATTTGGGAGATGGTTAACCAAAATCCATATGGTATTGTAGTAACACCGCACCTAAGCCAGTATTGGAGGCATCAGTTCTCAAACAAAATGTTTTATTAATATCTGGAATCTTAAGTATAGGGTCTTTTGAAAAGATACTTTTAATCTCATTAAACTTTTCCCGAGCTACGTCGGAAAGTTCAAGAGGTTCCTTCACAGACTTTTTAAGAAAGTCTGATAAGATGCCTGTAAGATCAGCAAGATTCAGGATAAACCGTGCATAAAAATTTACAGAACCAAGAAAGCTTCGCATGAGCTTCTTGGGAATTTAAATTCTAATAAAGCTTTGATCTTACTGGGGAGAGGCTGCAGAGAGTTATTAGAAAGTATTAGTTCAAGATATCTAATCTTGTTATACCCAAGGAAGCATTTCTTCGGCTTGGCAGTGAGGCCATGCGAGCGTAACCTACGCAAAACTGATGTTAATGTTTGGATATGTTCGCCCCACGTGGATGTCATTACGTCAATGTTATCAAAATAAACTGAAACATTTGGCCTATTACCCAAGACCTTTCTCATCAGTCTCACGTAGGTAGCACTGGCAGTTACCAAACCGAAGGGCATAGTTCTATACTGCATCAGTCCTTGGTGTGTAGGAAAAGCGGTGTACTGCTTAGAAGAAGGATCTAACATTACTTGATGATATGCCTGCGCAATATCAATCTCTGAAAAGAAGGAAGCGTCATAAAATTTGTGTAGATCGCTATCTATTAAGGGCATAGGCTCAGCATCCCACCGAGTTATAGCATTAAGGCCTCTGAAGTCAATAGCAAGTCTATATGAATTATCCTCCTTCTTAACCATAACTACTGGTGTACAATATGAAGATACTGAAGGTTCAATGATCTTTAGTTTTAATAATTTGCCTACCTCTCGGTCAAATGCATCCCTAAGGTGAACTGGAACTGGGTATAATTTTCGTTTGATAGGATTCTCCGTCACTAAGTCAATCTTATGGACTACCGTGGAGGTAACACCTGGAATATCAGTAAAGACGTCTGAAAAGTTACTCACACATTGAAGTAGTTCATGTCTCTTATGGTCATCCAAAGATTCATTAATATTAATGTTGGTAGCATCCGAGTGGTCAAGAGTCACCAAGTCATGTAGTTCTTCATCATAGTCTAAGTTAGAGGTATCAATTACGCACACTTTACATTCTTCAGTTGTCTTATCAAGTTCGTGTGGAAAAACTAAGTCAAAGTTGTTAAGGCAGTTAACTGAATTTTTCGGTAATATTTCTTAAGGATGTTGATATGATAAAGCTTAGGTTTCCCCTTGAATTCTATGAGGTAGTCAACTTTCCCACAAATTTTTAATACCTTATACGGACCTTTCCATGCTACTAATAATTTATTTGACTTTATCGGCAAAAGTACAAGAACTTCATCCCCTACGTTAAAACTTCTCCTCTGACTTTTGGAATCAAAATAGGTTTTGTACTGGTCCATTGACAAACTTAGGTTTTTCGAAACTATGTCAGAGGTCTCCTCAAGTTTGGATCTAAGGTCAAGGAGAAACTGGTAAGAAGACTGAACCTCAGCATTTACCTCCTCATTAGTCCATAAGTCATGAAGGATGGACAATGGGCCTCTGGCCTGTCTACCATAGAGAAGTTCAAAAGGTGAAAACCCCAAAGAGTCACTGGGAACTTCCCTCATGGCAAACAAAGCACAGGGTAGGTAACGATGCCACTCCTTAGGTTTAAGGGAGCAAAGTTTCCTTAAAATGGACTTGAGAATCGAATGCTGGCGCTCAATCCTCCCATTACAGCTGGGATGATAGGGTGTGGTGAAGAGAGGCTTCACTCCCAGAAGTTGGTATAGATGTTGCTTTAAGTCAGATGTGAATTGTGTCCCACGGTCAGACAAAATTTTTCTAGGGATGCCCATTCTGGAGAAGATGGACAAAAGGGCTTCAGCCACCTCTGCAGTAGTTATGGTCTTTAAGGGAATGGCTTCAGGGAAACTCGAAGCATAATCAACTAATGTTAATATATATCTATGTCCCCCAGATGAAAGTGGAGATAAAGGACCAACGATGTCAATAGCTACTCTTTCAAACGGTACCGTAAAGATAGGCATTTTGACCATAGGTCAAACTTTACACGATCTACAATAGGTAGTGATATCTGAGGACATTTTTGGCCAAAAACAGGTTTCCCTAATTTTATTTAAGGTTTTACGATGCGAGAAATGTCCAGCCACTGGCAGGTCATGAGCCATTTTAAGAACAGTCTCTCTGCATTGACTTGGAACAACTAAGAAGGAATAGTCTATCTCATCTGAATTTAATTTGAATACTGACTTGTACAAGATACCTTTTATATATTCAAATTTATATGAAAAGTTTTTACTTTGGATAACTTGATTTTGTTTGGCGGCATTATGGCAATTCTGAAGAGAAGGGCAATTACGTTGTAAATTGACAAAGGAGTCCTTCGATATATCTAAAGGCTTTAAGTCAGGGAAAATCAAAGGATGGACAGTAGGAGAAGCTTGGGCTTTGGTCTGAGCCCTAGTCAAGACATTTATGGTATCGGAGGTGATACCTTCACTTTCATCTAACAAGAGAACTTGTGATCCTACTTCCTCGCTTTCGAGAGTAGCATCACTGGTTTTTAATCCCACATGAATCTCACGAGACATTGTCTCAGCTGAACTTTCGAGGGGCTTCTCCGACTCTACAGGAAGAGGATCTGAAACACCTATGACCATCTTTGGTGATGAGAGGTCAACCTCAGAAGGAAGAATGGCACCTTTTACATTACCTATTAGTACGGAGCAAGAAGTGATGGGAGCTAGTACGGCTTCAGACCAACCTGTGAACCATTTAGACCTAATGTAACAACGGATGGTAGGAAAAGTGTCCGTACGGCCCAAATAGTCTGAAAGTATAGCAGAGGAATGAGTTTCTTTAAGGTTAGGGAACAGCTTATCAGAAATGACTATACATGTGCATCCAGTGTCTCGTAAAATGGTGGATACATTAAGTCCATTAACTGTACCTGAACAGAAGGGTGCTTGGTCATTACAGTCTTTAAAACATCTTCCAAATTTTTGGACCTTCTTAGAAGGACAATCTGGACGTTTATGTCCCTTAACACCACACAAATGACAAACAGGAATAAAAGGAGCCATTTTACTTTCCACTAGAGGCTTTGATTTCTTCAGGTCTGATGAACCCTTGCCCTTAGGGTTCGATCCCTTTAGGTCTTTATAGGAATTGTGAGCCTCAGCATACAGGTCAGCAGCCTCAGCAACTTCCTCAGCTTTAATCAGGTTACGTTCTCTGATGAATGTTCGTATCTGATGGGGAAGAGCTGTCAGGAACTGGTCAGCAATCATGAAGTCTCTAAGAGATTCATAGCTGTGATCAATTCCTGAACTCTCTATCCAAAAGTCGAACAAACGAAAGAGTGTTACCTGTAACTGCTGAAAGTTCTGGCAGGCTGTAGGTGGCATACCTGAAATCTTTCCTGTAAGAATTAGTGGTTTTTTGATATGCTTTAAGGATTGCCTTCTTCAGTAGGTAATAATTACATATGATATCCTGCGACAAAGTTGCATAAATATTCAAGGCTGTACCAGAAAATAACATTCCTAACCTGGTAGCCCAGGTGTCAGCAGGCCATTCACAGAGGGTAGCGGTATTTTCAAACCTGATAATGTATGAAGTTATGTCTTCCCCCTCTGTGAAGGGAGGTAAATTAGGTGTTGGAATATGTGCACTGACTGCACGTTGTTCCATTACTCCTTCCTCTAATTGTTGTGTAAGAGTTAGCTTTTTATTCTCCAATTCAAGGAGAGATTTTTCGAGCTCGCGATCCTTTTCTCTCTCTATTAACTCATGCTCTCTAGCTCTTTCCTCACGTTCTCTAGCTTTTTCCTCAACTTCTCTATCCTTTGCTCTTTCCTCAAGTTCTCTTAATTTAACCTGTACCTCACGTATCTTAGCTTGTTCCTCACATTCCCTAGCTCTTTCCTCACGATCAAGTCTATCACGCTCTTTTTGGTCTTCTTGCTCTCTTTCTGTCTTTCTTGGATTTCTCTCTCAATTCTCTCTCTTTCAAGTCTTTCCTGGATCTTAGCACTAATGAAAGATTCTAAATTTTTCCCTGTTATTCCTAACTTACTTCCAGCATTCATCCAAAACTGGTATTCCTCCATGCTTGCAAGAATAACTTAAACTATCAGGGGAAATGAAGCGGGTATTAAAGTAAACGGAGGGTTCAATTCCTGCTCCACTCAAACTGTAAATAAACCAGAGGGTTCGATCCCTGCTTCAATTAAACAATATGTATTAACGAAAACGAAGGGTTCTATGCCGGCTCCGAGCAAACAGTAAGTAGAATGGGGTCCCTTGACCATCCAATCTTCTCACCAACAAATCAAGAGTGTCCTATGACAGTTCCCTTGATAAAATGAAGAGCTCAATGAAACAAGTTGTCACTGGAAAATCTCGGGTCCGTAGAGTCTAATCCTCCAAAGTGTTTCAAGCTTACACACAATTAGGTGGCAGAATTAAATATTATATCCTGCCTGACTTGACTTACAATGAATTGAGACTATAATAATCACCAAATCTTTCAAATACCTGTACTGTAGTCCTACCATAGAGAATGATTACTTATGGCTGGTGGTAACCATCTGTGGTATGCGGCGTTGAAGTTCCAATGGTAGATTCGAGATGGAGTTGAATCTTGATTCAGTAGAGTTGATCCTGGCAAGGTCGCCACTTGTGAAGGCTTACTCAGCCCTGTAACAACTTCAGTCAGTATTACTCAGGCTGGCTCCTCCTCAGGAAAATTAGTGAATAGAAAAAGAAATAATAACAGACAAACATAAACACTTTATTATATAGAAAATATAAAATGTAAAACACTTAAATATGAAATATTAATCCTACATTAAAGAAAATGAAAATGAAAAATATAAATGATAACTGAATTCAACGCTAATTTAAATGTATATAAAACGTGGGTGTCTGGTGTTGGTGACACTGTTGTTGAAATCGTAGCCGTTGCTGATGATGGGGGGGGGGGGGGTCGCAGGTGTTGGTGACCACCACTGGCTAGATCTTCACAAATTATTGCCGTGAGTATAATTTCCCGATGACAGGAAAGCAGGTTCTTTACCGCTGCAATGATGTGGGGTTACGTCCTGCAATTTCATACAGGTGCACAGGTAGTTCAATACAAAATGGGACGTCTCCAGGACGTTAGTCCGTCTCCTTTTCTTCTCGTTGATTGACAGGTGACCCTCACTGTCATCCAAGCTAAAAAAGATAGACAGGTTACCCACTGCTTAAATAATCACTCTCCATGGCAGTGCACATTACTTAAAAGACGTGGTGATTATTACAACAGTCAACCTAGAGCAAGACTGAAAGAACTAAGTTAATTATTGGTCAAAAGTGAAGCTTTTAACCAATAAATCCACTAGAATACAAGGCACGCATGTACTTACAGTAGTGTTGGGAGCTGTGGGTCGAGTGATTTACTGTTTGACCAGAGCCCCATACGTCACCTTTCGAGGGGGGGGGGAGAGGGAGGGGAAGGGATAGCAGGAGCTAGACTGACCCTACGTTAACAAGCAGCCGGCAATCAAACTATCACTTTAGGGGTGGGGGGGGAGAAAAGGCGGGAAAAACGGGAGCGTGACTTACCCTACCTTAACTAGTAGCCGGCAATGAAACTATCACTTTCGGGGAGGGGTAAGAAAGGCGGGAGCTTGACTTACCCTACCTTAACTAGTAGCCGGTAATGAAACTATCTTTACTATATCTCTACTCCTATCTATTGAACTTTTCCCTCACAGAAAGGTTTAATCAATGGTTTCATCCTTCCAAATCCCCCTCAATTCCATTTATCGGGGGTTGTGTCGTGTTGTTGTCTCCTGACCTGTTCTGCTGACTCAGCCATTTTTAAAACACTGAGGGGAGTAATGCCACCTACAACCTGACTTTTCTTGAGTTTATAGATATATTTGGCTTTTTCTGCTATGATTCTCTCACTGTACACTGGTCAGCTGAATATAGGTCAGCTACTAAAACATTAACCTTGACTATTTAACTATTCACTTCTTTCCCACGACTGGCACTGAGGGATAACCGTCCTATACCTTGGAGTTTTGTACTGTTAATTTGACGATGTCTCCTGTGTAGATTCTTACAACAAAATCTTGCTGTGACTGATACGACAAAAATTGCTGGCAATAATAATGGTACACAAGTCTGCGAAAAGATCAGAGAATGAGACACTGCTGGTGTACGAAAAAAAGACACAGAAATAAATGGATAATTTGGTATACTGGGGTGAATGTCACTGCATGAACTACAATGACAAATACTGTAGAATACAATGCTGAAAGAATGAAAAAAAAATGAATGAATTACTTCACACGGAGTGACTGACTGGTACACTACACAATAATACTTACTAAAGACATAGAGTAGCATAAAAAAAAACACATAAAAAAATATGAGATGAGCGATAACACTGAAAAATATTGCAAAAAAAATTAATGAGTCAAAGAAACACTGAGTCTGCACTGAAAACACAAGGCTTAGAGTACACAAGAAATTCACTGTAAATGTCTCACACACGCAAATGTCTTTAAATGCAAGAAAATGTCTCTAAACAGAAAATTATCACTGAAGTCTGGAGTGGTAGACGGTGATGGTGACGAGTGATGAGGTGAAGCTTGTCCTATGCGGGAGATGACACCTACACTCACACTGTCGTTGGAAGAAATGCGCTTTCTCGGTGAACTCACATAACTGGCTTTATCGTTGGCGCTCAGCTACAATCTCTTGACCAATTATGTGAGCCAAAACAGTACTAGGACCCGGTACAAGGGTGCAAACAGCCACAGGTAGATGAGGTGAATAGTGGAGGGTGGTGGTGGAGGGCAGCGGAACAAGCTGGCCCTGTGCGCTCTCACTGCCACGCACTTCTCACCATGCACAAGGTGGCTTAACTAAATCACAATGCCACAGGGATGATGAAGACCACTCTTACCAGCATCCAAGCACAAGCGATATATGAAACAATACTTCAGAGGAACTTGCGTGGCTTACTTCTCTCTCTCAGCTGGGTTAGAAGCTGGGTTGACTGACTGGCTTAACCCACGAGAATGGCTGACGAAGACGTGTAACGATGCACACAGCATGAAGGAGCAGGTGGATGACAGGAGACAGGCTGGATGGTAGGCTGAGGTAGGCTGACTAGCATTCACTTCCACAGTCTGGCTTACTGACTGGCTTAATTGCAAAATCCAGGTCAACCCCTCGGAGATTGAAGCAATTAGCACACGAACTAAGCCAGGAAGCTTGAAAAACGGCTGCAACAGGCTTGCAGGCTGGAGTACACAGGGTGGTGTGCTGAGGGTAAGCTGCTAGCTGGAGGTGGCTGAGACGGTTCACCTTTGACCTGCCGGCGACCCACAGTCTTCTAACGTTTGAAATACCCTTAAATCCACGCTCACACCGGTGCCACCATTTGTCATGTGGGTTTTCGAAAACGTGGATAGGGTAAGAATACTCACGTAGGCTGGTAGTACGAATAATATAACGGAAAGTGTGGGAAAACGCCAACAGCCGTCCTGCCTCTCTCTGCTCCCTAGCCTGACTGACTGACCCATGAGTGCCTATGGGTGAGGGGGTGTTTGAAATCCTGCTATGGTCAGCAGCAATATGAATACAGTCAGTGATTCACACAGAGACGGTTGGTAGTGAGTCATCTACTGGTACACTGGTTACTGGTAACTGGTTACTAGGAATGGTACTACTACTGTGATGATACTTGTAACTCAGCCTCGGGTGGTGATGTTGATACTTGTGACTCAGCCTCAGCGGGTACTGCTGAACAATCCATCCAGAGATACTTGCAACAAAGATTCAGCTGGTGATGTTGATACTTGTAACTTAGCCTCAGCTGGCGATGTTGATACTTGTAACTCAGCCTCAGCTGGTGATGTTGATACTTGTAACTCAGCCTCAGCTGGTGATGCTGATTCTTGTAACTCAGCCTCAGCTGGTGATGTTGAAACTTGTAACTCAGCCTCAGCTGGTGATGTTAATACTTGCAACTCAGCCTCAGCTAGTGAAGTTGATACTTGCAACTCAGCCTCAGCTGGTGATGTTGATACTTGTAACTCAGCCTCAGCTGGTGATGTTGACACTTGTAACTCAGCCTCAGCTAGCGATGTTGATACTTGCAACTCAGCCTCAGTTGGTGATGGTGACACTTGTAACTCAGCCTAAGTTGGTGATGTTGATACTTGTAACTCAGCCTCAGCAAGTGATGGTGATACTTGTAACTCAACTTCAGCTGGTGATGTTGTTACTTGTAACTCAGTCTCAGCTGGTGATGTTGATACTTGTAACTCAGCCTCAGCTGGTGATGTTGATACTTGCAGCTCAGCCTCAGCTGGTGATATTGATACTTGCAGCTCAGCCTCAGCTGGTGATGTTGATACTTGCAACTTAGCCTCAGTTCGTGATGGTGATACTTGTAACTCAGCCTAAGTTGGTGATGTTGATACTTGTAACACAGCCTCAGCAAGTGATGGTGATACTTGTAACTCAACTTCAGCTGGTGATGTTGTTACTTGTAACTCAGTCTCAGCTGGTGATGTTGATACTTGTAACTCTGCCTCAGCTGGTGAAGTTGATACTTTTATTTCAGCTTCAAATGGTGATGTTGGTACTTGTAACAGCCTCAGCTGGTGATATTGATACTTGCAACTCAGCCTCTGCTGGTGATATTGATACTTTTAACTCAGCCTCAACTGGTGATGTTGATACTTGTAACTCAGTCTGAACTGGTGATGTTGATACATGTATATCAGCCTTAGCTGGTGATGTTGATACTTGTAACTCAGCCTCAGCTGGTGATGTTGATATTTGTAAGTCAGCCTCAGCTGATGATGTTGATACTTGTAACTCAGCCTCAGCTGGTTATGTTGATACTTGTAACTCAATCTCAGCTGGTGATGTTGATACTTGTAACTCAGCCTCAGCTGGTGTTGTTGATACTTGCAACTCATCCTGAGCTTGTGACGTTGTCACTTGTAACTCAGCCTCAGCTGGTGATGTTGATACTTGTAACTCAGTCTCAGCTGGTGTTATTGATACTTGCAACTCAGCCTCAGCTGGTGATGTTGATACATGTAACTCAGCCTCAACTGAACAGTAATTACATCCTAGTGTTTGTTTATCTTCCTAAATACACAACAAACAAGTGGTTCCTTGTGCACGATAGAATGATGAGTCTCAAGTTAAATGAAATTCATTTGAAATTCTTTTGATATTATTGTTCTCCAACTGCTAACTGGCAGCAAAAATCATAATCTTCTCCTTCTTAGTAGGTTATGCTTCTGCCAGTTCATCAATTCTGTTATGCAATTACGAGAAGAAATCTTCTGGTATAGCAGACTTAGTGGTGGACAGGGCCGTGGGGCCTTTGATCCCTGGAATACCCTTAAGGTAGGTAGGTAGATAAGCATACTTATGTATGAAGCCATACAGGTTAGGTATGGATAGGTAAGTTATCCCTAGGATAGGATAGTTTAAGTAAGGTTCCTTTATTTTAGATTTATATCCATTAATAATGAGCAGCCAATTAAAATATTCCACAAATTTAAAAAAAAGGCATAGAGACGTTAAAAAAGTTTTAGAGTGCAAACTGAGAGAAAAAGTCCACAGAGCACACTCTGAAATAATCAGATAATTCCTGTTTAAGGCTCACAGACAGTCACCCATTTGACTGTCTTAGCACCAATGTAATACTGACACATTAAGATAATGAACAGCTACGTTTACATAATATTCACCTCAATTTTCAGGGTTCTGTGTAGCCTCAGCATAATGTTCGTAGTTACATGACAGCATAACAGCGACCAGATTCTTGGTGACTTTATCTCTGGCACCAGTCGACAGCCCCGAGGTTAAGTACAAGTGGATGTGGTGAAGGTCAGCACTCAATGCTGTTTCCGGGCTGCATCTTGTACCTAAAATCTGTAATAAGTCGTAGATATTTAAGTGACAGCATATTTTATCTCTGCCTCAGTAATTTAATATTTCCAGACATATTTATGTTTATATTTTAATTTTGTTAAACATAAAGAGTAAAAGTATATTAATTATTTGGATTATTTCAGTCAAGGATTGTTTTCTGAGATATATATAAAAAAAACAATATTTAACTCCTGAGGACCACTTCAAAGTTTAAACATTAATATTTTTCTAGACAAATTTTGCTCATTTTTCTAAACTTTGAAAAAGTCTTTTTGTTAGAAAAACGTAATAAAATATTTCCCGTGAGTATTTATCTTCATTATAAGTCAGAAGTTTAACTTTCATAATAGTTTTATGTAGTAACTTGAGAATGCCACTTCTTGTTTTCAAATCATCATCGCTGGCGTATATTATGTACTGAGTAAATAAATAAATTTGAGGTGGCTGTGTAAGTTCCAATTTGTCATATATATGACTCAAAATAGAAGAGTGGTTTTAGTACAATATTCTGAGAAAGTCTTCTAATCTGCTATAAACGTCAAATACTTGCAAAGTCTACTAAGAAAATATTTTTCTCGATTTTGGACTCTTTTTTTTCAACTGGCTTAATAATTTTTTTTGTGAATTTCATAGATATTTCCTCTTCTCAATGACTAGGAATTAGCAACAAGTCTTGTTTCTCTGTAGTAAACACTCACGCCTCACTGAGTGTCCGTGGTTCAGTCCTTGTCTCGCCTCACTGAGTACCTCTGGTTCATTCCTTGATTCGTATCGCTAAGTGCCCCTGGTTCACCCCTTGGCTCACCTCACTGAATTTCCCTGGTTCAATTCAGTCCTTGTCTCGCCTCACTGAGTGTCCGTCGTTCACTCCTTGTCTCGCGTCAGTAAGTGTCCCTGGTTCACTCCTTGTCTCGTTTCACTGAGTGTCCCTGGTTCACTCCTTGTCTTGCTTCAGTGAGTGTCCCTGGTTCACTCCTTGTCTCGCTTCAGTGAGTGTCCCTGGTTCACTCCTTGTCTCTCTATACTGAGTGTCTCTGGTTCACTCGTCTCGCTTCACTGAGTGCCCCTGGCTCACTCCTTGGCTTGACCCCACTGAATCCCTTTTGGGGTCACACCTTGGCTCGTCTCACTGAGTGCCCCTGGTTCACTTCATGGCTCTTTTCACTGATGCCCTGGTTCCCTTTTGGCTGCCTCACTCAGTGTCCTTGGTTCACTCATTCGCTCGCCTTACTGAGTGCCCTTGGTTCACACCTTGGCTCGCTTCACTCAGTGCCCCTGGTTCACTACTTGGCTCGCCTCACTGAGTGCCCTTGGTTCACTCTTTGGCTCGCCTCATTGGGTGCCCCTGGTTCACTCCTTGGCTCGCATCACTGAGTGTCCTTGGTTCACACCTTGGCTCGTCTCACTGAGTGCACCTGGCTCATTCCTTGGCTCGCCTCACTGAGTGTCTTTGGTTAACTCCTTGGCTCGTCTCACTGAGTGCCCATGGTCTACTCCATGGCGAGCCACACTGAGTGCCCTGGTTCACTCCTTGGCTCGCATCCCTGAGTGCACATGGTTCAATCCTTGGCTCGCCTCACTGAGTACCTCTGGTTCACCCTTGATTCGTATCGCTAAGTGCCCCTGGTTCACACCTTGGCTCACCTCACTGAATTTCCCTTGTTCAATTCTTGCCACGCATCGCTGAATGCTCCTTGTTCACTCCATGGCTCGCCTCACTGAGTACCCCTGGTTCACTCCTTGGCTCACCTCACTGACAGCCACCGGTTAACTCCTTGGGTCGCCTTACTGAGTGTCCCTGGTTCACTTTTTGGCTCCCGTCCCTGAGTGCCCCTGGTTCACACCTTGACTCGCTCACTGAGTACCCATGGTTCACTCCTTGGCAAGCTTCACTGAGCACTGTAGGTTCATTCTTTGGCTCGCCTTGCTAAGTGCCCTTGGTTCACCCCTTCGTTCGCCTCACTAAGTGCCCTTGGTTCACCCCTTGGCTCGCCTCACTGAGTGCCCTTGGATCTCTCCTTGGCTTCCTTTAGTGAGTGACCTTGGTACACTTCTTGGCTAGCCTCACTGAGTGCCCCTTGTTTACTGTAGGACTTGCCTCACTGAGTGCTCGTGGTTCACTCCTTTCCTCGCTTCACTGAGTGCCACTGGTTCATTTCATGGCTCGTGACGTGTACTTAGCTCAGTGGTGACGTGTACTTAGCTCTGTGAAGACCTGTTTGTGTGCTCTCTGTGAATCTGAACCAGGATGCCCTCTCTTGCGCAGCTTTACCAGCAGCTGAGAGAAGAACTCAGAGTTGCTAAACTGGAGATACGGCGATTAACGGAGGAGAACAAGAGGATTCGTAGTAATCCTCCTGTTGTGAGTCCCCAGGTTAAGAGGGGAGCTTGGTCAGTGGTCGGGCAACATGGAACAAAGCTGAAGATTAAGAAAACGGTTGGAGAGGCAGAAACAACGAGAAACCAGAAGACTGCCGTGGAAACTTCCAACTCATTCTCGGTGCTACCTGACGAATGTGAGTGTTCTACTGGGAATGCCACAACGAGCACCAAGGAAGCATTGGCAAGTGAGTGAACTCCTAAAACCCCAACGAGACCATCGGAACGTCATGACAAATTTTAAAGTGGTGTAATGCACCTGGCGAATTTTAGTCGATACTCGGACATCACTAGGAC
>NC_069425.1:8225215-8338996 GCF_026875155.1 Cherax quadricarinatus | reverse complement strand
TTTTCCCCCCTCCCTTGGCAAAATCCCACATTGACGGTTTCCCCCCTTCTTCTAATTTATCTCTTTTTGCTGACCTATTGCTATCAGGTCCTCACTCCTACGTCTCCCAAACATCGTTGCCTCCAGCATGAGACAGATAATAGGATTGCTCCCATTACCTCTCATGATGTCACCCAGACGGCTAACAATATCCTTCATCCCACCCCCGGGAAAAAACACACTCTCTGCCTCCTACTCCTATCCTTCAAACAGAATGCCCTATCCATGTACCTATCTGACTATCCCCAACAACAACAATGTTTTTTACCTTCCTTGGCGTCGTCCGTAGTGATGCTCCCGAGTAATCGACTCAAATTCGCCAGGTAGCATTACACCCACTTGTAGAATTCGTCATGACGTTCTCGATGGTCTTCGTTGGGGTTTCTAGGGATGTCTCACTCACGTCTGCCAATGCTTCCTTGGTGCTCTTTGTGGCATTCCCAGTAGAACACTCACATTCGTCAGGTAGCACGAGAATGATTTGGGAAAGTTTCCACGGCAGTCTTCTGGTTTCTCGTTGTTTCTGCCTCTCCAACCGTTTTCTTAATCTTCAGCTTGGTTCCATGTTGCCAAACCACTGACCAAGCTCCCCTCTAAACCTGGGGACTCAAAACAGGAGGATTACTATGAATCCTCTTGTTCTCCTCCTTTTAATCGCCGTATCCTCAGTTTAGAACTCTGAGTTCTTCTTCAGCTGCTGGTAAAGCTGCCTCAAGAGGGCTTTCCTGGTTCAGATTCACAGAGAGCACACAAACGGGTCTTCACAGAGCTAAGTACACGTCACCAGAGCTAAGTACACGTCACGAGCCATGAAATAAACCCAGTGGCACTCAGTGGAAGGGCGAGGAAAGGAGTGAACCACGAGCACTCAGTGAGGGAAGTCCCCACAGTAAACAAGGGGCACTCAGTGAGGCTAGCCAAGAAGTGTACCAAGGGCACTCACTAAAGGAAGCCAAGGAGAGATCCAAGGGCACTCAGTGAGGCGAGCCAAAGGGGTGAACCCAAAGGGCACTTAGTGAGGCGAACGAAGGGGTGAACCAAGGGCACTTAGCAAGGCGAGCCAAAGAATGAACCTACCGTGCTCAGTGAAGTTGCCAAGGAGTGAACCATGGGTACTCAGTGAGCGAGTCAAGGTGTGAACCAGGGGCACTCAGGGACGGGAGCCAAAAAGTGAACCAGGGACACTCAGTAAGGCGACCCAAGGAGTTAACCCGGGGGCTGTCAGTGAGGTGAGCCAAGGAAATGAACCAGGGGGACTCAGTGAGGGGAGCCATGGAGTGAACAAGGAGCATTCAGCGATGCGTGGCAAGAATTGAACAAGGGAAATTCAGTAGGTGAGCCAAGGTGTGAACGGGGCACTTAGCGATACGAATCAAGGAGTGAACCAGAGGTACTCATGAGGCGAGCCAAGGGTTGAACCAAAGTGCACTCAGGGATGCGAGCCAAGGAGTGAACCAGGGCACTCAGTGTGGCTCGCCATGGAGTAGACCCTGGGCACTCAGTGAGACGAGCCCAAAGGGGTTAAACCAAGACAAATCAGTGAGGCGAGCCAAGGAATGAGCCAGGGGCACTCAGTGAGACGAAACCAAGGTGTGAACCAAGGACACTCAGTGTTGCGAGCCAAAGAGTGAAACAGGGGCACTCAGTGAGGCGAGCTATAGAGTGATCCAAGGGTACCCAGTGAGGCAAGCCAAGGAGAGACCCAAGGTCACTCAGAGAGGCCAGATAAGGAGTGAAACACGGGCACTCAGTGAAGCGAACCAACGAGTGATCCAAGGGCGCTCACTAAGGCGAGCCTAGGAGTGTTCCAAGAGCGCTCTGTGGAAATATAAACGCAAATGCAGTATAATGTGATCCTTTATTGACAACGTTTCACCCACACAGTGGGCTTTTTCAAGTCACACACGGATCTACCTGGGCTTGGAAGGTACGGGAGTATTTATAGTCATGTTCAGAATGTTGAGGTCAGGTGGAGAATGCTGCATCTGATGATCTACCGGGTGGGGTTATAGAGTCTTGGGTAGCTAGGCATGGGTATTGGACAAGTTGTGAGTAGACCTTCTGCAGTGTTCTATGTTCTTATGTGGGATAGCGATGAAGAAGTTTCTTGGCGAGTGGTTCAGCTATGTTATAGAAGCCATTGTTCTGGTTGAAATTGTTGGTTATAGAGATAAGCGATGATTCCAGGATTCTTCTGTATTAAGTGTTGTCTTCTGTGGCTATAAGTCTTGAGTTTCTGTAGTTAATTAAATGGTTGTGTGAAATGCGATGTTGTACACAGGCATTCATTGTATCGTCAGTCCTGCTTGCATATTGGTGTTCTGAAATACGTGTTTGCAGGTCTCTTGATGTTTCGCCCACATATAATTTGTTGCAGTCATTACAAGGGATTATGTATACCCCTGCAGAGGATGGAGGCTTGTAATGACTGCAACAAATTATATGTGGGCGAAACATCAAGAGACCTGCAAACACGTATTTCAGAACACCAATATGCAAGCAGGACTGACGATACAAGGAATGCCTGTGTACAACATCGCAATTCACACAACCATTTAATTAACTACAGAAACTCAAGACTTATAGCCACAGAAGACAACACTCAATACAGAAGAATCCTGGAATCATCGCTTATCTCTATAACCAACAATTTCAACCAGAACAATGGCTTCTATAACATAGCTGAACCACTCGCCAAGAAACTTCTTCATCGCTATCCCACATAAGAACATAGAACACTGCAGAAGGTCTACTCACAACTTGTCCAATACGCATGCCTAGCTACCCAAGACTCTATAACCCCACCCGGTAGATCATCAGATGCAGCATTCTCCACCTGACCTCAACATTCTGAACATGACTATAAATATTTCCGTACCTTCCAACCCCAAGTAGATCCGTGTGTGACTTGAAAAAGCCCACTGTGTGGGTGAAACGTTGTCAATAAAGGATCACATTATACTGCATTTGTGTTTATATTTCCATTGTGTCGGTATTTTATACCATTTATTTCCAAGGGCGCTCAGTGAGGCGAGCCAAGGAGTGAAGCAAGTGCACTGATTGAGGCGACCAAAAAAGTGAACTGAGGGCACTCAGTGAAACATAAGAACATAAGAACATAAGAAAGGAGGAACACTGCAGCAGGCCTGTTGGCCCATACTAGGCAGGTCCTTTACAATTCATCCCACTAACAAACATTTGACCAACCCAATTTTCAATGCTACCCAAGAAATAAGCTCTGATGTGCAAGTCCCACTCAAATCCAACCCCTCCCACTCATGTACTTATCCAACCTAAATTTGAAACTACCCAAAGTCCTAGCCTCAATAACCCAACTAGGTAGACTGTTCCACTCATCAACTACCCTATTTCCAAACCAATACTTTCCTATGTCCTTTCTAAATCTAAACTTATCTAATTTAAATCCATTACTGCGGGTTCTCTCTTGGAGAGATATCCTCAAGACCTTGTTAATATCCCCTTTATTAATACCTATCTTCCACTTATACACTTCGATCAGGTCTCCCCTCATTCTTCGTCTAACAAGTGAATGTAACTTAAGAGTCTTCAATCTTTCTTCATAAGGAAGATTTCTAATGCTATGTATTAATTTAGTCATCCTACGTGAATGTTTTCTAACGAATTTATGTCCATTCTGTAATATGGAGGACCAGAATTGAGCTGCATAATCTAGGTGGAGGCCTTACTAATGATGTATAAGCTGCAGTATGACCTCTGGACTTCTGTTGCTTACACTTCTTGATATAAATCCCAGTAATCTATTTGCCTTATTACGTACGCTTAGGCATTGCTGTCTTGGTTTAGGTTGCTGCTTACCATAACCCCAAGTCCTTTTCGCAATCTGTATGGCTAAGTTCTACATTATTTAACTTATAAGTGCTAGGGTTATGGACACTTCCGAGCTTCAGAACCTTGCATTTATCTACATTGAACTGCATCTGCCACTTTTCTGACCAAGAGTAGAGTTTGTCTAAATCCTCCTGAAGTTCCCTAACATCTACGTTTGAATCAATTATCCTACCTATCTTCGTGTCATCGGCGAATTTGCTCATATCACTAGTAATTCCATCATCAAGATCATTGATATATTATTATAAACAACAAACGGGCCCAAGACTGATCCTGTGGAACGCCACTTGTTACTGATCCCCACTCGGATTTAACCCATTTTATGGACACTCTCTGCTTCCTGTCTGTGAGCCATGATTCGATCCACGAGAGCACTCTTCCCCCAATGCCATGAGCTGCTACTTTCTTCAACAGTCTTTGGTGCGGAACTCTATCAAATGCCTTACTAAAATCTAAGTAAATAATATCCAATTCTTTATCGTGGTCAACAGCCTCAAAAGCTTTACTGAAAAAAGTTAATAAATTAGTTAGACAAGACCGGCCTCTTGTGAATCCATGCTGAGTATCATTAATCAAGCTATGTTATCGAGATGGCTTCTTATAATTTGAGCTATAATTGACTCTAGTAATTTGCCTACAATTGAGGTCAGGCTTATTGGGCGGTAATTTGACGGTAACGACTTGTCCCCTGTTTTAAAAATAGGAATTACATTAGCCATCTCCACATATCAGACACTACACCTGTTTGAAGAGATAAATTAAAAATATTAGTTAATGGTTCACAGACTTCCATTTTGCATTCCTTTAGAACCTTGAAAAAACCTCATCAGGACCGGTGACTTATTTTGCTTCAGTCGGTCTATCTGCTTCACAACCTATTTCACTAGTGACTATGATGTTACATAATTTATCTTCTTCTGGCCCACTATAAAAATTAATTACCGGAACACTATAGTGTTTCCTGTGTAAAAACCGGAGAAAAATAATTATTTAAAATCGAGCACATTTCATTCTCTTTGTCAGTAAGATGCCAATAGTTATTTTTAAGGGGACCTATCTTATCTCTGACTTTTGTTCTATATACCTGGAAAAAACGTTTTGGGTTAGTTTTAGAATTCTAGCAACTTTAATTTCATAGTCCCTTTTAGCTTTTCTTATCCCCTTTTTAATGTCCCTCTTAGTGTCAATTACTGATTATAAGATGACCCTCGCCTCTTTTGATACGCCATATAATTCCTTTCTTATGCCCTAGTAGATATTTCAGCCTATTATTCATCCATTTTGGGTCATTTCTATTTGATCTAATTTCTTTTATAGGGATAAATGTTCTTTGAGCAGCATGTATTGTGTTCAGAAAACTGTCATATTGATAGCTCTCTTCGTTACCCAGTCAACAGATGATAAGTGTTCTCTAAGCCCATCGTATTCTGCTAAGCGAAAATCTGGGATGTTACTGAGTTATCCCTACTATCATACTTCCATTCAATTCTAAATGTAATTGATTTGTGGTCGCTAGCACCCCGTTCTTCTGAAACTTCTAAATTATTAACAGGGATTCATTGTTTGCCAGAAACTAAGTCAAGCAGGTTATTACCCCTTGTAGGTTCTGTCACAAAACTGCTTCAGAAAACAATCCTGAACTACTTCTAAGAAGCGTTTTAATGATTCTAAATTCCCAGTCAAGAATTCCAATCAATATGACTAAAGTTAAAGTCTCCTAGAATTACTACATTATCGTCCCTTGTGGCCCTAACAATTTCCTCCCATAGTAGTCTTCCCTGGTCCCTATCTAAATTTGGGGGACGGTATATCACACCTAAAGTTAATTTTTCATGCCCCTCTGAAAATTCTATCCAAACAGACCTGTATGTGTTACTTCAGACTTAATACCCGTTTTAATGCAACAGTTCAAGCGATCTCGGACATACAATGCCACCCCACCCCCTTCCCGATACTTCTATCTACTTGGAACAATTTGAAACCCTGAATGTGACATTCTGCAGGCATTGTCCCGACTTTTTGAATTAACACGTCTCAGTAATGGCAAATACATCTATGTTACCTGCACTAGCAACTAGTCTCAACTCGTCCATCTTATTCCTAGCACTGCGACTATTTGTGTAATATATACTTAAGGACCCTCCTTTCTCTTTATCATTCCTGCTCCTTTCTGTTATTCCACTAAACCTATTACTGTCCTTGTCAATTAGTGCCATTGGCCTTCCGATATCCACCTCATTTTGCCTATTACTAGTTCTCTAGTACTCATATTACTACCCTGAGACTTCACAGTTTTCCCGCAGAAACCCATACCACTACTATTCTAGTTTAAAGACCTTACGGCTCCCTCCACTGCGTTGGCCAGTGCTCCCACCCCACACCTAGACAAGTGAACCCCATCCTGGCATACATGTCATTTCTGCCATAGAAGAGGTCCCAGTTGTCAATGAATGTTACCGCATTTTCCTTACAGTATTTGTCCAGCCAGCAATTGACACCAATTGCTCTGGACAACCATTCATTTCCAACTCCTCTCCTTGGCAAAATGCCACATATGACAGGTTTCCCACCCTTCTTCCTAATTATCTTATTGCTGACCTATACCTGCTAATCAGGTCCTCACTCTACGTCTGCCAACATCGTTGCCTCCAGCACTGAGACAGATAATAGGATTGCTCCCATTACCTCTCATGATGTCATCCAGACGGCTAACAATATCCTTCATCCCAGCCCCAGGAAAACACTCTCTGCCTCCTACTCCTATCCTTCAAACAGAATGCCCTATCCATGTACCTAATCTGACTATCCCCAACAACAACAATGTTTTTACCTTCCTTGGCGTCGTCCGTAGTGATGCTCCGAGTAGTCGACTCAAATTCGCCAGGTAGCATTACACCACTTGTAGAATTCGTCATGACGTTCTCGATGGTCTTCGTTGGGGTTTCTAGGGATGTCTCACTCACGTCTGCCAATGCTTCCTTGGTGCTCGTTGTGGCATTCCCAGTAGAACACTCACATTCGTCAGGTAGCACCGAGAATGAGTTGGAAGTTTCCACGGCAGTCTTTGGTTTCTCGTTGTTTCTGCCTCTCCAACGTTTTCTTAATCTTCAGCTTTGTTCCATGTTGCCCGACCACTGACCAAGCTCCCCTCTTAACCTGGGGACTCACAACAGGAGGATTACTACGAATCCTCTTGTTCTCTCCGTTAATCGCCGTATCTCCAGTTTAGCAACTCTGAGTTCTTCTCTCAGCTGCTGGTAAAGCTGCTCAAGAGAGGGCATCCTGGTTCAGATTCACAGAGAGCACACAAACAGGTCTTCACAGAGCTAAGTACACGTCACCACTGAGCTAAGTACACGTCACAGAGCCATGAAATGAACCAGTGGCACTCAGTGAAGCGAGGAAAGGAGTGAACCACGAGCACTCAGTGAGGCAAGTCCTACAGTAAACAAGGGGCACTCAGTGAGGCTAGCCAAGAAGTGTACCAAGGTCATCACCTAAAAGGAAGCCAAGGAGAGATCCAAGGGCACTCAGTGAGGCGAGCCAAGGGGTGAACCAAGGGCACTTAGTGAGGCGAACGAAGGGGTGAACCAAGGGCACTTAGCAAGGGCGAGCCAAAGAATGAACCTACAGTGCTCAGTGAAGCTTGCCAAGGAGTGAACCATGGGTACTCAGTGAGCGAGTCAAGGTGTGAACCAGGGGCACTCAGGGACGGGAGCCAAAAAGTGAACCAGGGACACTCAGTAAGGCGACCCAAGGAGTTAACCGGTGGCTGTCAGAGAGGTGAGCCAAGGAGTGAACCAGGGGTACTCAGTGAGGCGAGCCATGGAGTGAACAAGGAGCATTCAGCGATGCGTGGCAAGAATTGAACAAGGGAAATTCAGTGAGGTGAGCCAAGGTGTGAACCAGGGGCACTTAGCGATACGAATCAAGGAGTGAACCAGAGGTACTCAGTGAGGCGAGCCAAGGATTGAACCATGTGCACTCAGGGATGCGAGCCAAGGAGTGAACCAGGGCACTCAGTGTGGCTCGCCATGGAGTAGACCATGGGCACTCAGTGAGACGAGCCAAGGAGTTAACCAAAGACACTCAGTGAGGCGAGCCAAGGAATGAGCCAGGTGCACTCAGTGAGACGAGCCAAGGTGTGAACCAAGGACACTCAGTGATGCGAGCCAAGGAGTGAACCAGGGGCACCCAATGAGGCGAGCCAAAGAGTGAACCAAGGGCACTCAGTGAGGCGAGCCAAGTAGTGAACCAGGGGCACTGAGTGAAGCGAGCCAAGGTGTGAACCAAGGGCACTCAGTAAGGCGAGCCAAAGAGTGAACCAAGGACACTGAGTGAGGCGAGCCAAAAAGTGAACCAAGGGCACTCAGTGAAACGAGCCATGAAGTGAACCAGGGGCACTCAGTGAGACGAGCCAAGGTGTGACCCAAAGGCATTCAGTGAGTCAAGCCAAGGAGTGAGCCAGGGGCACTCAGTGAAGCGAGACGAGTGAACCAGAGACACTCAGTATAGAGAGACAAGGAGTGAACCAGGGACACTCACTGAAGCGAGACAAGGAGTGAACCAGGGACACTCACTGAAGCAAGACAAGGAGTGAACCAGGGACACTCAGTGAAACGAGACAAGGAGTGAACCAGGGACACTTACTGACGCGAGACAAGGAGTGAACGACGGACACTCAGTGAGGCGAGACAAGGACTGAATTGAACCAGGGAAATTCAGTGAGGTGAGCCAAGGGGTGAACCAGGGGCACTTAGCGATACGAATCAAGGAATGAACCAGAGGTACTCAGTGAGGCGAGACAAGGACTGAACCACGGACACTCAGTGAGGCGTGAGTGTTTACTACAGAGAAACAAGACTTGTTGCTAATTCCTAGTCATTGAGAAGAGGAAATATCTATGAAATTCACAAAAAAAAATTATTAAGCCAGTTGAAAAAAAAGAGTCCAAAATCGAGGAAAAATATTTTTCTTAGTAGACTTTGCAAGTATTTGACGTTTATAGCAGATTAGAAGACTTTCTCAGAATATTGTACTAAAACCACTCTTCTATTTTTGAGTCATATATGACAAATTGGAACTTACACAGCCACCTCAAATTTATTTATTTACTCAGTACATAATATACGCCAGCGATGATGATTTGAAAACAGAAGTGGCATTCTCAAGTTACTACATAAAACTATTATGAAAGTTAAACTTCTGACTTATAATGAAGATAAATACTCACGGGAAATATTTTATTACGTTTTTCTAACAAAAAGACTTTTTCAAAGTTTAGAAAAATGAGCAAAATTTGTCTAGAAAAATATTAATGTTTTAAACTTTGAAGTGGTCCTCAGGAGTTAAATATTGTTTTTTTTATATATATCTCAGAAAACAATCCTTGACTGAAATAATCCAAATAATTAATATACTTTTACTCTTTATGTTTAACAAAATTAAAATATAAACATAAATATGTCTGGAAATATTAAATTACTGAGGCAGAGATAAAATATGCTGTCACTTAAATATCTACGACTTATTACAGATTTTAGGTACAAGATGCAGCCCGGAAACAGCATTGAGTGCTGACCTTCACCACATCCACTTGTACTTAACCTCGGGGCTGTCGACTGGTGCCAGAGATAAAGTCACCAAGAATCTGGTCGCTGTTATGCTGTCATGTAACTACGAACATTATGCTGAGGCTACACAGAACCCTGAAAATGAGGTGAATATTATGTAAACGTAGCTGTTCATTATCTTAATGTGTCAGTATTACATTGGTGCTAAGACAGTCAAATGGGTGACTGTCTGTGAGCCTTAAACAGGAATTATCTGATTATTTCAGAGTGTGCTCTGTGGACTTTTTCTCTCAGTTTGCACTCTAAAACTTTTTTAACGTCTCTATGCCTTTTTTTTAAATTTGTGGAATATTTTAATTGGCTGCTCATTATTAATGGATATAAATCTAAAATAAAGGAACCTTACTTAAACTATCCTATCCTAGGGATAACTTACCTATCCATACCTAACCTGTATGGCTTCATACATAAGTATGCTTATCTACCTACCTACCTTAAGGGTATTCCAGGGATCAAAGGCCCCACGGCCCTGTCCACCACTAAGTCTGCTATACCAGAAGATTTCTTCTCGTAATTGCATAACAGAATTGATGAACTGGCAGAAGCATAACCTACTAAGAAGGAGAAGATTATGATTTTTGCTGCCAGTTAGCAGTTGGAGAACAATAATATCAAAAGAATTTCAAATGAATTTCATTAACTTGAGACTCATCATTCTATCGTGCACAAGGAACCACTTGTTTGTTGTGTATTTAGGAAGATAAACAAACACTAGGATGTAATTACTGTTCAGTTGAGGCTGAGTTACATGTATCAACATCACCAGCTGAGGCTGAGTTGCAAGTATCAATAACACCAGCTGAGACTGAGTTACAAGTATCAACATCACCAGCTGAGGCTGAGTTACAAGTGACAACGTCACAAGCTCAGGATGAGTTGCAAGTATCAACAACACCAGCTGAGGCTGAGTTACAAGTATCAACATCACCAGCTGAGATTGAGTTACAAGTATCAACATAACCAGCTGAGGCTGAGTTACAAGTATCAACATCATCAGCTGAGGCTGACTTACAAATATCAACATCACCAGCTGAGGCTGAGTTACAAGTATCAACATCACCAGCTAAGGCTGATATACATGTATCAACATCACCAGTTCAGACTGAGTTACAAGTATCAACATCACCAGTTGAGGCTGAGTTAAAAGTATCAATATCACCAGCAGAGGCTGAGTTGCAAGTATCAATATCACCAGCTGAGGCTGTTACAAGTACCAACATCACCATTTGAAGCTGAAATAAAAGTATCAACTTCACCAGCTGAGGCAGAGTTACAAGTATCAACATCACCAGCTGAGACTGAGTTACAAGTAACAACATCACCAGCTGAAGTTGAGTTACAAGTATCACCATCACTTGCTGAGGCTGTGTTACAAGTATCAACATCACCAACTTAGGCTGAGTTACAAGTATCACCATCACGAACTGAGGCTAAGTTGCAAGTATCAACATCACCAGCTGAGGCTGAGCTGCAAGTATCAATATCACCAGCTGAGGCGGGAGCTGCAAGTATAAAACTTCCCCCAGCTGAGGTGAGTTAAATTTATCACTCACCAGTGGGGACTGAGTTAAAAGTAAACAAATCACCAGCTGAAGTTGTTTTAAACAAGTTCCCCATCATTGTTTGAGGCTGAGTTAAAAGTATCAAACATCACCAACTTAGGTGATTTACGTGTCCCCAAAATCCCCAAAACTGAGGGTTTGGTTCAAGAAACAACATCGCTAGTGGGCGGGATTTACAAGGTGTAAAAATCACCAGCGGAGGCTGAGTTAAAAATTTATAAACCCCTTCACCCCAGCTGACCCTGAGTTGAAGTAAAAATTCATTTGCTGAGGCTGGTTGCAAGTATTAAATCACCGTGAGGCGGGAGTTCAATTTTCAACATCACAGCTGGGGGCTGAGTTACAAGAATCAGAAACACCATGAGGCGGGAGTTACAAGTATCAACATCACCAGCGGGCTGAGTTTACAATTTATAAACATCGCCAGCTGAGGCAAAGTTACAAGTATAAACTTTCCCAGGAATTTTTTTAAAAAAGTATCTCGGATGGATTTTTTCCCAGCAGTACCCGTTTGAGTGAGTCACAAGTATCAACTTCACCACCGAGGCTGGTTACAAGTATTTCAAAAGTGTAGTACCTTTTTCCTTAACCGGTTACCAGAAAACCGTGTACCATTTAAGATGACTCACAAACCAAAACCGTCTCGGTGTGAATCACTGACTGTATTAATATTGCTGTTTGCCCCTTTGCAGGATTTCAAACCCCCCCCTCCCCATAGGCACTCCTTTGGGTTTAGTTTTAGGGCAGGCTAGGGAGCAGAGGGGGGGGGGGGACGGTGGGTTGGGGTTTTCCCACACTTTCCGTTTTTATTATTCGTACTTTTCCCCGCCCGTGAGGGATTCTTACCCTATCCCCGTTTTCGAAAACCCCCCCATGGGCAAATGGTTTGGCCCCGGGTGTGAGCGTGGATTTTTAAAGGGGGGATTTCAAAAAGTTAAAAAGACTGTGGGTCGCCGGCAGGTCAAAGGTAAAACCCTCTCAGCCCCTCCCCGCTAGCAGTTACCCCCAGCACCCCCCACCCTGTGTACTCCAGCCCGCAAGCCTGTTGCAGCCGTTTTTCAAACTTCCTGGCTTAGTTTGTGTGCTAAAATTTCTTCAATCTCCGAGGGGGTTTACCTGGATTTTGCAAATTAAACCGTCAGGGAAGCCAGCTGTGGAAAATGGAAAGTAGCGCCTATCAGCCTACCCTCCGCCCGTCCCGTTCCTTTCCCCCTGCCCCCCTTCATTTCTGTGTGCATCGTTACACTCCTTTTGTCGCCATTCTCGTGGGTTAAGCCCGGGCAGTCAACCCAAACTTCTAACCCGGGGGAGAGAGAGAAATAAGCCACGCAAGTTCCTCTGAAGGGATTGTTTTATTTATCGTTGTGCTTGGATGCTGGTAAGAGGGGGTCTTTTTCATCCCCCTTTGGGTTTTTGGGGTTTAGGGTTTAAACCAAACCTTTTGCATGGTGAGGAAAAGTGCGTGGCGGGGAGAGGGGCAAGGGCCAGCTTGTTCCGCTGCCCTCCCCCCCACCACCCTTTCCCCTATTCACCTCATTTCCCGTGGCCCGTTTTCACCCTTGTTTCCGGGGCCTGTAATGTTTTTGGGTAAAATAATTGGTCAAAAAGATTGTAGCTGGCGCCCCAAAGTTAAAGGCCGTTATGTGAGTTCACCGAGGAAAGCGCCCTTTTTTTCCAAAAGGGCGTGTGAGGGGTAGGTTTATCTCCCCCATTTGGGGGCAAGCTTCACCTCATTTACTCGTCACCATCACCGTTTTCCACTCCCGGGCTTTAGTGATTAAATTTTTTGTTTTTGAGACATTTTCTTGCATTTAAAGACATTTGCGTGTGTGAGAATTTACAGGAAATTTTTTGTGTTTCTTAAGCCTTTGTTTTTTAGTGCCCGGGCTCCCCGTGTTTCTTTGACTCATTTTAATTTTTTTTTCAATAAAATTTTTAGTGTTATCGCTCATCTCATATTTTTTTAGGGGTTTTTTTTTTTTGGGTTTTTTTTTTTTTTAAGTCTTTAGTTTAAATTTTATTTTGTAGTGTACCGTCAGCACTCCGTGGGGAAAAAATTTTATTTATTTTTTTTTCATTTTTTCCAAACATTGTATTCTTTCAGATTTGTTTTGTAGTTCATGCAGTACATTCACCCCCGTATTCCAAAAATTTTTCCCTTTATTTCTGTTTTCTTTTTTTCGTACACCAGCAAATGCTCATTCTTGTTTTTTTCGCCCGACTTGTGACCCTTATTATTGCCCGCAATTTTTGTCGTATCAGTCAAGCAAGATTTTGTTGTAAAAATCTACACAGGGACCTCGTCAAATCAACAGTACAAAACTCCAAGGTATAGGACGGTTTTCCCTCAGTGCCAGTCGTGGGAAAGAAGTGAATAGTTAAATAGTCAAGGTTAATGTTTTAGTAGCTGCTATATTCAGCTGACCAGTGTACAGTGAGAGAATCATAGCAGAAAAAGCCAAATATATCTATAAACTCAAGAAAAGTCAGGTTGTAGGTGGCATTTACTCCCCTCAGTGTTTTAAAATGGCTGAGTCAGCAGAACAGGTCAGGAGACAACAACACGACAAAAACCCCCGATAAATGGAATTGAGGGGGATTTGGAAGGATGAAACCATTGATTAAACCTTTCTGTGAGGGAAAAGTTCAATAGATAGGAGTAGAGATATAGTAAAGATAGTTTCATTACCGGCTACTAGTTAAGGTAGGGTAAGTCAAGCTCCCGCCTTCTTACCCCTCCCCGAAAGTGATAGTTTCATTGCCGGCTACTAGTTAAGGTAGGGTAAGTCACGCTCCCGTTTTTCCGCCTTTTCTCCCCCCCACCCCTAAAGTGATAGTTTGATTGCGGCTGCTTCTTAACGTAGGGTCAGTCTAGCTCCTGCTATCCCTTCCCCCTCCCTCCCCCCCCCCTCGAAAGGTGACGTATGGGGCTCTGGTCAAACAGTAAATCACTCGACCCACAGCTCCCAACACTACGTAAGTAATGCGTGCCTTGTTTCAGTGGATTTATTGGTTAAAAGTTTCACTTTTGCCCAAATAATTAACTTAGTTCTTTCGTCTGCTCGGGTTTGACGTTTGTAAAAATCCCCCAGTTTTTAAGTAATGTGAAACCCATGGAGGTGATTATTTAAGCAGGGGAAACCTGCCCTATCTTTTTTAGCTGGATGACAGTGGGGGTCACTTCAATAAACGAGAAAAAAGGGAAAGGACTAACGTCCTGGAGACGCCCCTTTTGTATTGAACTACCTGTGCCCCTGTATGAAATTTGAGGGTAACCCAATCATTGCAGCGGTAAAAAACCGCTTTCCTGTCATCGGGAAATTATACTACGGAAATAATTTTTGAAGATCTACCCAGGGGTGGTACCAACACCTGCGACCCCCCCCCCCCCATATCACAACGGCTACGTTTAAACAACAGTGTCCCAACACCAAACCCCCATTTTTTATATACATTTAAATTACTTTGAATTCAGTTATCATTTATTTTTCATTTTTCATTTTCTTTAATGTGGGATTAATTTTTCATTTTTAAAGTGTTTTACTTTTTATTTTCTATAAAAATAAGTGTTTATGTTTGTCTGTTTTATTTCTTTTTTATTCACTAATTTTCCTGAGGGGGAGCCAGCCTGGTAATATGATAAAGTTGTTACAGGGCTGGTAACCCTTCACAAGTGGCGACCTTGCCAGGACAACTCTACTGAATCAAGATTCAACCCATCTCGAATCCCCATTGGAACTTCAACGCCGATACCACAGATGGTTACCCCCACCATAAGAAATTTTTTCCTATGGTAGGACACATCGGTATTTGAAGATTTGGGTTTATTATAGTCTAAATTTCATTGTAAGCAAGTCAGGCGGATAAAATTTTTAATTTGCACCAAATTTGTGTGAAAGCTTGAAACACTTTGGGGATTAGACTCTCGGACCCGAGATTTTCCATGACAACTTGTTTCATTGAGCTCTTCATTTTTATAAAGGGAACTGAAGGGACCTCTTGATTTGTTGGTGAAAAGTTTGGGAGGGTCAAGGGCCCCCCATTCTACTTACGTTTGCTCGGAGCCGGCATAAAAACCCTTCTTTCGTTAATTACATATTGTTTAATTGAAGCAGGGATCAAACCCTTGGTTTATTACATTTTGAGGGGCGGGAAATTGAACCCCCCGTTTATTTTAAATCCCCCGTTTCTTTTCCCCTGATATTTTAAATTTATTCTTGCAAGCATGGGGGAATACAGTTTTGGATGAATCTGAAGTAAGTTAGGAATAACGGGGAAAAAATTTAGAATCTTTCTTAGTGCTAAGATCCAGGAAAGACTTGAAAGAGAGAGAATTGAAGAGAAACCCAAAAGGAAAGACAGAAAGAGAGCAAGAAACCAAAAAGAGCGTATAGACTTGATCGGAGGAAAGGCTGGGGAATGTGGGAAAAGCAAGATATGAGGTACGGTTAATTAAGAGAACTTGGGGAAAAGAGAAAGGATAGAGAAGTTGGGGAAAAGCAGAGAACGTGAGAAAGAGCTAGAGAGCGATTTAAATAGAGAGAGAAAAGGATGCGGCTCAAAAAATCTCCCCCTTGATTGGGAAAAATAAAAAGCTAACTCTTACACAAAATTTAAAGGGGAAGGGATAAGGGAAACAACGTGCAGTCAGGCCATTTTCCAACCCCAAATTTCCCTCCCTTCACAGGGGGGAAAAAGAAAATTTTCAAATTATCGGGTTTTTAAAAATACCGCTACCCTCTGTGAAGGCCTGCTGACACCGGGGGCTCCAGGTTGGGATGTTATTTTCTGGTACAGCCTTGAATATTTATAATTTTGTCGCGGGTATCATATGAAATTTATTCCTACTGAAGAAGGCAACCTTAAAGCAATCAAAAAACCACAATTTTCGGGAAAGTTTCAGGTATGCCCCCTTACACCCTGGCCAGAATTTTCAGCGTTACAGGAAACACTCTTTCGTTTGTTCGACTTTTGGATGGAGTTCAGGAATTGATCCGTATGAATTTTTTAGAGACTTCTGATTGCTGACCGTTCCTGACGCTCTTCCCCATAAATACGCATTTATCGAGAAAACGTAACTTTAAAATGAGGAAGTTGCTGAGGCTGCTGACCTTATGCTGAGGCTAAAAATTCCTATAAAGGGCCTAAAGGGGTCGAACCCTAGGGCAAGGGTTCTCAGACCTGAAAAAATCAAAGCCTCTAGTGGAAAATAAAATGGCTCCTTTTATTCCTGTTTTTCATTTGTGTGGTGTTAAGGGACTAAACGTCCCGTGTCCTTTTAAGAAGGTCCAAAAGTTTGGAAATGTTTTAAAGAAATTAATGACCAAGCACCCTTTTTCGGTACAGTTTTTGGGGCTTAAAAGTATCCCCCTTTTCGAGACACTGGATCACATGTATAGTCATTTTGAAAGCTGTTCCCTAACCCTTTAAAGAAACCATTCCCTGCTATACTTTCAGACTATTTGGGCCCCTACGGCACTTTTCCACCTCCGTTGTTACATTAGGTCTAAATGGGTTCCGGGTTTGGGCTGAAACCGACTGTCCCCTCACTTCTTGTCCGTAAAAAAAGGTAAGTAAAAAGGGGCCATCTTCCTTCTGAGGGTTGACCTTCATCACCAAAGATGGTCATAGGTTTTCAGATCCCTTCCCCGTGGTCGGAGAAGCCCTCAAAGTTTAGCTGAGACAATGTTTTGTGAGTTTTGTGGGTTAAAAACCGTGAGTACTCTCGAAAGCGGGAAGTAGGATCACAAATTCTTGTTAGATGAAAAAGAGGGACACCCCCCGATTCCATAAAAAGTCTTTATAGGGCTCGACCAAAGCCCAAGCTTCTCCTACTGTCCATCCTTTGATTTTCCCCGATTAAAAACCTTTAGAATTCGAAGGACTCCTTTTTCAATTTCAACGTAATTGCCCTTTTTTCAGAATTTCCCTAATGGGCCAAACAAAAAAGTTATCCAAAGTAAAAATTTTCTATAAATTTGAATTATAAAAGGATCTTGTACAAGTCATATTTTAAATTAAAAACAGATGAGATAGACTATTCCCTTTTTAGTTTTTTCCAATCAATGCAAAAAGAACTGTTCTTAAAAAGGCTCATGACCCGCCAGTGGCTGGACCTTTTTTCGCATCGTAAAACCTTAAAAAATTAGGGAAACCTGTTTTGGCAAAATGTCCTCGATATCACTACCATTGTAGATCGGTAAATTTGACTATGGTTCAAAATGCCTATCTTTACGGGACGTTTGAAAGGTAGTATTGCATCGTTGGTCCCTTTTCTCCCCTTTTTCTGGGGGGCATAGATATATATTAACATTAGTTGATTATGTTTTGAGTTTCCCCGAAGCCATTCCCTTAAAAACCATAACTACTGCAGAGGTGGCTGAAGCCCTTTTGTCCATCTTTTCCAGAAGGGATCCCCCAGAAAAAAATTTTTTCTGACCCTGGGGCACAAATTACTTGACTTAAAGCAAATCTTACACTTCTGGGAGTGAAGCCCCTCTTCACCACACCCTATCATCCCATGTAATGGGAGGGTTGGCGCCAGCATTTTGATTCTCAAGTCCCTTTTAAGGAAACTTTGCTCCCCTTAAAATAAGGAGTGGCATCGTACCCACCCTGTCTTTTTTTGCCATGAGGGAAGTTCCCAGTGATCTTTGGGGTTTTTACTTTTGAACTTCCTTTGGTAACAGGCCGAGGCCCATTGTCCATCCCTTTATGACTTATGGACAAAAAGGGGGGTAAATGTGAGGGTTTAGTCTTCTTTCCAGTTTCTCCTTGACCTTGATCCCAAATTGAGGAGACCTTGACATAGTTTCGAAAAAACCAAGTTTGTCAATGGACCATACAAAACCCATTTTGATTCCAAAAGTCAAAGGAAAGTTTTAACGTAGGGGATAAGTTTTGTACTTTTGCCGTTAAAATCAAATAAATTTTTAGTAGCATGGAAAGGTCCGTATAAAGGGATTAAAAATTTTTGGGAAAGTTTATACCCAAAAAATTCAAGGGGAAACCCTAAGTTTATCTATCAACATCCCTTTAAAAAAATTTTCCCAAAAATTCGGTTAATGCCTTAACAACTTTGATTGTTTTTCACACGAACTTTTTAAAAACTGAAGATGTAAAGTGTGCGTAATTGATACCTCTAACTTAGACTATGTTTAAAAAAATACGCTTGGTGACTCTTGACCACCGGAGCTACCCAAAATTAAAAATTAATGAATCTTTGGATGCCCTAAGAGAATGAACTACTTCAAAGTGTGGTAACTTTTCAGCGTCTTTACTGTATCCCGGTGTTACCCCCACGGGTAGTCCAAGATTGACTTAGGAGGGAATCTATCAAAAGAAAATTATACCCTTCCGTTTCCCTTTGGGTGATTTGACCGAGAGGTAGGCAAATTATTAAAAAAATAAAGATCATTGAACCTTCGTATCTTCATATTGTACACCAGTAGTTATGGTTAAGAAGGGGGATAAAAATTTATTAAAACTTGCTATTTACTTCAGAGGCCTTAATGCTAAAACTCGGTGGGGGAAGCTGGCCCATGCCCAATGTAGCGTTTACACAAATTTTTTGACGCTTCCTTCTTTTTAGAGTTGATATTTCGCAGGAATCATCAAATAATGTTTAATCCCTTTTTCTAAGCGTACACCGCTTTTCCTACACACCCAAAGGACTGATGAGTTAGAACTATGCCCTTCGGTTTTGGTAACGCCAGTGTACTAGTGAGACTGGAGAAAGGTCTTGGGTTTTAATAGGCAAATGTTTTCAGTTTATTTTGATAACTTTGAGTAATGACATCCCGTGGGGCGAAATTCCCAAACTTTTAACTCATTTTTGGGTTTAGGTTCGCTCGCATGGCCTCACCCCAAAGCCGAAGAAATGCTTCCTTGGGTATAACAATTTTTAGATTCTTGAACTAATACTTTCTAATAATCTCTGCAGCCTCTCCCAGTAAAGATCAAAGCTTTATTGAATTTAAATTTCCCAAAGAAGTCATGGAAAGCTTTCTTGGTTCTGAAAATTTTTTTATGCACGGTTTACCCTGAATTTGCTGTTTTACAGGTCTTATCAGACTTTCTTAAAAAGTTGTGAAGGAAAACTCTTGAATTTTCCGACGTAGCTCGGGAAAATTTTAATGAGTTTAAAAGTATCTTTTCAAAACCCCCTATATTTTAAGATTCCAAATTTTAAATAAAACATTTTGTTTGAGAAAATGATGCCTCCAAAACTGCTTAGGTGCGGTGTTACTACAATACCTGATGGTACTCCCTTCCCTGGGTTTTTGTTTGGAACCTTGTGTGGGGGTATCCCCAAAAATTTAAAAATTTTATTTGCTGGGAAAAGATTCATTTTAAAAACGGACCCCCAAACCTTTGGAATACCTAGAAAAATTTTTAAAGGGAACCAACAGTCCCCTTTGAGGGGGCATTGGCACTCCGGCTTTTAATTTCCCATATTGTGTATACAATGGTTCTCCAATTTTTTCTTGTGGTTAAGTCGTGACGTCAGAGAAATTTGTTGAATTACGCACTTCACTTTTTAGAAATTTTTCCCTTCCCTATTTTTTATACCCCTTGACTATAAATCTTGGTATGGGGCGTGTAGGGAAAAAAAATTCAATAGATAGGAGTAGAGATATGTAACGATAGTTTCATTTCCGGTTATAGTTAAGGGAGGGAAAACACGTTCCGTTTTTTTTCCCCCTTTTCTCCCCCCCCCCCCCCTAAAGTGATAGTTTTATTGCCCGGGGTGCTTGTTAACTAGGGTCGTCTGCTCCCAAACATCCTTCCCTCCCTCTTCCCCCCCCTGAAAGGTGAGTATGGGGCTCTGGTCAAACAGTAAAACATGGAAATCACAGCTCCCAACACTACTGTAAGTACATGCCCCGCCCTTTTATTTAGTGGATTTTTTGGTTAAAAACTTCACTTTTTGACCCAAATAAACTTGTTCTTTGTTTGCTTAGGTGCTGTTGTAATATCACCAGTTTTTGGTATGTGCACGCCCTGGGAGTGTTATTTAAGAGTGGGTAACCCGTCTATCTTTTCAGCTTGGATGACAGTGAGGGTCACCTGTCAATTAACGAGAAGAACAGGAGACGGAACTAACGATCCTGGAGGACGCTCCCATTTGGTATCTGAACTACACTGCTGCACCTGCTATGAAATTGCAGGCCGTAACCCCAAACATCCATTGCCAAGTCTGCCCTAAAGAACCTGCTTTCTGTCATCGCGGTATATTATACTCATGCAGTAATCTGAAGATCTAGACAGTGGTGGTCACCACACCTGACGACCCCCTCCCATCAGACAACGGCCTAACGATTGTCAACACCACCCCCCCCCCCCACACTGCTCACCAACACCAGTCACCCACTGTTTTATATACATTTAAATTTAGCGTTGAATTTCAGTTATCATTTATATTTTTCATTTTTCATTTTCTTTAATGATAGGATTAATAATTCATATTTAACGTGTTTTACCATTTTATATTTTCTATATAATAAAGTGTTTATGTTTGTCTGTATTATTTCTTTTTCTATTCACTTAATTTCCTGAGGAGGCAGGAGAGCCCGCATGGAGCTAAATACTGACTGTAAGTTGTTACAGAGCCGCTGCTAGTAAAGCTATCACACTTTCTGGTCTACCGAATGGAAATGGAGTTAGAAGTTAATTGAGTGAAGCCACGACTGTGAAGCTGAACAGGTGGCTCCGCAATAGCGGAGTGTGTAATAAGCGGTTAACTATCAAGGGTTTTGTGAAATGTTACAGGGCAAAAAAGCGAGCAGTGAGAGAGGTTTTGAAGAGAAATTTTACTAGTAATTCAGTGTGATTGCTAAGCAGATACTAAGCTGCCCTACTAGGCGACTGGGAAAAGAGAAATAAATATATTGCTATATGAGCTAAAAGAAGCGAGTAGTGAAAATGGTAGGCCATTAGGTTAGTATCAGGCTGCCATAATCTACTATTTATATTTCTTCTTCAATTCCATGATGCCAAAAACGAAGATAAGTCATGCGCGGCCAGCGAAAGGTGAATAGGAGTAACAGCAGCCCTGCGTACAGTAAAATGCCCCAAACAGTTGCCTCCTGAAGAATTGAGACACTTAAGCAACATATGCCGAGATCATAATGTAAGCAGTTTCGCCACACCCATACAACCCCACCCCCCCCCCCACCACACCCCCCCCCCCACACATAAAAAAAAAATAAGGGCTTACATCAGTCCAATACAAGAATAGAAGTTGGTAAGGAGAGTAGAAGTTGAGAGTAATCAGTCCTCAACCTGCGCAATCGATGATGTTCAGTCATCAACTCTTGTCAGGAAGAAAAAAATGATGGACGCTCGAACACATCGATTCCAGGTTGAGAGGATCCTGATTACCTCAAACTTCTACTCTCTTTAACCCACTTTACTTTGTATTGGCATGATGACAGCCACTGTGTCTTATATCCATTATTCCCCCCACCCCATATATTCCTGCGAAAAGTTTCTTCAATAAACGATTCCCATATGTTGCCCATATTAGTGTATCAATTCTTCAATTGTCGCGTTTTCAAGAACCATTCATCCAGTTGCCATCCTACCAGAAAAGTAACCTCATCTATCGCTGCAAGGTATGGCATACACCGCATACCCAAACAAAAACAGTTGCACACCAGCTCTTATTGTAGCGCTCTTAAGAAAACCATTAGAGTGATATCAAATTTAATCCAGACCTCAAAACATATTGTGCAGAGGAAAACAGACAGATAAATGACGGCGATAATTTGACGGTCTAGTAGCTAGAGGCATGAAAAACTTAACTCATATGTACATGCATACATAGGTATGAGACAATACAGCCATTATTATCTCAAACATACCAAACACGGAGATGGCATACACCTGCCCCCGTACTAAAGTAATCAATGAAAAAACAGAAAGGCCACCTTTATGTAAAATGGCTCAAGGGGTGAGGCCTGCATGTTTTTTTACCATGGAATTGCTATGTACAAATTATAGCAACTGGTGGCCATAGCAATTCATTTTGTGCTAACAAATTCACTTATAAGGCACAGTTACCCTATTAGCAGTGAATGACATTGATTTAAACCTCACATTTTAATAACAAATGACCCATTTGCCATATATTGCCATGCATCTATGATCTGTTTATGAAAACAAGGCCTTCACTTTATTCATGTCATGCCCAAGGAATCACTTTTTCCTCTAAATGGCCCAGCGATTAGGATTCTATGCTAACATATTAAGGGCGGCAGTTATATACCATTCTGAATCTTGGTCTGGATGATACGGCTGACTTGACGACGAGCAGTCAAATAGTAATGATTACAATATAAAATGCTTAGATAGGAACAGAAAGGGTGGTGGTGTAATGTGCCCTACATTAGAAATCGACTTAACCTTACAAACCCAAGACTCGATTTAAATAACAATAAACTGAGATTCTATGCGTTTGAAGTGCCTGGCTTTCCAAAGAACCAAACCCATATTTATGCCTAGGAACTAGTTACACGCCCTCCTACCCAAGGACCAAGTTCTTTGCAAGACCTTTTCCAGAGTCTTGTTCGGCAGTGAAAACAATTGCTAAGACAACTAAATACTGAGGCCTGACTTCAAACTAATCTGTTTTACAGTAGCAAAATAACGCGCATTGCAAAAGGTATAAGCAGATTCTAAGAGAAATTAAAATAGTCTACCACCAACTATTAATAAAACACCAAACCCGAATCACCAGTTCTCAGCCCACCCTAATTTGTACCATAATACTACTCTGTTAACCGCGCCCTGGACCTTAGTCAGTCAGCGCGTCATTTACCACAGGTCCTTAGTGAAACCATCTTCACATTTACTAGCACCCAAGGAAAATCACTTAGGACGGATAGGATTGGCCTACACAGACGACAATAAAAATGAGGTCAACTAGAAACTAACAGTATAAGAAACACTGCGTAAATAGGCTACACAATTGTGTTTTTTAAACTGGACAGAGATAACAAGTTTCACGGACGATAAACGATGCCTGGCGAAATTCAAAACAATGTTGTCACTACATATTTCTTAATAATATTGCCACCCAGTTAAAGAGGTTTAGGATTAAACGAAGAACTGAACCCTGAGTGAACTACTGAGATATTAGATTATCATGAAATTCAGAGACCAGCTGATAAAAAGATTTAAAGCAAACAGACAGGATATTGCAAGCTCCCCACTAAATGAATTCCAAATGGTGAGGAACAGAGCTACAGAGCTTATTAAAAGCCCGCCAGGCAAAGGCCCATAAGACACGCACTATGCTACAAAAATTGAAGAGTATAAGCATAACCCCCCCCCCCAGAAAGCTCTGGAACAACTCTAAACAGGTTGTGGTTATAGCCATAGCAGTAGATAGGTCTAACATAGTACCACTATCGGGGGAAAAATGAGGCATATGCCACGAAACATTAAGGTTCGGCAAATTGCCTTTAATTCCTACTACACATCTGTTGCCATCTAACACTAGTAAGTAAACTACCAGCTGCATCTAATACCTTTAACACAGACATCTGAAAATCTTTTCCAAACATACTATTCCAATAAAGCGCCGTAACCAAACAGTTGTGAAACTAGTAATGTATCTCTATGACTTCATTCAAAAAGAAACTAACAGCGTTAACCCAACTAAGAGCACAGGCCTGATAACATCCGTCTAAGTTCCTACAAAGGATGAGTGCCTTCTGTCCACCTGTCAATCCTATTTGCTCACATAATAAATCTTAATCCAATAACACTAATACTGTACCAGGAGAGGGTTCAAGTAAGGCCAGAGTTACTCCTATCTTCAAGAAAAATAAATAGGTCTGATGTTAAGCTACATATAGACTGTTAGATATACTCAGTATATCTAAAATTACTGCGCAAGAGCGGTTCGCGCCGGTGCATATCTCAAGCTAGTTAAGCCTTACCTTAATGACTAACAGCATTCTCCATAGCATATACAATCGGCGCTTTAGATGATCCTGTACTCAACCTGCATACGCTCCCTTTATTAATCTGCACTGCGATTACTGAGAACAATGAAAATGTCAAAAGGAAGCCTCATAGTGTATGGGTAACTTTAGACCTGCAAATGTGCCTTCGAATTACTGTCAACCACAATATATTTGGTAAGAAAAAACTTCAAGCTATCGGTATAGGTTCTGTAGACTGGTTTAAGTCCTACCTTAGCAACGGGAGACAAATAGTCAAAATCAAACAAACGGAATCAGAAAACCCTGCCGATAACATGTGGAGTTCCCCAAGGTAGTATTCTGGGGGGGTTTCCCTTTATTATTTTATGTTATGTCAATGATATGCCTAGTCAGGTGTCAAGTACAAACTCCTACTGTATGCAGATGACAGTGATCTGTTAGCTGACAGGTAAGACCCACCAAGATATTGCTAATGTTTTAAACACAGGAACTGGAGTTCCTGAAGGCAAATGGTTAGAGACAACAAACTATCATTTACACCTAGGGAAAAAACTGAAGCCATTCTCTTAGGAACGAAACATAATGAGAAAGGTAAATAAACATCAGACTACAGTCAGTGCTGTTTACGCCGGGTGAGGAGATGGTCCTTCGTCAGTGTCTTCTCTCCGTATCGCTCTCTTGATAACTAGAAGTGTATAGAGATCATCATATGTGAATCAATACTACGCCAGGGGATCATCTGTATATACACATAGCGGACACCTCTACTCTGCATGTCCAGGCAGATACTCTCCACTCCCTCGCGATCAGGGCAACCAGCCTCCGCTTTCCTCGTACTAACCGAACCCAGCCGCCAATGCCACAGACTGAAACGTTCCTGTATAGGACAAGCACAGTGATCTTTCCTACTGAGGCTCGCAGGGACCCTAGTCTAGCACTTATACAATGCATATGGATTACGCTTGTCTTCATGGTACTCTGCCTTGACAAAAAAAACTGAAAGATGCAATCACCACAGAACAAAATCGTAAGTTCATCTGGGGCTGGGGACCAAGAGAAACATGTAGGCCAGGCATGAATTACAGCAGTTTGGATATGCTGAATGTTGAAGACAGTGTTTTAAAACAAATGAAGCTAAATCATTTTATAAAAATTCGCTCACGAACAGTGTCCTGAATATCTTGCTGTCAATTTTTGTCAAGGTTGGGAACCAAAGCAATCATAGTACTAGGGGGAGAGCTGCACAACTTTGTAAGTACCAAAAGTCAGTGGCCAGGCGTCAAAAACCTTTTATTGTACAGCCATATAAAGGAATGGAACAGATACCCGCACATGTCAAAAGCAGTCATTAGCAATGAACCAGTTCAAGAAGACTTCCAAAACGTGTTTTTCTGATTTGAAAAAAAAAAGACAAAAAATTTTGAAGCTACAGAAAGGGAGGGGAATGATTTTCTATTTTTTAGCTAAAATAGTGTAAATTTTACCTTATTCCTAGTAATGACCCTCGTATTGCCTTTTTAGTATAGTCTTAATGCCCTCGTGTAGTTAGATAGTTTTTTTAGTTATTATAATAAGATGTTATCTTCATTAGTTAGAATAATAAGAAAATATTATAACCTTTATATTATAATAATAAGGTTAAAAGGGACCCCAATGGAAAAAATAAGTCACTCTGTCTGACTTTTTTTGGGTTATCTAGGTTATCTACAATATTGCTGCTATGTATGATATAATTCTATGTAACTGTATTTGTATACCTGAATAAATTTTATTACATACTAATAAAAAAATGAATAAGTGAATATGTTGTGTGTGCCCTGCCACTTGTAAGTGTTGTGTGCCCCGCCACTTGTAAGTGTTACACTTCCAGTTTTGTTTCTTGTTTTATTTTTATTCATATTTTTCATATATCTTTGAACAAATTCACTCTTAGTGTAATTTCAATTTCTTTTTAACGTAAAGTGTTTTCTTTACTCTGAGTAAATTGTTTTGTCTAATTTACAATTAAGAGTTAAAGTGTTCAATCAGTTTTCTTCATATTTTTATTTTATTATTTAACCTACATTTTCCCAGTGTAACTTTATTGCTGCAGTGATTATTTCTGCACCTTATTTTGTTGCACTTGTTCTGCAGTGAATTATTTTCTTTTATTGATATTTTTATGCATTATTATTCTCAGTTCATTATTGTCTGAGTCTTGTTTTTCATTTTATTATTTTTTCCTCATGTTGTCTTTGTATTATATTTTAATTTTGTTTATGCATTCTTAGAAAATATTTAAATTTCCCAGTTATCTCTCGTTGCATACATTTTAGTGATTTTATTTTATACTTTTTACATTGATTTACAATTTTATTAGTTAATTTCTTTATTAACAAGAGTACAGACAGCTCATTTTGCATTTAATTCAGTCTCCAGTAATATTTTTTACTTGTAAATGTAAATGTAATTTTTTTATCTTGTCCAGCAGTCCTTTACATTGAGTTGTCCTTCCTCTTGCAGTGTATCTTAGACATTTTTTTTATTACTTCTGCAGAATTAGTTGCATACCTTTTATTTTAATTTTAGCATTTTGTATCATTTTTTATTGTTCATTATTTTTGCCTTATTTGTTCTTGTGCAACTTCTTTGCCATTATGTCTCACATACCGTCAAGTGATACTTTAGTGAATGTCGACACTCAGACCTCTCTGGCTACTGCTGCTCCTGTCATCAGTCCTCACAGTTCCTTATCGACTGACAGACCGACCCAGACACTGAGATACTACAGTTTTACTCGTGATTCCCTTGATTGCCTTGGGCGCTGTCCCGCTCACTCCTCGAGTGTAGGCTGTCTTATGGGATGACCATAAATCATCTGAATAGGAATTTTTAGGAATGACATAGGAAAGTTTTTCTTTTTATAGCAAATTTATGTATCAGCTGTGCCTTACTGGGCATCATACTAGACATCATGCCGAAAATAAGAGTAAGAATTCGTGTCACTGACAACCAGAAGTCCAAGAGGGAAATACTTGATTGTATTTGTTCCAATTCCACTGTTGCACCAGTGGATGTATTCCAAACTCACTCTGGTGCAGTACTTCTGCTCTCCTCTGAAGAGCAGCTGTTCCAATTACTCAAGAAGGACATTCTTGAAAATTTAAATGATCTGGGTATCATCCCCATTCCACCAAACAGCTACCATGCACAACGTACAACAGATTCATGAAAGACTGCAATGCTGAGGAACTCGTTGAAGAAATTAATCATGAAAACTCCATGCTCAAGGTTCTTAAGACGTATAAATTTACTAAAAATTCAAGCGTCCAGCAAACATTAAAATTAATCCTCGAGACACCGGAAGAAACCAAAATCACATGACAAAATGGTATGAAATGTTTTGGAGCCAGGTGGACACCAGACAAAATCTCCATGGAAAGGTTTGTCAGTGTCACACAGTTTCAAGTGTTATGAGTTTGGTCATAGCACAAATAAATGCAGAAGCCAAAAAGCGATTTGCAGTATCTGCTCTGGTGAGCATGTTTTCAGGGACTGTCCCAAGTGTGCCCTTTGTAAAGGGAAACATCATGCTGCCCTGTTAAATTAAGAAATCTACAATCCAGTAAATTCTAGACGCCAAGAAACAGACAAACACTAAGGAAACTCCTCTCCAAGCACCTCCAAATATGTCCCAGAATTCGTTCCCTAATCTATCTGGTTCTGGTGGGTCTCCTTTTGCCACCTCTACCAATTCCAATTTTTGGGATTCTGCCCCTCCTGCAGCGTCCCACCCTAACCCTAACCCCAAAGTACACCAAGCACAAGGACCATCATCAGTCCTTGTCTCTCTGGTCCTCAGAGGTAGATATTATGAGAGGTACATTGATGTTCATGTTCTCTCCTCCATTGTTAGTAGCTAATGGGATCGGGCGCTTAATCATCCCAAATAATGTGAACTCAGTAATGAACCAGTCCCCTCAAGACAGGAAGTATGTCTTCTCCACAAACACACATATTCAGATTTCATCACACAGCCAAGGAACAGCCGTAATGGAAGAACCAGTTGAAATAATAACTCAGACCAGTGCGTTAATATCTGCCCCTAAAGTTGCACCAGACACTGATACACAATCTACCGCTATTGAAGCTGACCCAAAAGTACAAGTAGTTTCTAAGGATACTCCAAGTGGACTTACACACTTCCTTATGGAGCTCCCCACTGTCTCCTATAGTAAGTGTTGTGAATATGCCGCCTGAAACAGGGAATGCCATGCTTCAGCTGTCAGATGATGAATCTGACACATCAGTTAATATCACCAGCAGCAGTGAGGAAAAGGAAATTGTCAGTATACAGAAAATCACTTATGACTACAGTCCTTCCCTTGATGAGTGGAATACGGAGAGCTGGCACTCAACTTGCAGCTATAATTTCGGACATCAACTCTCTGTACTCATTAAAAACCGCAAACTTCATGAAGTAATGGGGATTACAATTTTACAAATTAATATTCAACATTTCTTTAAAAACTCTATCTCCCTGAAGTCGAATTACCCAATCACAACCCTGACATCATCCTTCTGAATGAGACAGCTGTGAGAGCAGACCAACATATAAAGATACGTGGTTACTCTACTGTCGAGAAATCGAGAGGGTCCTATAGTGGAGTGGCCATCCTAGTGAAACTTGAATATGCATTTCGTAACATCCACCTTGACGAAGAAAACATTATAACGATAGAACTGGCGACCTCATATGTTCAGTTATTAATTGGACTGGGATATTTTCCTCCTAGACAGCCATATGTAGAGTCCATTCCCCTACACCAGATACTGAGTGAAAATGTTCCAACAATCCTGCTATCCTGGCCGTAGATTTTAATGCCCATCACCCCGCACTTTTCAACTGTGGAGCCGGACACCCGTTGGGTAACCTAAAGCGAAAACTATTTAATATAATGACAGCAAGAAATCTATCATCCCAAGGCCCATTCTTTAAGTCATATGTAGGCCTTCATCCAGAGACACCTGATGGTCTTTACCAACTGAGATTGTGACCTATACCACTGCAGTTTGCCCTGGTGGATTAAAAACGATGCACAAACAGGGTAATCCAAGTAGACCAATTGTTAGCTCCATAGGTTCAGTTTCACATAAATTATCTAAATTATCTAAATGGCTTGTCGACATTTTGAGCCCTATTGTTGGAAAAATTTCTAACTTTAATGTTAAAAACAACATAGATTTAGTTGGTAAATTAAGCTCCTTGACTGACTTAAATGATTTTAACATGGTTAGTTTTGATGTTTCTTCTTTGTTTACAAAAGTTCCAGTTCATGATTTATTAAGTTTCTTATCTGAAGAACTTGTTAATCACGATTTATCGTTGTCACTTCCTACTATCATTAAATTTATTAAACTTTGCATTGCTGATGCAAAATTTGTTTTTTATTGTAAGTTTTATACTCAGAAGTTTGGTATGGCAATGGGATATCCTCTTTCACCTGTTCTTAGTAACCTATACATGGAATTTTTTGAATCAAGACTGCTTAACACAATCCTCCCTCATATAGCTAATGGTTCAGATATGTTGATGATAGTTTGTGTCTTATGCCTAAGAATGTAGATATAAACCATTTCCTTGTTAAATTAAATAGCTTAGCCCATTCTATAAACTTTACTGTTGAGTTCGAAGAAAATAACTCATTGCCTCTTCTAGATGTTTTAGTTATTAAGGGTAATAATGACTTTAAATTTAAAATATACAGAAAACCTGCAAATAACTGTTCCTATTACCTGGAGTTTACCTGGAGAGGGTTTCGGGGGTCAACGCCCCCGCGGCCCGGTCTGAGAACAGGCCTTTTGGTAGATCAGGGCCTGATCAACCAGGCTGTTACTGCTGGCCGCACACAAGCTGACGTACAAACCACAGCCCGGTTGGTCAGGTACTGACTTTAGGTGCCTGTCCAGTGCCTTCTTGAAGACAGCCAGGGGTCTATTGGTAATCCCTCTTATGTATGCTGGGAGGCAAATGGACAGTCTTGGGCCCCGGATACTTACTGTGTTTTCTCTCACTGTACTCGTGGCGCCTCTACACAATTATTCTTCACATCAAGATAGAGTTAAACTGTCGGTTTTCTCATCAGTGTGTTTGAGAGCTTTGCGTATTTGTAGTCCAGAGTTCATAGACAAAGAAATATATAAAAATTATGAAATAGCTAATGATCTGAAATACCCAAGAAATGTAATTGATAAATCTTTTAAAATTTCTAGAAGTACTTTTTACAATCCAAAAAGTGACAACCAGCCTTATTCAACTAAAAATATGTTGGTTCTCCCTTACCATGAAAACTTGATTGATATGCCTTCTCTTCTTAAGACTTTTAATATTAAAGTTGTATTTACAAATCTTGATACAGGAAAAAAAACTTTTGATAAAGAATTCCCCCCAAAATGCTGACGGATGTGTCTATAAGATTCCTTGTAAAATTTGCGATAAAGTTTATTACGGTCAAACTGGTAAAAGTCTCGAACTAATATTAAAATAACATAAATATAGCATTAGAAGTGGACAAGATTCCAATGCTCTATTAATTCATGTGAGAGATTTTAACCATCCAATTGATTTTCATAAAGCTGAGAAAGTTGTATCAAACAAGTACATGGTCGACGGGAATATAATTGAATCTTGTTTCATAAAAAGCAGTTTTGAAAATAATATGAATATTTCCTTTGGTTTATATAAATTGGATTCATTTATAATTTATAAAATTTGGGAAGAATTTATTGTTACATTACACAAGTAATAAATCTTAACTCTTGGGTAGAGTTTTAGGTGGGTTTCACAGAGTCGGGTGTCGTCATGCATGTGTGAGGTGTTGCTTTATTGTGGGATATAATGGTTAGGTGTAGTCTTGACCCTTTATATGCCTTCCTTTGATGTACTGTTTTCATAGTTCCTTGATAATGTGAGAAGCCATAAAAGCTCTTGGAATTTAACTATTCTTCCACAGTGGTATATATATATATATATATATAATATATATATATATATATATATATTAATATATATATATATATATATATATATATATATATATATATATATATATATACATATATATATATATATATATATAGGGAAGTACCACCTCTCTCTCTCTCTCCTCTCTCTCTCTCTCTCTCTCTATATATATATATATATATATATATATATATATATATATATATATATATATATATATATATATATATATATATATATATATATACATATATATATATATATATATAATATATTATATATATATATATATATTATATATATATATATATATATATATATATATATATATATATATATATATATATATATATATAACACACCGGCCATATCCCACCAAGGCAGGGTGGCCCAAATAGAGAAACGAAAGTTTCTCCTTTTACATTTAGTAATATATACAGATGAAGATGTTACTAGCCCATTGCTTCCGGCATTTTAGTTACAACACGCATGGCTGACGGAGGAAGAATTCTGTTCCACTTCCTCATGGAGAAAAGAGGAAATAAACAAGAATAAGAACTAGAAGGAAAATAGAAGAAAACCCAGAGGGGTGTGTATATATATGCTTGTACATGTATGTGTAGTGTGTCCTAAGTGTAAGTAGAAGTAGCAAGACGTACCTGAAAGCTTGCTTGTTCATGAGACAGAAAAAAGGACACCAGCAATCCTACCATCATGTAAAACAATTACAGGCTTTCGTTTTACACTCACTTGGCAGGACGGTAGTACATCCCTGGGAGGTTCCTGTCTTCCAACATACTACCTATGATATATATATATATATATATATATATATATATATATATATATATATATATATATATATATATATATATAATATATATATATATATATATATATATATATATATATATACATATATATATATATATAATATATATATATATATATATATATATATATATATATATATATATATATATATATATATATATATATATATATTTATATATATATATATATGCAAGGAATTCGCGAGAGCATGCGAAATATACACAAACACTGATCTCTAAGCGTTCTCTGACAGTGTCAGCGTGCCTCGTTGTGCTCTGGGTTTTCTCGTGTTTTCACGATCGCTCTTACGTGCTAGAACTTTAATTTGTCATCAATCCTATACGATACATCCCTCTAGCACCTGGAACCAATCTTGGGCGGAAAACATTATATACTGAGTCAAAAAAGGAGAATTAGTGTGCACTACCTAGCAGAGTTTACTGCCAGAGGGGAATCATAGGCCTGTGTCCCGTGTGAAAAAATAATAATAATTGAACTTTGTGTCAGAGGAAAGAAAGTCTCCCTGAAAACATTGAGTATACATAGTGTATAGTGTATACTACAGTGGCTCCCTAGTACATTGATGATAAAGGCTAAAGTGTCATTTGAAAACAGGTGAATTTGTAAATGAAGTGATAAGCCTATAGAGGCAGGTGCCAGAAGTCGCCAGAAACTTACCACAGGTCAGCTGTTTTTAATAATCTTCCTGGCTTGCTAGTGTACTCGCATATAATCTAGTGATACCAGTGAATAGCAGAATACAGTGTTGTAGTAGCAACTAACCAGTATTATAATGGTACTTAGTGGAGTGGAGTGACTTTCATCAGTTCCTTTTTTCTTGAAATACCAGACATATACTGTGAATTTCATATAACCTGTAGTTACCAGCGGTCGCAATATACACAACGAGAAGCAATTATTACTCCAGAAAAAGCGTCCTTCCTCCAAAATTTGCACCAGTCAACTATAGTGATAATATAACATTTATTGTGGTGGAGACGGAAAAAAAATAGAAAAGCTAGATACAGCAATTGATAAACAAGGGTTGAGGTCGACCGTTCGTCATTGTAGGAGCTGCCAGCAGTCACCGGCTCTTCAACACGCAAGTTATACTTTTGTATCAATCAAATCACATATTACTCGGGTAGATAATTTCCAATAGATCCTTCATATGTTAGCTCAAATTACCGACCAGTATGGTTTAAATAAGTGACCCACTGATCAGATCAGATCGACTGGTCCGAACCCTTGACTGGTCCGAACCCTTGACTGGTTTCAAATGGTTTCGTTGGACAATAAATCAGACTGTAAACGGATGGGGTTGTAGGCGCCCTTATAAACACAAACATTAAATATATATCAGGAACGTGCACGGTAAGCTGTCCAATATACAAAAACAGTTAGAAACAGAAATACAAATAGCTAGAGCTTCATTTAAGTAGGTTATTAATAGAATATTCAAGAGGTTGCTAGTAGAATTGCAGTAAATCAACCATTCAAATCATTATGAAGCTGTGTGTAGTCTGTGGTCAGTCAAACAAACGGGCTTCCACATGCATAAATTGTCATTTTTGTGGAAATTGGTGTCACGCCCCTTGTGCAGATATCCAAGAACTAGCTACAAGCAGTATTAAAACAGGGAAGTGTTTTTGGGTATGCCCAAATGAGATAAATCTGTGGACTAAAATCACAAGGGTATTAAAAGAGGTCAATATCAAAGCTGCTTTCATAGAAAACCTGGAAGCTTTCTACAACAGATGGGAACATAAAAAGTCTGGGCTGAATGGTACTGCCCTTGATACTGGCCATGTAGTCAGAAACTGTAAGGCTGGAGATGATGTCCTGGTAGTCAGTAAATGTGGGGCTGATAGTGCTGTCCTGGGAGACAGTAATGGTGAAGTTGGAGGTGCTGTCCTGGGAGACAGTGATGGTGAAGCTGGAGGTGCTGTCCTGGGAGACAGTAATGGTGAAGCTGGAGATGCTGTCCTGGGAGACAGTAATGGTGAAGCTGGAGATGCTGTCCTGGGAGACAGTAATGGTGAAGCTGGAGATTTTGTCCAGGTAGTCGGGAATTATACGCAGGAAGGAATACATATAAATGACCTCATAGGGGACAGGAGCCATAGTAGGGAAACAAGTGTAATCAAAGATAAGATAAAACCAATATTGCAAACTAGAAATACCGCAGGAAATAGCAAACAAGAGGACTCCACTAGCAATAGTGAGGATATATTACCAAAAACAACTGGTGGGAGCTCCATTGTTGGTGCTAGAGAGGATAAAAGTAAGATGGGGAAACATGCACCAACAGGGAATACAGTCACAGAAACCCAAGGCAAACGGAAAAACTTTACCTGCAGTGTATTCCATGGAAATTTCGGGGGCAACGACCCCCTGGCCATGGCCTATGACGAAAGCAAACCCGCCTGTGCCATTACTGCACTCGGTATCTCTCATACAGGAAAGACTGGCTAAAAAAAATGCCGGCATACCAACTATGACCACTACAAAAATCCAGGCCATTTGGCACAAAATGAGGATCCCCGTAAACCTTTTCAAGAGGAAGGTACTCTTCAGTCCAGGAAAGATCTATAACTTAAATGCCCGGAAGTCAGATCTAAAGGGGACAAAGATACCAACATTCCGGGTGGAACACATGGGAGCCTCCCACTCAAGAAGGGAGAGGTACTTTATGCCAGGAAGGAAAAAATCCCACACCCAGAATCACCAACAATCACCAACCAGTCGAACATCTTCTTTGCAAATAAAGTCTAAACCAGCAACACACAACAAAAATACCTTTCTCAACAGTGGACTGCTTCAGACGGCAAAGGCAATTCTCGGGTTTCACTGAAACCCAGATAAAGGATCACTTACAACGAAATATGGATCCCAGGTCAACCTAACAATGTTGACAGATGAACCAGGAAAGGGGGCTTGGCCTGTACATTGGATCGAGTTTTACCTTGTTTGCACAGAACGTGCAAAAAGCCGGGGTTGTACATGGAGAGTCTTGTTGAATGCAGTAAGAGGTGTGAGTTTAACCAAAATAACCAAAAACATTGTGGTAGTCTACAAGCCTCCGATGCAACATCCAGCAATTCCAGGAACAGCTGTTAAAAATTGACCACTGTCTGGAAAAAATTTTCCCGCTCCTGCACCCAACATCTTGCCCTGGGGGATTTCAACTTAAGGCACCTAAAAAGGAAAAAAAAAAATAAAAGTTGCAGTAATAACACCCGGGGGCAGCTCTGATGAAAACTCACACTCACGCGAGCTTTAAATCTCTGCACAAAATTCAATTTAAACCAGCAAATAATAGAGCCTACTAGACTGGAGAATACACTAGACCTCATCTTCACTAACAATGATGATCTGATAAAGAAATGTCACCACATCAAAAACAATATACTCAGATCACAACATAATTGAGGTTCAGACATGTATGCGCGGAGCCCAGACCGACAAAATGAGATTAGTCACGAGGGAGCATTCACCAAATTCAACTTCAATAACAAAAACATAAAGTGGGACCAAGTAAACCAAGTCCTAACCGATATAAACTGGGAAGATATACTAAGCAACACAGACCCCAACTTATGCCTAGAACAGATTAACTCGGTGGCACTCGATGTATGCACAAGGCTTATTCCTCTAAGAAAAAGGAGGAGTAGATGTAAAATAGAAAGAGACAGGCGCTCCCTTTACAGGCGACGGAAAAGAATAACAGAGCGGCTAAAAGAGTCAATATATCTGAAATGCGTAGGGAGACACTGGTCAGAGAAATAGCAAGCATCGAACTTAAGCTAAAAGAATCCTTTAGTAGTCAGGAATCGCGGGAAGAACAAAAAGCCATAAATGAAATCGAAAGAAACCCAAAGTATTTCTTCTCCTATGCCAAATCAAAATCGAGAACAACGTCCAGTATTGGGCCCCTACTTAAACAAGATGGGTCCTAACACAGATGACAGCAAGGAAATGAGTGAGCTACTCAAGTCCCAATATGACTCAGTTTTTTAGCAAGCCGCTAACCAGAACTGAGAGTCGAAGATCAAAATGAATTTTTTATGAGAGAGCCACAAAATTGATAACACAAGCCTATCCGATGTTATCCTGACGCAAATGACTTCGAACAGGCGATAAATGACATGCCCATGCACTCTGCCCCAGGGCCAGACTCATGGAACTCTGTGTTCATCAAGAACTGCAAGAAGCCCCTATCACGAGCCTTTTCCATCCTATGGAGAGGGAGAATGGACACCGGGGTCGTCCCACAGTTACTAAAAACAACAGACATAGCCCCACTCCACAAAGGGGGCAGTTAAGCAACAGCAAAGAACTACAGACCAATAGCACTAACATCCCATATCATAAAAATCTTTGAAAGGGTCCTAAGAAGCAAGATCACCACCCATCTAGAAACCCATCATTACACAACCCAGGGCAACATGGTTTAGAACAGGTCGCTCCTGTCTGTCTCAACTATTGGATCACTACGACAAGGTCCTAAATGCACTAGAAGACAAAAAGAATGCATATGTAATATATACAGACTTTGCAAAAGCCTTCGACAAGTGTGACCATGGCGTAATAGCGCACAAAAAGCGTGCTAAAGGAATAACAGGAAAAGTCGGTCGATGGATCTAAAAAATTTCCTCACTAACAGAACACAGAGAGTATCGTCAACAGAGTAAAGTCCGAGGCAGCTACGGTGAAAAGCTCTGTTCCACAAGGCACAGTACTCGCTCCCATCTTGTTCCTCATCCTCATATCCGACATAGACAAGGATGTCAGCCACAGCACCGTGTCTTCCTTTGCAGATGACACCCGAATCTGCATGACAGTGTCTTCCATTGCAGACACTGCAAAGCTCCAGGCGGACATCAACCAAATCTTTCAGTGGGCTGCAGAAAACAATATGAAGTTAAAACGATGAGAAATTTCAATTACTCAGATATGGTAAACATGAGGAAATTAAATCTTCATCAAGAGTACAAAACAAATTCTGGCCACAAAATAGAGCGAAACACCAACGTCAAAGACCTGGGAGTGATCATGTCGGAGGATCTCACCTTCAAGGACCATAACATTGTATCAATCGCATCTGCTAGAAAAATGACGGGATGGATAATGAGAACCTTCAAACTAGGGAGGCCAAGCCCATGATGACACTCTTCAAGGGCACTGTTCTATCTAGGCTGGAATAATTGCTGCACACTAACAGCACCTTTCAAGGCAGTGAAATTGCCCACCTAGAAAATGTACAGAGAACTTTCACGGCGTGCATAACGGGGATAAAAACACCTCAATTACGGGAGCGCTTGAGGTTCCTAAAACCCGTATTCCCTGGAATGCAGGAGGAAGAAATACATGTTATATACACCTGGAAAATCCTAGAGGGACTAGTACCGAACTTGCAAAACGAAAATCACTCTCTACGAAAGCAAAAGACTTGGCAGACGATGCACCATCCCCCCAATGAAAAGCAGTGGTGTCACTAGCACGTTAAGAAACCATACAATAAGTGTCAGGGGCCCGAGACTGTTCAACTGCCTCCCAGCACACATAAGGGGGATTACCAACAGACCCCTGGCAGTCTTCAAGCTGGCACTGGACAAGCACCTAAAGTCAGTTCCTGATCAGCCGGGCTGTGGCTCGTACGTTAGTTTGCGTGCAGCCAGCAGCAACAGCCTGGTTGATCAGGCTCTGATCCACCAGGAGCCCTGGTCACAGACCGGGCCGCGGGGGCGTTGACCCCCGGAACTCTCTCCAGGTAAACTCTGGCTGAAGGAGACTCGAACCTACGAACCTTAGGAGAAGGTACGCAGTGCTTTACCAATCTATCCACACTGGACAATACCTTGGCGTGTAGCATCTGCTACACGTTTGATCCAAGGCAGCCAGCTTTCAGGGAGAAGGCTTACATATATATATATATATATATATATATATATAATATATATATATATATATATATAATATATATATATATATATATATATGTCGTGCCGAATATGTAAAACTGGTCAATTTAGTAAGAACTCATTTAAAATTGAGTTCTTTCTGAAATTTTCTCTTATAACGTTTAAAGATATATTTTTTTCATTAATGTTAATGTAAAAAATTTTAATTTTGCAACCAAAAGAATCTTAGAAAACTTACCTACCTTATTATAACAAGAACAATTTTATTTTAGCCTAACCCAACTAAATATATTTTAAATACGTTTACAAATAATTTAGTACTAAACAAACACAATCAAATATATTTTTTTCGTTAGGTTCAGAATGATTTTGGCGAAATTATTGCATACACAAATTTTCACTTGTCCTATATGGCAAGATGAGCGTTGCTATTTAAGCCAAGATCGCAAGTTCTGCCTATTCGGAAACGACATATATATATATATATATATATATATATATATATATATATAATATATATATAATATATTTATATATATATATATGTCGTGCCGAATAGGCAGAACTTGCTATCTTGGCTTAAATAGCAACGCTCATCTTGCCATATAGGACAAGCGAAAATTTGTGTATGCAATAATTTTGCCAAAATCATTCTGAGCCTAACGAAAAAAATATATTTCACTGTGTTTGTTTAGTATTAAATTACTGCAAACAAATCTATAATATATTTAGTTGGGTTAGGCTAAAATAAATTGTTCTTGTTATAATAAGGTTAGGTAAGTTTTCTAAGATTCTTTTGGTGCAAAATTAAAAATTTTTACATTAACATTAATGAAAAAAATATATCTTTAAACCTATAAGAGAAAATTTTAGAAAGGACTTAATTTTAAATGAGTTCTTGCTAATTGACCAGTTTTACATATTTGGCACGACATATATATATATATACAATAAGTGTCAGGGGACCGAGACTGTTCAACTGCCTCCCAGCGCACATAAGGGGGATTACCAACAGACCCCTGGCAGTCTTCAAGCTGGCACTGGACAAGCACCTAAAGGCAGTTCCTGATCAGCCGGGCTGTGGCTCGTACGTTGGTTTGCGTGCAGCCAGCAGCAACAGCCTGGTTGATCAGGCGCTGATCCACCAGGAGGCCTGGTCACAGACCGGGCCGCGGGGGCGTTGACCCCCGAAACTCTCTCCAGGTAAACTCCAGGAAATATATATATATATATATATATATATATATATATATATATATATATATGTCGTGCCGAATAGGCAGAACTTGCGATCTTGGCTTAAATAGCAACGCTCATCTTGCTATATAGGACAAGTGAAAATTTGTGTATGCAATAATTTCGCCAAAATCATTCTGAACCTAACGAAAAAAAATATATTTGATTGTGTCTGTTTAGTACTAAATTATTGTAAACGTATTTAAAATATATTTTGTTGGGTTAGGCTAAAATAAATTGTTCTTGTTATAATAAGGTTAGGTAAGTTTTCTAAGTTCCTTTTGGTGCAAAATTATAAATTTTTACATCAACATTAATGAAAAAAATATATCTTTAAACGTTTAAGAGAAAATTTTAGAAAGGACTTAATTCTAAATGAGTTGTTGCTAAATTGACCAGTTTTACATATTCGGCACGACATACAAATATATATATATATATATATATATATATATATAATATATATATATATATAATATATATATATATATATATATATATATGGGAGAAAGCCTGGGCCTTTCTTTAAACCCCACCAAATGTGAAATAGTTTCTACCAATCAACAGATGATCCAGAATATTAGCGCCGTTTTACCAGGAGCACGAGCCATTGATCCAGCCAATAGCACTCTCCTTGGTGCTGCTCTTGGGTCCAATGCCATCGATCTGATCCTAGAAAAAAAGTCTCAGACCTCCGGACGATGGAAAGCAGGATGAAAGACATTGACACACATGATGCCTTCTACCTACTCACCAGGTGCCTGCCAGTCCCAAAACTTACCTACTTTCTGAGATGTTCCCCAGCCTTCAGCAGTCCAAAACTCAAGGAATATGACTCTCTCCTGAAGACCATGCTAGAGAGTGTATTGAATCTTTCCCTTGAAGATGGACAGTGGTTGCAAGCCTCACTTCCTGTCTGGCTTGGAGGGCTAGGAGAACGCAGATCCTCACAGATTGCTCTACCAGCATCAAACGAGTTGATAAGACAAATTCTTCCCGATACCCTCAGTGCCTCAGCAGGAATAGAAGACCCTAGCTATGCCAGTGCCATCACTGAATGGGAGACTCTTGCTGCTCCAGCACCAAACCCTAGTGCAGCACTGGCTCTCAAACAGTCAAGCTGGGATGGCCCGATCACTGAACAGGTGCTTGCCAACATGCTCAGGGCTGCAACATCAGATAGGGAGATTGCCCGTCTCCAGGCTGTGAGCGCACCTCACTCAGGGAACTTCATCCAAATAGTTCCCATATTGGCAATGGGAACGCGACTCGACCCTAAGACCCTCCGTATTGCAGTGGCTCTGCGCCTTGCTGCCCCAGTTCACGCAGAATATACGTGTATTTGCGGCGAAGCACAAGCAGACCAATACGGTCAGCATGGTCTTAACTGTTCCAAAACCAAGGGCTGGCATGCAAGACACAATGAGGTCAACGACATCATTAAGAGAACCCTTGCTACAGCTGGATACCCAGCCGAGAGGGAGCCCCGATCACTAGCAGCCAACAATACCCACAACCCAGCAAACCACCTCGACGGGATCACCATCTATCCTGGGAAGAATGGCAAGCTCTTAGCATGGGACTATACCTGTGTGTCCACACTGGCTGACACCTATATCCATCACAGTGTGCGGCGACAGGGAGGAGCTGCTGACCACAGGGAGGAGGATAAGATCAGCAAGTACAGGGACATAAGCCAACAGTATCAATTTGTCCCAGTGGGATCAGAGACCTTGGGATCATGGGGAAAAAATGCCACACGTTTCCTTAAAGAATTGGGTTCCAGACTCATTGACACCACCAGGGACCCAAGGGCAGCCACTTTCATGTTCCAGCTCCTCAGCATAGCCATCCAGAGGGTAAATGCTTGCTGCATACTTGGCTCACGTCCAGCCACGGAGGAGCTGGAGGAAATTCATGATCTTCGATACATTGTGCTATTGTATTAATGTTTATTTTTTTCTGTAAATGTATTCTGTTTATTAATAAATGTTCACATAGAATATAAAATATATAGGGGTGGTAGGATAAGAAAATATTCAAACAGCTCCATGAAGAACCTTGAGTTTTCCCTGAGGTACGTTTATTGTCTTCTCTGAGGATGAGGGTCTCCATTCCAGATATAGAGGTGGTACTTCCCTATATATATATATATATATATATATATATATATATATATATATATATATATATATATATATATATATATATATATATATATATATATAATATATATGTAATGTGGTCCAGTCCACACCAGGCGTAATTTGTGGGACCCATAGCCTCGGAGAAGTGGATTAAAAGGCTTCAAGGAAAAATATTTGGATTTCTTTCTGAAAGCCATTTGAATATTCCACTTACCCTACCACTCCATCTTTTCACTCAGTCTAGCTGCCCAATGGATGCCAGTCAGGAGGAAGCAAACAGTTAGGGAAATGGCATGGCTGGCAATACTATGAGAGGCAAGTGTCGGTCGTGTTTACGGTTTCGTTGTCTCAACTCTAATGGTTTCCTCCGCAAGCACGGTAGCTGCCCTGGTTTAGGATGTCCTCCTGTGGAAAGTGATCACCTAGATCCACTTCAGGCACCTGAACCCACTCCAACAGATCTAATCTCATCAGATAATATCTTGGAAGCAATTAAAGCAACAGGTACCAGGACACTCACACATATTCCCAAAGCAGCCCGTCCACACGCAGCTGGGAAACTTACAGACCTCTTAAAAAAAGTCTACGATGGTTCCACTATCCTAAATGCTCCACCAACCATCAAGGCATGACAACTTGTAACTTTTTGGCAATGTCTTCTTAGCTGTGCCGGAAAGCAGGGGAAAGAGGCTATCCTCAATGGTCATTAAATCCTTAAGAGACTTTTGTAGAGCTGATAACCTCACTTGCCTTCCCCATTAATACAAAACGGGAGATGCAGAATCCCCACTCACTCCACTGACAGCTAAAAAATCAGAGTCCAGGTGAGCAAGAAAATTGAAGAGGGCAACACAGTGGAGGCAATCAGAAATATTACCAGAGAAGAAACAGTTGCTCCCAGGGATGCTGACACGGCGGAAGCACTTAGAGGAAAGCACCCTGCCAGGGAAACCAGGGGCACCAACAGTTCTAACACCTTTGTCCCTAATATGGAACCATTGATTGTGCAAAACTAGGACATTTACAAAGCAATATTGTCGTTCCCGTCCGACTCTGCTGGGGGTTACACTAGAATAAGGCCACAGCATTTAAAGGAAATGGTTAATCCAGTTATAGGGGAAATTGCAGAGACACTGCTTTCAGAGATCACAAGTTCATCAACAATTCCTTGGCTGGTTTGATTCCTGACGAAATTGAACCTTTCTTTTTTGGTGCATCATTTTGTGCCCTTAAAAAAAGGATGGAGGAATTAGGCCAATTGCAATGCACAATTCTCTTCGCCGCCTTCGTGTAGAGGCAGCCATGATGCTTCAAGCAAACCAACTTGGCTTTGTGTTCCCTCAAGGAAGTGAAGCAGCATTTCATGCAACAAGGGCATATATCAACAATCTGCCTGAGGACAATGCAATGGTAACATGAGATTTCAAGAATGCATTTAATCTCCTGAAAAGAGACGTGGTATTAGCAGCTGTACAAAAACATTTCCCTGGTGTCTTCCCTTTTGTTTCAGTTTGATATAGCAAGGAATCAGTGCCCCTGTTTGGAGAGCATGAAATCACATCATCAGAGGGTGTCTAGCAATGAGATTCTGTCGCACCAGTTAGGGATATCACAGTCAAACTGACCAGTGAGCTGAACTTCAGGTTCCTGGATGATGGCACACTAGCAGGTACAAAGGATTCCCTTCTAGATGATCTTACACAGGTGATGACACGGGGACAGGAAATGGGACTCATCCTGAATACATCCAAATGTGAAATCATCTCAGTCAACAAATGATAGATGCAGTGAGATCTAACCTACCAGGAGCATCAGTCATTGCCCCCACAAATAGCGTCTTGCTTGGAGCACCTCTGGGAAGTGATGCCATTGACACAATTCTTGGAAAGAAACTCTAAGAGTTGAGGAGAATGGATCAACGAATAGGCAATCTGGACACCCACGATACCTTGTACCTTCTCACAAAGTGCTTGAGTCTGCCCAGACTGACATATTTCCTAACATGTGCACCTTCAAATGTTGACCCTATACTGCACGAATATGACAGTATCCTGAGACAGATTTTTACAAATGTACTTAACCTGGTGGTATACTAACCCTAAGATCTTTTTCCTTGAGTGAGGTTTGTATTCTCCAGCTCCCTAGACTGTACTCCGTCTACAGTCTTCTTTTCCCTTCCCCAATCTTCATGACTTTGCATTTGGTGGGGCTGAACTCCAGGAGCCAATTGATGGACCAGGCCTGCAGGCTGTCCAGATCCATTTGTAGTTCTGCCTGGGCCTTCTCATCAATTTCACATCAACTGCAAACAAGGACACCTCTGAATCTATTTCTTTCGTCATGTCTTTCACAAATACCAAGAACAGCACCTGTCCTGGGACTGACCCCTGTGGAACCCCGCTCATCACAGGTGCCCACTCTGACACCTCGCCGTGTACCATGACTAGCTGCTGTCTTCCTGACGGGTTATCCTGATCCATTGCAGTGCCTTCCTTGTTATCCCTGCCTGGTCCTCCAGTTTTTTCATTAATCTCTTGTGTGGGACTGTGTCAAACGCCTTATTACAGTCCAAGAAAACGCAATCTACCCACCTCTCTCTCTCTCTTGTTTTACTGTTGTCACCCTGTCATAGAACTCCAGTAGGTTTGTGACACAGGATTTCCCGTCCCTGAAACTGTGTTGGCTGTTGTTGATAAGCTCATTTCTTTCTAGGTGTTCGACCACTCTTCTCCTTATAATCTTGTCCATGACTTTGCATACTATACATGTCAGTGACACTGGTCTATAGTTTAGTGCTTCTTGTTTGTCTCCTGTGTGTGTGTGTGTGTGTGTGTGTTGTACTGAATAGGTAAAACTTGCAATATGGGATTAAATAACAACGCTCTTCTTGCCAAATAAAGCATGCAAATTTTTTTTATTCAATAATTTCGGAAAAATCATTCATAACCTAAAGAAAAAAATATATTTCACTATGTTTGTTTATTATTAAGTTACTGTAAACTTATCTAAATAATATTTTTTTGCATTAAACCAAATTAAATTGCCCTTGTTATAATAAGTCTAGGTAAGTTTCCTAAGGTACTTTTGTTACAAATTATTAATTTTTATTTTAAATGAAAAAATATATCTTTAAGCGTATAAGAATTTTTTTTAGAAAGGACTTAATTTTAAATGAGTTCTTGCTAATTGACCAATATTACCTATTCATCACGATATATATATCGCTTCTGCATCCAGGAACCTGTTTTTTGCGACTGGATATTAGCCACACGAGACATGGAAAGGAGCCTAACACCTCACTGTGGATCCTATCATGTCTTTGAAATGAGAAAACCCCTTTCGACTGTTTGTACCACTTACCTGACAGCGCAATAAGTTCATTACCAGTCTGACTGTTTGTACCACTTACCTGACAGCGCAATAAGTTCATTACCAGTCTGACTGTACCACTTACCTGACAGTGCAATAAGTTCATTACCAGTCTGACTGTTTGTACCACTTACCTGACAGTGCAATAAGTTCATTACCAGTCTGACTGTGCCACTTACCTGACAGTGCAATAAGTTTATTACCAGTCTGACTGTACACTTACCTGACAGTGCAATAAGTTTATTACCAGTCTGACTGGTAGTACCACTTACCTGACAGTGCAATAAGTTTATTACCAGTCTGACTGTACACTTACCTGACAGTGCAATAAGTTTATTACCAGTCTGACTGGTAGTACCACTTACCTGACAGTGCAATAAGTTTATTACCAGTCTGACTGTACACTTACCTGACAGTGCAATAAGTTTATTACCAGTCTGACTGGTAGTACCACTTACCTGACAGTGCAATAAGTTTATTACAAGTCTGGTTGTACCACTTACCTGACAGCATAATAAGTTCATTACCAGTCTGTTTTCGGCACCAGTTTGGCCATTATTTAACAGTCAGTTTTTCAATTAACTCACCAATGCAAAAATTCTCTCTAAATTATTACATCGACTTTGATAATCCTTGTGTCAAAAATTCCCTCATTACATTACTTTCCTTTGCCAATGTGTCTTTTTTTTTTTACCTTGTGGCATTCTAAAATAATAATAATAATAATAATAATAATAATAATAATAATAATAATAATAATAATAATAATAATAATAATAATATTCCTAAAATAATAATAAGGTTACAAATATTGATGTGATAAATGGTTTTGAAAACCGACAAGTTGAAGATTGAGACACTTATGCGTTATATGGGAATCTTTATTTAGGAAATGTTTCGCCACACAGTGGCTTCATCAGTCCAATACAAAGTAGAAATGGGTAACGAGAGGAGGAGTTTGAGGTAATCAGTCCCTCAGCCAGGAATCGATGTGTGCAGCATATGGCTGGAGAAGTGGTTTATATACTGTAGTGAGGTGAGTCGAAGGAAGAGGAAGCGGGATCATAGTGGAACTTCGACTCACTTGACTGCAGTATATAAACCACTTAGGGGCAGGCAGACCTGTGTCAGCTTTCAGGGACGCTACTCTTCCTTTAAAACCCTGGAAAATGGCATGCCACAAGCAGGTGTGCTCAGTCCTGCCCTGTTTAACGTCCTTATGCAGGAACTTGCGAGCCTTCCCTTTCATAGTGGTACGCAGCTCCTAAGCTATGCTGATGATCTTGCCCTCGTAGTGAATGGGAAAGGCAATTTGGAGCGACAGGCCCAGAAAGCTTTGGACCTAATTACGCAGTCTTGCGAGGAACTAGTCCTCAAGATCTAGGCCGAGAAATCTCTTGGAATGATGTTCAAGGGACCAGATCCTGTGAATAGGTTACGTATTCAGGATATAGAACTTAAGTGGACAGGCTCCTACCTATACTTGGGAATCTACATTGACAAAAAGCTGACCTTTCAGAAACAGGCCGAGTATGTCAGGTCACGTGCTCTACTCAGACTCAACGCCATGAGAGCCATGACCAGGCACAGTGCAGGGGCGAGCAAAGATGTACTTCACTTGTACTATATACAAGCTATACGCTCGCTCATTGACTATGGTGCACCGGCGTAAGCTCATCTCTTCCCGCAGAGCAGGCAAAGGGTGGAGGTCGTACAAAACCAGATGATAAGATCTATGCTTGGGGCCCCCATCTCGACCAACACAGCATGTCTCAGATCTGAGGCCCGGCTTCCTTCCCTGGCTGACAGAGTAAGATACATAAACGTCTGCAAAGTAGCCACGATTCTGCTCTGGCAGCAAGGTACCCCACTGAGAAGACGGATATTGGCAACCATGACACAAGATCCAACTCTCTTCACGGACTACTCCTGGATTCGTTCGTTTTGTGCTGCTGGGCGGAAGCTGCTGCCTATACAACTACTCTTTGAGAAGAATTGTGACCTTCCTGTTTCTGGGTATCATCCACCACCTCCGTGGTGCCCAGATCCAGCCGATGTTTGCGTTATGCAACTACCTATCTCTAAACGTCTCTGCAGTCAAGACACCCTCAGCAATCATGCTGAAACAAGCATGGCACTGGCAGAGGGAGGCACGTGTGCAGTGTATTTCACAGATGGTTCTGTCGACCCTGACAGGAAGAGAGCAGCAGCTGGACTGTACCACAATGGTCACACACAAGGCTGGCGACTCCCTGACCACTGCACGATCCTTCAAGCTGAGCTGATGGCAATTCAGCAGGCATTGTCACATGCCCTACGACATCGACTCCGACCTGTCATATATATTGATTCCACTTCTGCAATCAATGCCCTCTCACATCCTCAGCCACAGGACAATGTTCACCTCATCACATCCATCCTGAGCATAATGGTAGCTTTAGAAGTTCAGGGTAGCAGATCGACATTGAACTCGATCCCCAGCCATGCTGGCCTCCGGGGAAATGAGGCGGCAGATGATGCAGCCAAGGCAGCCACAGACTATCCACATGTTGGGATTGCTGTCCCAATCATCCTACGACAGACCAAACTGGTGGCTGCCAGAGCCACTGAGCAGCGACTCAGGGAGAACCCCCTCCATATGATAGAAACTGGTCCAGAGCGCAGTGTACTGCCATCCATCGGCTTCGTTTGGGCTTTCCCACTGCCAAGATGATGGTAGACAAGGCTGAGGAGATGTGCCAGTACTGCCAGCACGTTGTCCAGCGCCCCCTAACACACTATCTTCTAGAGTGCGAAGTTACTGAGACACTCCTCAGGCAACTAGCACGGATATCCCCTCCCGAAGAGGACGCAGAGACGACTGCAGCCACACTAGTGTACCATGGAGTCAACGAACCAGAAAAGCTGTTGCCCGTGATAACGACATATCCTTCTCCTCGCTAGTGTCCACAGTTAGGAGTACATATGGTGTTCTCGCTTATGAGATGCACCAGATGAACTGACCAGAAGAGTGCTTGAGCAGCATACGTCACATCATTGTAGAACCTTTCTCCCTCGGGAGCCAGAGACGGGTCATCGAAAGATTGAGACCCATGCCAGGGCTACGGTTTTGGCGAACATTATACATACATATGCTGCAGTTTCTACGAGAGTGATGGACTGAAAACATCGATTCCAGGCTGAGGGACTGATTATCTCAAACTCCTCCTCTCCTTACCCATTTCTACTCTGTACTGGAATTATGAAATCACTGTGTGGCGAAACGTTTCCTTAACCCTTTAGGGGTCCAGAGGCCATATCTCGAAGGGTGCACAAGGGTCCAAGAATTTTTGAAAAAAAAAAAAAAGATTTTTTCTTACAGAATTAAAGATAATAATTTTCTCTAGGTAATAAAACAAAAAAAGAAAATTTTTCCATCAGTAGTTACGGAGATACAGAGGCATGAAGTTGACCCTCAGTGACCTGGTGGCGGCAACGTCCACAACTTCTGTAAAGTCCCATTATTTTATTTTAGGTTTTTATTACTTTTTTCTTTCTTTTTCTATTTTTTCCAGCAACTTTTGTGGCCTATGAGACCAATATAAAGTATAACGTATAATTGTACACTCATTGTAATCAACATAATAACTGCACAAATTTGTTTATCATTATTATAAAAAGGATTATTTGGTGTTCTGGTAGCGGGTTGTAAATGAAACGTCTTCGGAGGCTTCTTACTTTATTGTTAAGTCATGGTGGGTGCACAGGCTTGTGTGTTGTGCCCATGGCCCAGGCAGGGCCATCCAACGAGAGAGAGCTACTAGGTCTACTGTCTTGACTGCTTGAGGAGAGACGCCAGAGTGAGAGCGTGGCAAGGACCGGCAGGCTGGCGTGCCCACCGAGAGGCCTGGCTACAGAGGGCAGCATCTGAGTGGCGCAAAATATGAACTAAGCTGGCAGACAGCATAGGCTGTCTGTGCAGACAGTACAGGCTGTCTACATACGCTCGGCCACCTACCTCGCGTCGTCCCGACGCGACAATACTTGGTCTCTCTCTCGTAGGAACAGGGCAGAGAACACAAAATAAAAACATATATACATATGGACATGGAAAAAAAACTTCCTACAGGGAGGGAAGAAAAAAACATGTAGGGTGTGCTAAACATCGTGGTCAAAGGCAGTGAGCGTCGATGGGCATCACTGCACACCTTCCTGTGTCTGGACAGATACTACAACATGGGAGACATCGCTGCGGCTGAGCTGTGACGTAACAGGTTATGATCTCCTCTGGAATGGTGAAGCAAACATCGTAGGAGTCGCTGCAGATTTTCACTCAACCAGGGACACGACATGCTGGTGCCCTCGAGTGAGGCATCGACAAAACTCGGCAACTGGGCAGGACTTCTTGCAAGTGACTCAGGAGGACACTTCTCGACTGGTACTGTCGCTGGGCTATCACTGCTGGCAAGCGAGGAGCGAGTTGTGGAGCGAGTCATGGCAGAGACGACTTGGCAAAACATCTGGGAGTCGTAACATCATACACCAGACTGCAGTGAGAGAGCTAGCAGTCAAAATGACATCGTCTTTGTGCAGGCTGCTCACTGAAGCTTGTGACACGAGGCTGACACAGCGCCTGCTGACAGGGCTAACTGCGGCTTGACGAGTGTCATTTTCTCGGCAGTTGGAGTTATAGCAGAGGTTAGTCTAAGCATCCCAGACTTGTTTCTCTACACATAACTGTACTCTGAAGGTATGGAGGTGAAGTGAAACAAATCTCGATGGGAATCGTAGCAGGTACGATTCTGCAGAACATCACGAGCGACGAGCATAAAAGCTTTCTGTACAAGGGGGCTCGGGCTCAAGAGCTGACTGATAACAACTGGCAAATGCACTGGTCACATCGGGTGACTTAGCACAGTGGTGCTTCTCTGGTCTGGCTCAGACTTCACTGGACACACGGAAATTACACACCCACGGTACACTAACATGTGAGAACACTGACTGAGAGGAATTAATTAACACACGACATATATCTTCTCTCAATCTTCTCGACAATACTGAAATAATTACTAGAAACACTCGATGTGGCATCATATGATGTCAGGCGTGATGTCGTGAGGTGACGTCAGCAGCACTGTGACGTCAGCAGACATCTGGAGGTGTCGTCAAGCAGACATCGTGACGTCATGAAGTCGGGCAGCATCGTGGGTGACGTCGATGTGATGTGGGCAGCAGACCACAGCATGAGGCCTGGGACATCTGGTAACTCATGTGGCTGGTAGATCTACGTGACATTGCCCACACCCACGTGGCGTCGGGATCCACGTGGTGTCGTGATCTACATGGCATGCTGATCCACGTAGCTTCGAGTGGCCTTGGGCACTCGGATACACAGCTCTGGCAATGAATTCACATGAAAAACAGCAGAGAACATAGCAGAGGGAGTGAGCAGTGGAGAGTGGTGTATGGTAGGCTGGTGAGGTGTGAGAGTACAGCAGGGCGAGGCAAGGAGCGGCCACTACCTCCTCCCTCAAACACATAGAGAACTCACACTGGATGCAGAAATCGCCACAAAACTCACCTCTGGCTTGCTGAAACAGCTGTGCTGAGCTGAACAACAAAAGTAGCAACATACAAGTGACACTGAACACGTGACTTGGGAAACAGCGTGGGACGCTGTAGCATAGGGTCACTGGGACACCACTTACAATTCTCGGAGAATTTCGGCAAATTTCAGCCTGGATCCTGCTTGTACCTGTGTCTAGATGCTCAAACGTGCAGACACGACATCAGGATAACTCGTTGAGAGACGGATGCTTCTTGCCTGGGATGATGAAGTGAAGATGACTTCATTCCTTCCTTCCTCTCTCAGGGCAAACACAACTGCTGTGACCACCGCTTCCCACCATTTATAACGAGATTATTAGGCAGAGCTGAAAGCAGGTGGTTAATGATAAATGTCTTCGGAGGCTTCTTTGTTTATTGCTAAGTCGTGGTGGGTACACAGGCTTGTGTGTTGTGCCCATGGCCTGGGCAGGGCCATCCCATGAGAGAGAGCTACTAGGCCTACTGTCTTGACTGCTTGAGGAGTGACGCCAGAGTGAGAGCGTGGCAAGGGCCGGCAGGCTGGTGTGCCCACCGAGAGGCCTGGCTACAGAGGGCAGCATCTGAGTGGTGCAAAATATGAACTAAGCTGGCAGACAGCATAGGCTGTCTGTGCAGGCAGTAGAGGCTGTCTACATTATGTTGCTTACAAAACTTGTTTACAAGTTTATTGGAAACAAAATAATGATGAAAATATTAGTGTGGTTATAGTGTTGAAGAGTGTTGAGAGTGTGGGACCAGCTTCCCACAGACTTGGACAGGTCCAGAGGGCAGCACCTGAGTGGCACGAAATATGAACTAAGCTGGCAGACAGCATGACTGTCTGTGCAGACAGTACAGGCTGTCTACATAATCTCGGCCACCTACTGGGCGTCGTCCCGATGCGACAATTCTGGTGGTAAAAAAAAACTCGGTCTCTCTCTCATAGGAACAGGGCACAGAACACAAAATAAAAACATATATATACATATGGACATGGAAAAAAAAACTTCCTACAGGAAGGGAAGAAAAAAACATGTGGGGTGTGCTAAACATTGTAGTCAAAGGCAGTGAGCGTCGAAGGGCATCACAGCACGCCTTCCTGCGTCTGGACAGATACTGCAACACAGGAGACATTGCTGCAGCTGAGCTGTGATGTAACAGGTTACGGTCTCCTCTGGAATGGTGAAGGAGACATAGTAGGAGTCGCTGCAGGTTTCACTCAACCTGGGGCACGACATGCTGGTGCCCTCGAGTGAGGTGTCGACAAAACTCGGCAACTGTGCAGGACTTCTGGCAAGCGACTCAGGAGGGCACTTCTCGACTGGTACTGTCACTGGGCTGTCACTGCTGGCGAGTGTGGCGCGAGCTGTGGAGCGAGTCATGGCAGAAACAACTGCGCGAAACATCTGGGAGTCGAAACATCATACACCAGACTGTAGTGAGCGAGCTAGCAATCAAAGTGACATCATCTTTGTGCAGGCTGCTCACTGAAGCTTGTGACATGTGGCTGACACAGCGCCTGTCGACAGGGCTAACTGCGGCTTGATGAGTGTCATTCTCTCGGCAGTTGGAGTTATAGCAGAGGTTAGTCTAAGCGTCCCAAGACTTGTTTCTCTACATATAACTGCACTCTGATGGTCTGGAGGCGAAGTGAAACAAATCTCGATGGGAATCGTAGCAGGTATGATTCTGCAGAACATCACGAGTGACAAGCATAAAAGCTTTCTGTACAAGAGGGCTCGGGCTCAGAGCTGGCGGATAACAGCTGTCATTTGTATTTTATAGTTATCTGTTTACAATAATGTCTTATCACTGATTTCATCATTGCTTAGTTAATCTTAAGTTAATTTTAAGCCAGCCCGTAATGCTATGCATATAAGTGGCTTTGGCATGCTGCTCTTACCTGTATATTTTTGTACCTCTGTATGTATGCTAAAATTTATAAATAAAATACATAAAATAATAAAAATGCACTGGTCACACGGGTGACTTAACACAGTGGTGCTACTCATGTCTGGCCGCAGACCTCACTGGACACATGGAAACTACACACCCGCGGTACATGCAGTACAACATAGCTTAAACTAGCAAATGATGCTTTTCTGAGCACAAAACTGACACTAAGCTATATACTAACATGTGAGAACACTGACTGAGAGGAATTATTTAGCACACAACATATATCTTCTCTCAATCTTCTGGACAATACTGAAATAATTACTAGAATGCTCGATGTAACATCATGTGATGTCAGGCATGACGTTGCGAGGTGACGTCAGCAGCACTGTGACATCAGCAGACATATTGAGGTGACATCAGGCAGACATCGTGACATCATGAAGTCGGGCAGCATCGTCGGTGACATCAATGTGATGCAGGCAGCAGACCACAGCATGAGGCCTGGGACATCTGGCTCAGTAACTCACGTGGCTTGTAGATCCACGTGACATCGCCCACACCCCACGTGGTGTCGGGATCCACGTGGAGTCGTGATCTACGTGGCATGCTGATCCACGTGGCTTCGAGTGGCCTTGGGCACTCGGATACTCACGAAAAACAGCAGAAAACACAGCAGAGGGAGTGGGCAGTAGTGAGTGGTGTATGGTAGACTGGTGAGGTGTGGAAGTACAGCAGGGCGATTCAAGGAGCGGCCACTTCCTCCTCTCCCACAAACATGTGGAGAAACTCACACTGGATGCAGAAATCACCACAAAACTCACCTCTGACTTGCTGAAACAGCTGTGCTGAGCTGAGTAACAACAGCAACATACAAGTGATACTGAACACCTGACTTGAGAAACAGCATGGGACACTGTAGCGTGGGGTCACTGGGACGCCACTTACAATTCTCGAAGAAATTCAGCAAATTTCGGCTGGATCATGCTTGTACCTGTGCCTGGATGCTGAAACGTGCAAACATGACATCAAGATAACTTGTTGAGAGACGGATGCTTCTTGAATAGGGTGATAAAGTGAAGATGACTTCATCCCTTCCTTCCTCTCTCTGGGCAAACACAACTGCTGCGACCACCGCTTCCCACCAATGTGAACAAGTGATTAATTGGTATTATGGTAGCGGGGAGTAAATGATACGTCTTCGGAGGCTTCTTACTTTATTTGTAAAGTAGTGGTGGGTACAGAGGCTTGTGTGTTGTGCCCATGGCCCGGGAGGGCCATCCCACGAGAGAGAGCTAATAGTAGTAGGCCTTGTGTCTTCCTGTTAGGCCGCTGTGTGAGTGAGTGTGGGACCAGCTTCCCACAGACTTGGACAGGCCCAGAGGGCAGCACCTTAGTGGCGCAAAATATGAGCTAAGCTGGCAGACAGCATGACTGTCTGTGCAGACAGTACAGGCTGTCTACATACTCTCGGCCACCTACTGTGCATCGTCCCGACGCGACAATTCTGGTGGTAAAAAAAAAACTCGGTCTCTCTCTCATAGGAACAGGGCACAGAACACAAAATAAAAACATATGTACATATGAACATGGAAAAAAAAACTTCCTACAGGAAGGGAAGAAAAAAGCATGTGGGGTGTGCTAAACATTGTAGTCAAAGGCAGTGAGCGTCGAAGGGCATCACAGTAACATACGGTACCAAACAGTGCATTGTACCATATGGCACAATGATGCCATATTATACATTATACCATATGGTACATTGTTCCATGTGTGAACCAAGATTAATTGATATTATTGTAGCGGGGTTCAATGATACGTCTTCGGAGGCTTCTTACTTTATTTGTAAAGTAGTGGTGGGTACACAGGCTTGTGTGTTGTGCCCATGGCCCGGGAGGGCCATCCCACGAGAGAGAGCTACTAGTAGTAAGCCTTGTGTCTTCCTGTTAGGCCGCTGTGTGAGTGAGTGTGGGACCAGCTTCTCACAGACTTGGACAGGCCCAGAGGGCAGCACCTTAGTGGCGCAAAATATGAGCTAAGCTGGCAGATAGCATGACTGTCTGTGCAGACAGTACAGGCTGTCTACAGGCTGTCTATACAGACTTTGCAAAAGCCTTCGACAAGTGTGACCATGGCATAATAGCGCACAAAATGCGTGCTAAAGGAATAACAGGAAAAGTCGGTCGATGGATCTATAATTTCCTCACTAACAGAACACAGAGAGTAGTAGTCAACAGAGTAAAGTCCAAGGCAGCTACAGTGAAAAGCTCTGTTCCACAAGGCACAGTACTCACTCCCATATTGTTCCTCATCCTCATATCTGACATAGACAAGGATGTCAGCCACAGCACCATGTCTTCCTTTGCAGATGACACCCGAATCTGCATGACAGTGTCTCCCATTGCAGACACTGCAAGGCTCCAGGCGTACATCAACCAAATCTTTCAGTGGGCTACAGAAAACAATATGAAGTTAAACGATGAGAAATTTCAATTACTCAGATATGGTAAACACGAGGAAATTAAATCTTCATCAGAGTACAAAACAAATTCTGGCCACAAAATAGAGCGAAACACCAACGTCAAAGACCTGGGAGTGATCATGTCAGAGGACCTCACCTTCAAGGACTATAACATTGTATCAATCGCATCTGCTAGAAAAATGACAGGATGGATAATGAGAACCTTCAAAACTAGGGAGGCCAAGCCCATGATGACACTCTTCAGGTCACTTGTTCTATCTAGGCTGGAATATTGCTGCATACTAACAGCACCTTTCAAGGCAGATGAAATTGCTGACCTAGAAAATGTTCAGAGAACCTTCATGGCGAGCATAGCGGAGATAAAACGCCTCAATTACTGGGAGCGCTTAAGGTTCCTAAACCTGTATTCCCTGGAACGCAGGACGGAGAGATACATGATTATATACACCTGGAAAATCCTAGAGGGACTAGTACCGAACTTGCACACGAAAATCACTCACTACGAAAGCAAAAGACTTGGCAGACGATGCAACATCCCCCCAATGAAAAGCAGGGGTGTCACGTTAAGAGACCATACAGTAAGTGTCAGGGGCCCGAGACTGTTCAACTGCCTCCCAGCATACATAAGGGGGATTACCAACAGACCCCAGGTAGTCTTCAAGCTGGCACTGGACAAGCACCTAAAGTCGGTTCCTCACGAGCCGGGCTGTGGCTCGTACGTTGGTTTGCGTGCAGCCAGCAGTAACAGCCTGGTTGATCAGCCTCTGATCCACCAGGAGGCCTGGTCACAGACCGGGCCGCGGGGGCGTTGACTCCCAGAACTCTCTCCAGGTAAACTCCAGGTAAACTCCAGGTAAACTCCAGGTAAACATGTAGTACTATTGTACTACATGTACTGATGTATTCAACACAATTATAACACTAATATTTTCATCATTATTTCTTTGACAATAATTGTTTGCAACAAAAAATGCAAAAATGTTGTATATTAGTAATGGTCTGTTATATATTTACTTACGTACAGCCACTGGACATGTTTTTTTTTTAATATTTTATTTAAAAAAACATTACAGCTTAACATAAAATAAAAAAAATAAAATGAGTACAGTATGATCCTCAATTCTACAGAACGTACACTGACAAAATTATAATGACACAATTTAGCTTACACAAAGGTTACATATATACACTCGCAAATATTACCATATAACAGACGTAACATTAAGAAAAAAGAAAAAAGGGTGATCCAAGCCAAACCTCATTAGAAACCTTAGCATGACCATAACTTACAGGTGACCACAGTAACAGGGCCAAAAAATACAACCACGCAGGGAAGTACTACCGTCCTGCCAGATGACTGTGAAACTGAAACCTGTAACTGTTTTGCATGATGGTAGGATTGCTGTTTTCTTTTTCTGTCTCATAAGCATGCTAGATAACAGGGATATCTTGCTACTCCTACTTACACTTTGGTTACACTTCACAGACACGCACATGCATATATATGTACATACATCTAGGTTTTCTCCTTTTTCTAAATAGCTCTTGTTCTTCTTTATTTCTTCTATTGTCCATGGGGAAGTGGAAAAGAATCTTTCCTCCGTAAGCCATGCGTGTCGTATGAGGCGACTAAAATGCCGGGAGCAATGGGCTAGTAACCCCTTCTCCTGTAGACATTTACTAAAAAAGAGAAGAAGAAAAACTATAAAACTGGGATGCTTAAATGTGCGTGGATGTAGTGCGGATGACAAGAAACAGATGATTGCTGATGTTATGAATGAAAAGAAGTTGGATGTCCTGGCCCTAAGCGAAACAAAGCTGAAGGGGGTAGGGAGTTTCAGTGGGGGGAAATAAATGGGATTAAATCTGGAGTATCTGAGAGAGTTAGAGCAAAGGAAGGGTAGCAGTAATGTTGAATGATCAGTTATGGAAGGAGAAAAGAGAATATGAATGTGTAAATTCAAGAATTATGTGGATTAAAGTAAAGGTTGGATGCGAGAAGTGGGTCATAATAAGCATGTATGCACCTGGAGAAGAGAGAAATGCAGAGGAGAGAGAGAGATTTTGGGAGATGTTAAGTGAATGTATAGGAGCCTTTGAACCAAGTGAGAGAGTAATTGTGGTAGGGGACCTGAATGCTAAAGTAGGAGAAACTTTTAGAGAGGGTGTGGTAGGTAAGTTTGGGGTGCCAGGTGTAAATGATAATGGGAGCCCTTTGATTGAACTTTGTATAGAAAGGGGTTTAGTTATAGGTAATACATATTTTAAGAAAAAGAGGATAAATAAGTATACAAGATATGATGTAGGGCGAAATGACAGTAGTTTGTTGGATTATGTATTGATAGATAAAAGGCTGTTGAGTAGACTTCAGGATGTACATGTTTATAGAGGGGCCACAGATATATCAGATCACTTTCTAGTTGTAGCTACACTGAGCGTAAAAGGTAGATGGGATACAAGGAGAATAGAAGTATCAGGGAAGAGAGAGGTGAAGGTTTATAAACTAAAAGAGGAGGCAGTTAGGGTAAGATATAAACAGCTATTGGAGGATAGATGGGCTAATGAGAGCATAGGCAATGGGGTCGAAGAGGTATGGGGTAGGTTTAAAAATGTAGTGTTAGAGTGTTCAGCAGAAGTTTGTGGTTACAGGAAAGTGGGTGCGGGAGGGAAGAGGAGCGATTGGTGGAATGATGATGTAAAGAGAGTAGTAAGGGAGAAAAAGTTAGCATATGAGAAGTTTTTACAAAGTAGAAGTGATGCAAGGAGGGAAGAGTATATGGAGAAAAAGAGAGAGGTTAAGAGAGTGGTGAAGCAATGTAAAAAGAGAGCAAATGAGAGAGTGGGTGAGATGTTATCAACAAATTTTGTTGAAAATAAGAAAAAGTTTTGGAGTGAGATTAACAAGTTAAGGAAGCCTAGAGAACAAATGGATTTGTCAGTTAAAAATAGGAGAGGAGAGTTATTAAATGGAGAGTTAGAGGTATTGGAAAGATGGAGGGAATATTTTGAGGAATTGTTAAATGTTGATGAAGATAGGGAAGCTGTGATTTCATGTATAGGACAAGGAGGAATAACATCTTGTAGGAGTGAGGAAGAGCCAGTTGTGAGTGTGGGGGAAGTTCGTGAGGCAGTAGGTAAAATGAAAGGGGGTAAGGCAGCCGGGATTGATGGGATAAAGATAGAAATGTTAAAAGCAGGTGGGGATATAGTTTTGGAGTGGTTGGTGCAATTATTTAATAAATGTATAGGAGAGGGTAAGGTACCTAGGGATTGGCAGAGAGCATGCATAGTTCCTTTGTATAAAGGCAAAGGGGATAAAAGAGAGTGCAAAAATTATAGGGGGATAAGTCTGCTGAGTATACCTGGTAAAGTGTATGGTAGAGTTATTATTGAAAGAATTAAGAGTAAGACGGAGAATAGGATAGCAGATGAACAAGGAGGCTTTAGGAAAGGTAGGGGGGTGTGTGGACCAGGTGTTTACAGTGAAACATATAAGTGAACAGTATTTAGATAAGGCTAAAGAGGTCTTTGTGGCATTTATGGATTTGGAAAAGGCGTATGACAGGGTGGATAGGGGGGCAATGTGGCAGATGTTGCAAGTGTATGGTGTACGAGGTAGGTTACTGAAAGCAGTGAAGAGTTTTTACGAGGATAGTGAGGCTCAAGTTAGAGTATGTAGGAAAGAGGGAATTTTTTTCCCAGTAAAAGTAGGCCTTAGACAAGGATGTGTGATGTCACCGTGGTTGTTTAATATATTTATAGATGGGGTTGTAAGAGAAGTAAATGCGAGGGTCTTGGCAAGAGGCGTGGAGTTAAAAGTTAAAGAATCACACACAAAGTGGGAGTTGTCACAGCTGCTCTTTGCTGATGACACTGTGCTCTTGGGAGATTCTGAAGAGAAGTTGCAGAGATTGGTGGATGAATTTGGTAGGGTGTGCAAAAGAAGAAAATTAAAGGTGAATACAGGAAAGAGTAAGGTTATGAGGATAACAAAAAGATTAGGTGATGAAAGATTGAATATCAGATTGGAGGGAGAGAGTATGGAGGAGGTGAATGTATTCAGATATTTGGGAGTGGACGTGTCAGCGGATGGGTCTATGAAAGATGAGGTGAATCATAGAATTGATGAGGGGAAAAGAGTGAGTGGGGACTTAGGAGTCTGTGGAGACAAAGAACTTTGTCCTTGGAGGCAAAGAGGGAAATGTATGAGAGTATAGTTTTACCAATGCTCTTATATGGGTGTGAAGCATGGGTGATGAATGTTGCAGCGAGGAGAAGGCTGGAGGCAGTGGAGATGTCATGTCTGAGGGCAATGTGTGGTGTGAATATAATGCAGAGAATTCGTAGTTTGGAAGTTAGGAGGAGGTTCGGGATTACCAAAACTGTTGTCCAGAGGGCTGAGGAAGGGTTGTTGAGGTGGTTCGGACATGTAGAGAGAATGGAGCGAAACAGAATGACTTCAAGAGTGTATCAGTCTGTAGTGGAAGGAAGGCGGGGTAGGGGTCGGCCTAGGAAAGGTTGGAGAGAGGGGGTAAAGGAGGTTTTGTGTGCGAGGGGCTTGGACTTCCAGCAGGCATGCATGAGCGTGTTTGATAGGAGTGAATGGAGACAAATGGTTTTTAATACTTGACGTGCTGTTGGAGTGTGAGCAAAGTAACATTTATGAAGGGGTTCAGGGATACCGGCAGGCCGGACTTGAGTCCTGGAGATGGGAAGTTAATGTTGCAGTTTAAAAACTGTAGTGGAAAGCACCCTTCTGGCAAGACAGTGATGGAGTGAATGATAGTGAAAGTTTTTCTTTTTCGGGCCACCCTGCCTTGGTGGGAATCGGCCAGTGTGATAATAAAATAAAAAAAATGAACATCCATTGAAACGAATCCTTTTAGGTTTATATACTTAACATAATATGACTGTGACATATGACAAAGGTTCACAACCTTCACATTAGTCAATAAGAGGAATAACCTACATCATAATCTAATTAAAACAAGTACATACTCTTCCCAAACTTACCCCTTATACAAGAAAATTGACTAAAAACATACATACGTGCCTCACTACAATCCCTCTTTAGTCATTGAAAAATAAATCTTAAGCATTCATATATACTTAATAAATATTAAACACCATCTTCACAGGATGAGCACATTATATAAAGTAAAAAGAGACAAAACTCCATTTGTCAGGGTAATGCGTGAAGGACAAGCACATATATACCAAACAAAATAAAAAAGGTGTATATCCTAACATAAACAGCCATAACACATTTCATCAATAACAACAAATTAACACCTCAAAAACATTTAAAAAGAATGGGTAAACTTGACCCTATCTCATAATAAACCTAACAATGACATAACGTTCAGATAACACTCAGTACCAGGGTCAAAAAAAAAATTAAGTATATGAACATCCATTGAAACCCAGCCTTTCAGGTGTAGTTTACATAATATTACTATGACAAAGGTTCAGTTCAATAGAAAGAATGTTCACTATAAAATATATCCATTAATCACAACCTTCACATTAGTCATATAAACGAGTGATCTACATCATAACATTATGTGGCTAAAGCTCCCGCTTCACACACGGAGGGCCCGGGTTCGATTCCCGGCGGGTGGAAACATTTCGACACGTTTCCTTACACCTGTTGTCCTGTTCACCTAGCAGCAAATAGGTACCTGGGTGTTAGTCGACTGGTGTGGGTCGCATCCTGGGGGACAAGATTAAGGACCCCAATGGAAATAAGTTAGACAGTCCTCGATGACGCACTGACTTTCTTGGGTTATCCTGGGTGGCTAACCCTCCGGGGTTAAAAATCCGAACGAAATCTTATCTTATCTTATATTAACACAAGTACATATTCTCTCCCAACTAACCCCCGATACAGGAAAATTCTCTAAAATATACATACATTCCCCACTACAAAACTTTAATGAGTCATCTACAGGATAAGCACATTATATAATGCTAAAAGGCGGGAAAGAAATGACACAGTATACCAAACAGACCTTAAAGGAGAATATCATAGCATAAAACTCCATAACACAATACATAAATAGCAAAAAAATAAAAAAATAAACCTCTAATTACAATACTAATATCGCACATGACACATGCACAATGAAGGCTATATATGTACATTCTACATAGACCCAAAAAGCTCCTGCAATGTCTTACACCAATAATCTTAACACCATTCACACTTAATATATTAAGAAGGTCATGATGACCCTGACATATCAATCACAGAATTCTTCATACGTTATTACATAATTACTCTATTTTATCACCTTTGCTTTCTGTACCCACTTGCATGCTACATACACTTATGCCATGCATCTACACCTTCTATATCCACATACACCTCACTCTCACACCCCTTTCCCAGGAGGCGACCCCGCCTAGACCCCATGACTTTCCTCTTCTCATATATAATCCCCAACCCCACCCCTTTACTCACTCAGCCCAACTTGCAGATTCATGAGAAACCCTAACGTTAACATTCTATAACCTTCAAAAAAATCCTGCGTCCACCTCCTCCCATACAGTTCCCTATTACGACACATCGTATGACAAACCGTAACCACAAGTACCCGCCTCTGCACCTCACAAACCCCCCTCCCCCTCATCACCCACGATATATATATATAATCCACCATTATATAATCCAAAGCTCTTGTGACACTCGTCGAACCCTCCCACATCTAAGCTTAGTGCACGCAGAACCGACACCCCTCGGCCCCCCCCCACCCTCTGTACCACCCTACTTAACCAATACCTAACACCCTGCAGCCCCTCATAAAAGTATACTGCATGGAACACCGTCTCATCCCCCCCCCACAGATTCTGCACCTCCCGCCCACAATTACCCTTCTGGTTCTTAGTACCTCTCCCGACGGTAGTATGCCATGCAGAAAATGATACGTTACCTCCCGCACTCTAGGATTAAACTTCAGCTTGCTAAGCCTATACCAAATACTCCTCCACACGTATATGGGGAACAATCCCTCAACTGGTGCAACAATCCTCCCTGCAAGTAACCTACACAAAACCATTATTCGAATTTTCCTCGGTTCTCTAACCAACGTCAAAGCCATCAAAACAATTTCACATTCCCTCAACTCCATACCACCATACAACTTACCCAACCTATCATGTACTTTTTTCACCTGCTCCCCCCTCACTCCCTCGCGCAAAACCTCCCATTTAAAAAACACCCATTTAACCCTCCTCAGATCCATCAACCCCAACCCACCCTGGTGCACAGGTAACATTACAACCTCTCTCCTCGGCCTATCACAACTTGAACCCCACAAAAATTTAAACACCCGTCTCAGAATCCCCACAATCGCCGTCCCTGTTATTCGGAACACGGCTGCTACATGCCAAACCTTACTATACAATAGTACATTTATTACAATTGCTCTTTGCACGAGGGTCAGATGCTGAGGTCTCAATGCACCCAGATGCCCCAGGATCCTTTCTAACAACCTGTTTGAGTTTTCCTCTCGAACAACGTCCAAGTCATCCCTATAGATGATACCACAAATTTTTAAAGACACCATTTGTTTTCTCACAACATTACATCTCACCCCCTCTACCCAATCCCCCAACCCCATGACCATTGACTTCTCACTGTTTACCTGCATCCCTGTTGCACTTCCAAACAATTGAACAAGATCATCCAAAACCCCAACGCCATCCCTTCCTGAACCAGGACTGTTATGTCATCTACATATCATATTATTCCAGGTCACACTTTCCCTACCTTCCCCCCACCCCCACTCTTGTTACATACACTAAGTTCAACCATTCTATAGAAGGGGTGCTGAATGCACACAAACAATATTTGTGACATGGGACACCCCTGCCTAAGTCCCCTACCCATGACAATATCCTAGTCCAAACATCCATTAATCTGTACACTCATCTTAGCTCCTTTGTACAACGGGGTTATCCAGTTAACTATTTCTTCCCCATAACCCTGCCTCCTAAGTATAGCCCACTGCCAGTCTAAAGCCAACAATGCCGCCCCCTCCCCTACTTTTGACTCCACAAAACTTCTCAATATCCCATGACCTTCAATCATCGACCTTCCAGGCAATCCATACTGCGTTTTCTAAACCACTCTCCCTACCACACATTTAAACCGATTACCCAAGACTTTAGCAAACAACTTATAATCTGCACTTAACAACGATATGGCACGGTACTCCTTGAGGGTGTGCTACCCCTTACCCTTCCGGACCAACACTACAACTGCTGTTGCTTGCTTGTCCCCCATCACACCCTTCTTCATCTGATTTAATAACCTAACCATGAAACCCCTTATTACCTCCCAATGTTGTAGATAAAATTCAGCCGGGAGACCGTCTGTTCCCGGTGCTTTGCCCTTCCTCATTCCCCTTAAAGCCAGTTCTATTTCCTCTTCCATTATTACCCCTCCTAAAGCCTTCCTATCACTATTCCCTAAATTACATGCCACATACTCACACACCTTCTCTTAAGCCACATCTCCCACCCCCCACTTGTCCAATACCTTTCATACCATTTATCCACATACGCACACATTCCTTTCATAGCCTGTATCTCCTGACCTACCCTATAACCTCCCACCATCTCATGTACCTCTAACCTTGGAATGGCTGTAACCTGCTGCCTTTGCTTTTGACATCACACACACACGCCGATGGCTTGTCTCCCCAAAGCACCTCCTCTACCCTTGCCTGCACCCTTACCACCTGAAACCTCTCATTTTGTAACTCCCTCAGTCTCCCCTTGACCTAGACAATTTCATCCATAGGATAGTTGCCCCCCACAGCCCCCCACCCATAACAACCCCTTAACCTATCTTCTAAATAATTTGAAAGTCTATATTTTAAATTATTTATACATTTACCCTCCCTCATATAGTATTTCCTAATCCTTTCCTTTGCTACACAATCCCACCATTTCACATCTTCCACCCCCTGTGCATCCTTCCTAAGCTCGTTCTATAGGACAGAAAATCCCTCTAACCCCTCCTCATCACTCAATACACTTATACTTAATTTCCAGTAACTCCTGTATATTTCCGTAAGTGTCTCCCACCCTACCTCCACCAACACTGCTCTATGATCCGACAATGCTACTTCAACAGTTTTGAAAGATTGCGCTACAACCCCAAGAGAAAGATACACTCTATTTAACCTCGCTGCATACCCTCTCCAAACAAACGTATTCTCTGTCTCCCATGCGCCCCCCTCAAATGCATCCCATAACCGAATATCCCTCATTAAATCTCTAAGGGTCACAGACACATAGCCTGCCCCTTTCGGTTCCACATTGGCTCTCCTAATAACGCAATTCCAGTCACCTCCTACTATTGCCACCTCCGGTAATGCCTGGAAGAAAAACACAAGGTCCTCAAACACAAACTCCTGCTTCACCTGTATGTTATTCTCTGCAGGCATGTACACACTTACAAAGGCCACATGTCTGCCTAACCACCAACCTTCCATGTGCAACACCCTTCCCCCTCCCCCCTTCACTTCTCTGCAAAACAAACGGGTTTGCCTCCTTAATTAGTATACCCACCCCTCCTTTCAAATGGGCAGATGGCAGGGTTACCATCTGAAACCCCGCCACATCCAGCACCCTACCCTCCTTAATATTATGCTCCTGAAGGAACACAACATCCACTCTAGATTTATTCAGAAACATTCTAAACCATTCTCTCTTCACACTATTACACAAACCATTAAAGTTTACTGTCATACACAGGAGGCATATTAAAGTTTCCACCCTGCCTCCTCTCTTCACTCTTCCCATGGGCACCAGAACTTATGGATCCATTTGTCAATTTCACACTTCCCTCTCTCTCCCCCCCCTTCTTTCGGTGCCTCCTGTCGTGGCCACCACTACCTTCACCTTCTGCCCATGTTTGCTTCCCAGGCCGCTGCAATGGCGTTAGGACATCATCCGAATCCAACACAGTGGCCCTCTTCCTCGTGACAATCGCATCCTCCATAGCTTGGTTTGGGGATGCCTCACAATGTACCTTAACCTCCACTGTACTCTGTTTCAATGATCCCGGTGACACCTCTGCCACATTATCACACCCATCGTCCGGATAGTTCTCCAGTCGTTGACGCACCTCAGCCGTCAACTCGTCATCTACCACCATCCCAGGTGCGGCCTCCTCCTCAGTTGGTGACTAAGACTTCAGCACCTCAGCTAATTCCTCTATTTCCAACACTTTCTCCTGTACTTTCCGCTGGTCACTAGCGTCTGGAAGCGTCTCTGGGCCAGTAAACTGGTCGAGGGCCTCTCCCTCTCCCCCAGCCTTATGCGCCTCATCCACTATCTCGCTCCATAGATGACCATGCCCTCCTTCACGTCGCTTTTCCCCACCTGCTTCCTCCATTGTAGAAGCAGAAGCCTCTGCCTCTGGGCCAGGAGCTCGTTGACGCTTCCCACATGCCACCGCTATGTGATCATATTCCCCACATAGTCTGCATGTACGTCTTTGCCCGGTGTACGAAACGATGACCTGTGTCCCGAATTCCTGTAGGCACACGTAGGATGGTATGGGGTGTCATAATGTCATTTTTAGGTTAAAAGAGCCTTCCAGCAGCCCTGCATAGGCACCCATCACCCACGTACCATGCTGGGCCAAATGAACAGTACCATATTTCATAAAAACTCTTCTGATGTCTGTCTCATCAGCCTCAAAGGGGACATTACACAGTTTAATCCACGTGTAGTGCCTGGATACGTCGATCATCCTCACACGAACAGCTGGTGTTGCATCAAGACTTACGTCCTGAAAACGGGTGACCAACGATTCATAGACCATTGCTGTGAGCACTTTCACAAAAATTCTATGTGCTCCATTTAAGGCTACCCAGTATAACTCTCCATCCCGAATGCCATACGTCTCTCTGATGATCTTAGGTAGTAATACTTGCGCTGAAACTGGCGTTATTGCCCCTCGGAGAAGCTCAATGCCGACAGTATTGATCCTGCGTCTATAACTGAGCGCCATGTTGACTAATGGTAGTTCTCCTGGTTTGACAGCAAAGGTGCAACAGCACCACCTCTCACCACTGCAGCCAGGCAACTGAGGAGCATCTGTGCAGTAGGTCCACTCAGCCGGAAACTAAGAGGACAATTGCTGGACATGTTACTTGAGGTGGATGATGCAGAGCTTTGTCTTGGAAACTGCTGAATCAGTGGATTGTGTCCCCACTCACTCAATCTTGGCTAGTGCCTCCTGGCACCAACACCACCTACTGACAATATGGTACAGGGTATCATATTGTACAGGATACCATATGATGCAGGGTACCATATTGTACAGGCACTATTCTATTCAATTCTATTCTATTTGATTCGCCAGTACGGAAACCCGGCCCGGGTCTCTTCCATTTTGGTGACCCGGCATTGGCTCCCCGGGTAGGGAAGTGACATTTATCGTTACTTGCACCTGCGTGGCAGGTCTTCAGCAGGAAAGGGGGGGGGGTACCTCACCGGCCCTATGGCCAGATGACGTACCAAACATTAGTGTGCACTAACAGTGGCTGGCGTGCAGTGCAATGGAGGCCCAAAGTAGGCCCTCGCAGCAACTTCAGCGGGGGGGCGGATGACGTGCAAGGACTGGAAGTAAGGTTTCCAAGTCCCTGACAGCTAAGTACACAAGATGTGCTGCCTCATCCTCTCGGACCTGCCCTACTGGGGTCATTGGGAAGTGTCTACGGCGAAGGGGCATCGTAGCCGGGCAGTCTAACAGGTAGTGCACCAAGGGCTGCGGAACTATTCGGTCACAATGGGCACAGAGCTCCTCTCGTGCCCGTTCAACAATCCACGCAGTGGTGGGATGCTCTAAGCGTAGGTGGTGGATATGCACCCTCAGTTCTTTGGACTGTGTCCGAATACTTGGAGGGGGCACCCTGTGGGTTGCCCTGACACACCAACAGAGGCTCCGTGAATCCCCAGGGTCACAGAATGGGCGCCTGGCCGCACCAGCAGCCCACAGCGCAATCTGGCTGAGGGTGATGGAGATCGCAGCATGTGGCTGTGCCTCGAGGGTTGCAGTCCTAGCAGCCTCATCTGCAGCATCATTGCCAGGGATACCCACATGGCTCGGGATCCAGTTGACGGTAGCCCTGCGACCCTGGGCCATGAGAGTCTGCAGGTCACCCCGGATGGATGTGATTAAGTGTATGTTGTCCTTTGGCTCTCTGTGCATAAGCGCTTGGATCGCTGCCTTGGAATCAACGTGGATGATGGGGGATGCTGATGGTCTGCAAGAGCATGCTGCAGAGCTTGTTGGATGGCAAAGAGTTCGGCCTGGAGGATGGTGCAATGGTCTGGAAGGCGCCAACCTGCTGTCAGAGTGCTGTGGAACATCCCAGCAGCTGTGCGGCCTGCCACTGGGTCTCTGGAGCCATCAGTGTAATATGGCACACACCCTTGGCCTTCCGCACCCACAATGCTAGCCGAGGCAAGGTGGTGCAGAATGTCCCGGGTGCAATGCCTCTTGCTGTCTGGTAGGGTTGTCCAGCGCACCGCAAACAGCTCTGGTGCCCAAGGGGGTGGCACCGTGTAGTTCGCTGCCAGTCTGTCGCAGCCTCCCGCCTGGAGCAATGTCATGGGCAAGAGCTTCTGTTTGACGTCTGCTACCGACCACATCCATCGGCGGCCGGGATGCAGTGGAATGACCTGTCCCTGGCGGACCCGTAAATCTCTCATCAGTTTGTCAGCCACTGGGAGTCGGAGATACTTTGCAATCCTCCTGGCAGCTACCAGTTGGATCCTGTCTTCAAGAGGCTGTAGCTGCACCTCAAGGTTCAGAGCCACTGCATTGGCCCACCTAGGAGCCCCCAGCATGGCCCGTACAGATGTGTTCTGGATGACACAGAGGGATTTGATGTTTGTGGGTCTGGCGTGAACCAGAGCAAGTGCCCCATAGTCAACGAGGGAACGTATTGCCTGGATGTAGAACAACCTCATGACCTCGAGGCTGGCCCCAACCCTAGGGTTGGCCATGGCACTCAATGCCCTGACCCTCTGCAGAGCCCTCTCTTTAATGTGGTGCACATGTTTCTGGAAGGTGAGGTGCCTGTCAGTGTAGATGCCAAGGTACCTATAACTGTGAACCCACTCCAGGTCGATGCCCAGGACCCACAGCCTCTGACTGGGCACCTTGGTGCGAAGGATCATGGCTTTGGATTTCGCCGCAGATATCTTGATCCCCAAGTGATGGTAGGTGGAAGCCAGCAGATCGAGGTCCTCCTGGGCACACTGCAAAAGCCGGCGCTTCCTAGGTACGACAAGTGCCAGGTCATCGGCATAGCTGAGGAGGATGGTGCCTCTGGAGAAAGGCAGGCACACCAGCTGGTGCATCAGTACATTGAACAGGGTGGGACTAAGCACCCCGCCCTGTGGAGTGCCATTGTCCAGGATCTTGAGAGAAGAGGCATGCCCCTGGAAGCATACCCGGGCCCGCCTGTCCTGGAGATAGGAACGAAGCCATGAAAGCAGCCTGCCTTTAATCCCCCTGTGGGCCAAGAGTAAGAGGATGGCAGGTGCACTGGCTAGCTCAAAAGCTTTCTCGAGGTCAAGAAAGACAACAATGTGGGCTTGGGCATCTGACCCAATACCGGTCAGTAGAGTGGTAAGGCTTTCGAAAGTGCCCACTCCTCTGGTGAAGCCATAGAGGTGTTTATGAGGAGGGCCAAGCTTCCACCTCAGGCGCTCCAACACCATCCTTCCAGACACCTTCGAAATGCAACTGGTGAGGGAGATGGGTCTCACACTGCCAGGATCCCCAGGCTTAGGAATCGGTATGATGTCAGCCTCCTTCCATACGACAGGGAGTTTGCCAGCTCACCAAGTCTGGTTGATGACCCCCAGGACAGCTGAATGTCCAGCATGGCCAGACCGAGTGATCATGCCATAGGTGATACCATCATGCCCCGGTGCAGTGTCTCGATGAGATGTGAAGGCTGCCTGGAGCTACTGGTCGGTGAAATCTTCATCCGTGATGTCCTTAGCCTGGCATGCCACTAGGATCACCATCACCCTTCTAGGAAGGAGGGTGGCTTGGAGGTATTGGAGATCCTGAGGCAGTTGAGCCATGGCCACTCTGAAGGTGAATAGGTCTACCAGACGCTCTGCCTCCGTTGCGGGGTCTGGGTGCAACCAAGCCACACTGCAACACTGTCCAGTGGCCAATCGTAACTTGGTCCAAATCTCAGATAAGGTGGAGGAGTAGCTGAAGGAGGCACACCACTCGAACCATTTAGCCTGCCGGACCCTGTGTGAGACATGGCGTGCATGCCGCACCACTTCCCTGAGCAGACGCATGGACTCAACCGTGGGATTACGCCTGTGTATCTTGCGTACGACATTGATGCGGTGGTTCTGTTCCCTGATGTCCTCATTGTAAAACCACCAGTCACGTTTATATGACCCTCCACCTGTAATCTTAGGTATTGCTGCCTCAGCTGCACATATGAAGGCCACCTGCAAGCTTTGAGCTGCCTCATCTGGGTCTTCTGGAAGAGGAGACTCCGCCCACTAGCGCTCAATGACCTCCTGGAAGCACTGCCAGTCGGCCTTTTTTAGATTCCATCTGGAGGTAGGTGTGGGGAGTGGGCACCGCTGGACCATCAGCGTGGTGACCACTGCAAAGTGATCACTGGTGAGACGGGGGTGGACCTCCCATCTCGCGCTCGAGAGCAACAGCCTAGAGATGAGTGTGACATCCAAGCGGCCACCATAGTGATGGGTTGGCTCACCATTATTGAGGAGGGCGATCTCAGGGACCTCCTCCAGCACTGCCGCAAGGTGCCTCCCAGCTGCGTAGGTAGGAGAGACAGAAGAAATATTGGGTGGTGGGCATTGACATCCCCAGCCACAACAAGACCCTCCCGTGGGGCGAGTGCTGCCACCTCTGAAAAGTCAAGGGTGTACCGAGAGCTTCTGTAAATATTGTAAACCAGGAGAGGTCCATCCGCCAGGTGGAGGGTGACAGCCTGAACCTCTACGCCCTCCCCACAGTCGATGGGGTCATTGGAGATTGAATGAGGGATAGTGGTCCTGACATAGATTGCCGTGCCCCTGCCAGTCCTTTCCAGGCGCTGAAGGTAGACAGAGAATCCCGGAATACGTGGCTGCATATGACGTGATGAATCGGTGAGTGTCTCCTGAAACAGGAAGACATCAACCTCATCCTGAACTGCAGCTTCAATCACTAAGTGAATGTTCTGCTGCAGCCCACAAATGTTAAACTGGAGGATCTTCAAGGGTCGCAGAGGTGGATCACTGATTCCATCTCTGCCTGGGACTCGTCGCCCGTTGTTGGCGACTCTGGGGCCTCCTCCATCACAGACTGGAAGGACTCCTGGATGATGGCTTGAAGTTCCATTGAGTCTTTCCTGTCCAGTAGGACCACGCCCAGCATCCATGACAGGAGCTGCCTGCAGGCGCCCCTGTCCTCTGCCGATGGCAGCAGGTGACAGAGGAGCGCTGAGATGACCCCGATGGTTTTCTTCAGTCGATCCGGAAAGGATTCGACTATTACCTCTTCAGGCATTGAGCTGGATGACCCGTCGAGTCGGGGCTGGGTCACTGGGTATGTCTGGGTGGCTGTCGACACTGCAGCAGCGTAAGCTGGGTCCACCCTGGGCCCGGCATGAGTGGCCATGGGGTTCCAAGTCCCCCGGCGGGGAACCTCTGCCTGACTCTGGCCGCTCACAGTAGGGGCCTGCCCTTGGGAAGAGGCCTGCTGGTGGTATGGCAAGGAATGTTGGTGCCCAGCTGGGACCTGCTGGGCAGTGTGCCTGGCCTGTGGCTGTTTTTCCCAATGATTCTGTCTTGTTGGCCACCTTGCCATCTGACCCCGCAGTTGACCGCGCTGCTGCAAACCAGTGCCTGCCCCCTGATGCCACCGCTGGGAGCCCAGTGCTGGGAACTCGCTGGTATTGCCCTCCTGCGGTATCCGGGGAACCGTGATTGGAGCCCATGCTGACTGTTGCTGGGCAGTTCCAAGGCTGGGTGGCATTGGGCTGTTGGGTCGTTCCGATGACAAACCTGCTGCCAGTGCTGCACCATCACAGGACAGCTCCGGTTCCAGGCATGGTGCCTCTTTGAGCAGTTGGCACACTTGGGCTCTGGCCGAAGGGCTTCTCCAGTTGGCTGTTTGAGGATTGCAATGCAGTCTTTCGAGTCGTGTGCCTTGCTGCACACACCACACTTCTTCTCTCGCTGGCAGGTGGCTGCAATATGACTGAACCCCTGGCAGTTGAAGCATTGTACTGGGCCCAACAGGTATGGTCGGGTCTTGAATCTTCCACAGACCCCAAGGTCCAGGTGCATGGGAAGTGGACCTTTGTGGTGGATCAGCACCTGGCGGGTGGGCACCTTGTTCACCGTTGCAGTGAGTCGCTCCGCCTTGACAATATTGGGCACTTCCAAAATGGGGTCCAGTGGGAGGGGCACAGGGACGTGTAAAAGCACCCCCTTGTACACCTTCTCCGAAGCAACCAGTTCCACCATGCTGGGATGGGTCACAACCAGCCCCTTCAACTCCTCGTAAGAGTCTTCGTCCCGAGGAATGACCAGAACCTCGTTCCTGAGAGTGAACTCGCAGCAGAACATGAGGTGGGGTAGACCTTCCAGATACCGTACAAACCCGTAGTTGGGAACCTTGAATTTGTTGAAGGCCCTGGCTGCTTGTTCCCGAGCTGAGCGGGAACTCCTCCTTCCATGTGGAGTCAGCCAGTCCCCGTCCTCTGTGGAGGCCGACGCAACTGGTGTAGGGACCTGGGATGGCTCCATCCTTGCCAGTTGAGGAGCTACATCCTCCTGGCTTCCTTCCACGACCCCTATGGCCAACTGGGGGTGCAAGTCTTCTTGGGTAGGGGCTGCCGACGGACCTAGTGGCAGTTTGGTAGATACAGTAGTCTCCACTGCATCCTTGGCCTTCTTGGTGGGGGCTCCCACCTGCCCCACGTCGTCCTCCAACTCGTCCCCGCATTCCAAGGAACGTTTAGGCCGCTCTCCTGGATCTGTCATGGTGACTGTAGGTGTGGGGACCGAGTCAGCAGCAGAGCTGCTGCCTGTGACCTCACAGCTGCCCACACTGGGTGCAGAGCTGTGAGGCTCAGAGCCCCAGTCGGGACCCGTAGCCACCCTCTCGTGGCTCACTGCTCTGAAGCACTGAACACAGTCCAAGGATCACCAGGAACGACACTAATCTGTGCGTAAACTAACACAGATTTGCGAACACAACACACACTGTTTTCCAATCTTCGTCCAGTCGATAATCCTTATGAATCTCCTCCGCGCTTCTGTTTTTCCACTGATGTGAAGTATTAAGTAGTCCAACAATCCCCGCCAACTCAAGAGAATGCTTTCATGTTTTGATGTACAGGTACTATATGGTACATAGTACCATATGGTACAGGGCACCATATGGTACAGATACAGGGATCCATATGGAAATAAATCATCCTGACTTTTTTGGGTTAATGTAGGACTTTATATTTATGCTGCTATGTATAATAATCAATGTAACTGTATTTTTGTACACCTGAATAAACTTACATGTGGCGTCGTAAGTAACTTTATTTAGGTATACACAAATAAAGTTACATAGATTATCATACACAGCAGCATATGTTTGGAGACCTAGGATAACCCCATAAATGTCAGACAGACTTATTTCCATTAGGGTCCCTGTACCCTGTACCATATAGTACAATGTACAACATGGCATAATGTTCCATATTTGCAATGTACCACATGGTACATTGTATCATATACCATTGTACCATATACCATTGTATGATATGTCACCATTTTACCCCATGGCACCATTGTACCATATGGTACAATGTAGCATATGGTTCAGAACCATAGAATTTCTCTTCAGATCCACTTCCATCAGTCTTACAACTATAAGTTGGGAGGAGGAGAGTCAGAATTCGCCTGGGGAGTGAGAGCTTCCCTGCCGCCAGACATGGTGAGCAGAGCTACTTTGGCAGCATTCCCACAATGCCATGTGGGCATCCAGATGTTTTCTATAGTGTGCACTCTGACCACCAAGACCCATTCTCTTAGATGTAGGCCTACCAGCCTTCTCGAGCTAAATTTGAGGCCGCTAAAATTCTGGTGTAGTTCTAGGGTTTGCACCCACAACTCAGAACCGTAGAACTATGGCACAGATCCTGAAAAGGTTAATAAAGATTCCCATATGTTGCATAAGTGTCTCAATCTTCAACTTATTGGTTTTCAAAACCATTTATCACACTGGTCAGACACTGCAACATCAAGGGATCTTGATACAAGAAATTCTTCATTACTTGTCCAACCTTCAGACGAAGACCTACTTAGATTAGTGGATGGTTCCACTATGATCCCGCCTCCTTCTGCTTCGACTCACCTGACTACAGTATATAAATCACTTCCCCATTCATATGCTGTACTTTCTACAAGAGTGATGGACTAAACACATCGATTCCAGGTTGAGGGACTAATTTCCTCAGTCTCCTCCTTTCCTTACCCATTTTTACTTTGTATTGGAATGATGAAGCTACTTTGTGATGAAACATTTCCTTAATAAAAATTCTCATATTGATAATCGAAAAAATGATTACTTAACAGTTAAGTGAAGGTTAATATGTTAAAAATGCTTACTTAACAGTTAAGTGAAGCTAATATGTTAAATGCTCATATTAGATTTTTTTTTATTTGTTTTTTTTTATACTTGATTTAAAATGATGTTTTGTTTAATTAATGTTGAATGTGAGAATAAAAGTCAACATAAATCATAGTTTGTACATAACAAACCTCAAAATATAGCATCCACTGAGACAGTTTCTACATAATGAACCTCAAAATATAGCGTCCACTGAGACAGTTTCTACATAATGAACCTCAAAATATAGCATCCACTGAGACAATTTCTACATAACATACCTTAAAACATAGTGTCCTCCGAGACAGTTTCAATATAATGAACCTCAAAATATAGTGTCCATTGAGACAGTTTCTATATAATGAACCTCAAAATATACAGAACGTAATCATTTGTTTTGTTAACTGGGATGTATTTTTTTTATTATCTAATAGCAGCAATACATTTCTAATATGCTAGAAGCACAATGGTAGAGAATTTAGATTCATGAAGTGTCATTCGTCTGTGTCCAGAAAGTAGAAACACCAAACAAGCCCCTTTACACCATTTGATTTCATTTACTTAGCAGTAAATAGGTATCTGGATGTTAACCAACTGTAGTGGGCTGCATTCTAGATGACTTTGCCTTTACAATTGCTTGGGCTTTGAAATTAGCTAAGAAACGATAACAGCTTTAAGGCCTGCAAATTGGTGGATTTAAAAATTATATAAATTAAGCAATATATCTCAACTATTATATAATATGGTTTGGCAGACTGTACTATACAAACCTTCTGATTACAGTGGAACTTCAGATTTCTAACGTATCGCTTACTGAACTCTTCGAAAATCGACTGCTTTTTTGAACCAACTTTGTCCCTATTATTGAACTCGCCCCTATTTTCGAACTGCCAGGTACCGGACCTGTCCACCAGCCCACTCTGTCCACGTCCCCGCACAGGCATCGTGAGCCAGTCTGGCTTTGTTGATGCTTGAGTGAACACTAACCTGCGGTCTCATTCAAACATCTTACGATTAATTCATTGTGTTTAGTGCTTGTGAGACTGTGAAATAAGCTTCCATGAGCTCAAAGAAACTTGCTAGTGGTACCCCTGTGGTAAAGAAAGTGAGAAACACCATAGATGCGAGTGGTGTGAGACTTGATGAGCTTGCCAGGATGTATGTAGACAGTTATTTTGTGAGACAGGGGTCCAGTGACTCTCAAGCTGGTCCTAGTGGCATTAAAAGACATAGAAGGGAAGTAACCCTTTTATTTCCATTATTTCTTATGGGAAATATTACTCCATGTTTCAAACTTTTCGAATTTAGAACTAGCTCCTGGAATGAATTAAGTTCAAAATTTGAGGTTCCACTGTATTTTACAGGAATTTTAAGTAAAACATTAATGTGATAATAAATGTATGTTCTAATTGTAAACAAAACCTATACTGTCTGTTAATTGACCATTTACATGGGCTTACTTTTTCTTTGCAGTAATTGTGAGTTGTTTATTTTTTTAGGTTAGAGTTCTTAGAGCATGGCATATAATTCGAAAACTTATAGACTTAGTCGTGGACACAAGGAAGGACCGCATCCTCTTCGCTGCTCGCATTTGTGTCGACCCTGACTATGTTCATCAGGGTGTTTCTACAAAGATAGCGAAGGTTTGTGTTAAGCCATATTTGGTGGTATTACCTGGTAGATAATAAAGGCAGATGATAAAAGCCAAACAATATAATTCTTGGATATCAGTGCTGACAAGAAAATCGAAATTATTCCATTTTGCCTAATATTAGTATTATTTCTCCCCATGTCACTGTGTTCATATCATGTTCATACACCTTCAGCTATGTCTGGATCTTGGCACCAAGCAGGGCTTCACATTAGCCTGTGCAAATGCCATCAGCCCCAACACCGATAAAGCATGCCTTCTTCTGGGGATCGAGAATGTCAAAACAGTAAACATAAACACCCTGGAGGACGGCATCTTCGACCTCTCCCGCATGAGCTACAAGATATTAAAAATTTTTACTAAACAACTGGGACCTGAGACAATACTGTCGTCCAAGTTATAAACAGGAATCAGCCCAAACTAACTAATCGTAAATTAGCCTCTCTATTATAAACTCCATCTGAAGGGGGCAGTAGGGCAAAATCTGTAACTCTGTTGTTTACTGTCCGATTTTCTCCAGTTTTGGTACACAAGACAAAGTCGTTTCACTCTTTCTTGAAAATATTTATCAAAAATATACTTCAAAAAACAACTGAGAAATGACTGATTTACTGAAAATGCCCTTGTGGCCAAACTTTCTCTTATATGGGACTACGCAAGGTTGTTTGGACACTTGGTGCCGAGAGAACAATGCTTATACTAATATTCATTGAGCCCTTTTCTCTAAATAAACTTATCTTTATTTCACAAAAAAATAAAGTTTGTTAGTTCCTGGAATATTGCAAAAAAATCTGCCCTTTACTCCCACATAACTCCCAAAGTATTTGGAATATTTCCAAAATTTGCTCACCAAAAAAAGGAGAAATCATTATTCTACAACTTTTGTGAGTATTATATTCCATTTAATTCAGTAATAAAGCGAGAAGCTTGGCCATTAGGTGAATAAGTTACTTCCGAGATATCGGCTGAGAGCGCCGGCCGGCCCCGTCTCAAAAAAAAAAAAAAAAAAATCGCGAAAATCGCGTTTGTTTGGGTGTATTTCTTAGTAACTGATGTTCTAGTGCAGTTATCCTCTTCAAAACACCGTTTTCTCTTACTCCGAGACGACATGGAGAGCAGTAACACTTTTATATTGAAATATTCCCGATAATCTCTGGCCATATTATGGCCTATTTTATTCAGTCTAGAGTATATAACATGTTTGTATGTTATTTAGAGTGTTTATTATATCATATTAGATCAATTCTGATAGACAAATAAGCCGTAGAGTTGATATATAAGCTGATATAAGCGTAATAATGGGCGATTCCTGGCTGGCACCTCAGGCGCGGGAACACTGCCAAGCGTTCCCATCTGGTTCCCGGCTGTCGCTCAGTCTGCGGATAAGTCCCGCCTACTGTTTTATGATGCCAAATAGTCAGTTATTATATTAGAAAGAATAATGCAAGAAAAGGCGATAAAAAACAAGGAAACAACTCCGAAATATATATGGGCCGTGAGTAGACTCGGTACCAACATCGCCGTCACCATACCTGATATAAATGACTATAATTTCTTGTAGAAACGTCGTAGAACATTCATTCTGGTACCATTGTGTTGCCAAAGAGTTGAGCTATTTTTCAGTATATATAACTCAATATCCATATTTTTTCGATTTTTCGGTGAGCGCGCACGGAAATTTCCCCTACTGCCCCCTGAAGACATTATATCTGCATTGTATGACTCTTATAGTTTTAGTGCTTCTTTTTGCATGTAATAATAATGAAGAAATTACAGATGTTTGTTTATAACATAAATATGGGGCGTTCACATTCCTCCAAGTCTTGTCCTTCATTAGTGATGGTTACTCCTCGTTCATGGCTGACAACTTGTGCTGAGTTCTGAGTTAAAATATTTTTTCCAAGTTTTTTCTTGCAAGTAATACAAAGTTATTTTATTTATCTGCAAGAAGGGATGTTTTGTTCATTGATCTTATTTTAATTCTTCAAAAGTGACGAATAATATATTGCAATGTATAACTCTGACAACATTCATTCATTACAACATTACATTGTGGCAAGTAATGGAAGTGACATGAACAAGATCATTGAATCCTTTACTATTGTTTAGTTTAGTTTCAATAAGGTTTTTGACCTATGAGTGACACAGAGCAAGATCTGTGCAAACTCACTGTTTGTGGTGGGATTTTGTTAGTAAAAACTTAGTACTATATTTTATTATATATCTAGTTTTATATTTTTGCCATCAATTTTTGAAGTGTTCCAGTCATTAATGTTCTTATTGTTATGTCTGTTTAAACTAGTAATAGTTTTTTGCTGCTTCATTTAATATAATTTTACTTAAGTATGACATGTCTAACAATTGTTTTAATTTGTGCCCTGGCTGATTCTAAAAAAAATTCCTTTCAGATTTTTCCTCATTTCAGGTTATTTTTTGTTTTAGTTGGACCTAATTTTTTATTGCTAATATTTGCAAATCAATTTTTTTCTTTTCTGTATTTATAGGTACTTGGAAAACACCCTATCCAATTCAAATGAAAAAATCTTTGTTTCCATAGAGTTAACAAGTGATTTACAAATAATTAACATGAAGTCCTCGGGTCATGCAGAGCACTTCAGGGCTGCCTAAAAATTAACTTTTAACTTAAGGGGGATTTTCACAAGAACACAATCTCGAAATATATATTGCAGCCACACTCTGGGGAGAACTTATAAATACATGAAAATCGAAATGCAACTTACTGAAGCTGATGTATCACTGAGACTTGTTGGATTTTACCCACACTGGTTTTTGCCAAAACATTTCTACCCATTCTTTTTTGTTTTCCCCGGTAGGACCCAGCCCGGTCTTTTCCCAATTTGATGCCCTGGCTTAGCTCCTGGGTGGGAATTTCTTTTGTTTTTTTGTATGCGTGGCAGTTCTTCAGGGGGAATGGGGTCCCCTCTGGGCTCTATGGTAAGTGATGTACCAAAATTGGGGGGGGGGTGCACAAATGGCTGTGGTGTCGGTGCAAGAGGCCCAAAGCGCCCCACAACAACTTCACGGGGGGGGGGGGGGGACGTGAACGACGGGAGTAAGGTGTCCAAAGTCCCTGAACCGGGTACAGATTGCGCCTCATCCTCCCGGGCTGCCCCCCTGGGGTCATTGGGAAGTGTCTACGGGGGAAAAGGGCAAATTTTAGCCGGGAGTCAACAGGTTGACCCAAAGGGGAACAAACCATTCGGTCACAAAGAGCACAGAGCTCTTGCCTGTTCAACAATCCGCACAGTGGTGGGATACCCTAAGCGTAGGCAGTGGATATGCACCCTCAGTTCTCTGGATTGCGACCGAATACTTGGAGGGGGCGCCCTGTGGGTCGCCCTGACATACCAGCGGAGGCTCTGTGAATTCCCAGGGTCAGGGAGTGGGCATCTGGCCGCACCAGTAGCCCACAGCACAATCAGGCTGAGGCTGATGGAAATTGCAGCACGTGGCTGTGCCTCGAGGGTTGCGGTCCTTGCAGTCTCATCTGCAGCATCATTGCCAGGAATAGCCACATGGCTCGGGATCCAGTTGATGGTGGCCCTGTGACCCTGGACCATGAACATCTGCAGGTCACCCCGGATGGATGTGATTAAGTGTATGTTGTCCCTTGGCTCTTTGTGCATAATGCTGATGGTCTGCAAGAGCATGCTGCAAAGCTTGTTGGATGGCAAAGAGTTCAGCCTGGAGGATGGTGCAATGGTCTGGGAGGTGCCAACCTGCTGTCAGATTGCTGTGGAATATCCCAGCAGCTGTGTGGCCTGCCACAGGGTCTCTGGAGCCATTGGTGTAATGTGGTACATACCCTTGGCCTTCCGCATCCACAATGCTAGCCAAGGCAAGTTGTTGCAGAATGTGCTTTGAGCAATGCATATTACCGTCTGGTAGGGTTGTCCATCGCACCGCCAACAGCTCTGGTGCCCAAGGTGGCATCACCATGTAGTTTGCTGCCAATCTGTCACAGCCTTCCGCTTGGAGCAATGTCATGGGCAGGAGCTTCGGTGTGGCATCTGCAATCGACCACATCCATCGGCAGCTGGGGAGCATTGGAATGACCTGTCCATGGTGGACCAATAAATCCCTCATTAGTTTGTCAGTCCCTGGGTGTCAGAGGTGCTTTGCGATCCTCTTGGCAGCTACAAGTTGGATCCTGTCTTCAAGAGGCTGCAGCTGCACCTCAAAGTTTAGAGCCACTGCATTAGCCCACCTAGGAGCCCCCAGCATGGCCTGTACAGCTGTGTTCTGGACCACACAGAGGGACTTGATGTTTGTGGGTCTGGCATGAACCAGAGCAAGTGCTCCATAGTCAATGAGTGAGCGTATTGCCTGGATGTAGAATAACCTCATGACCTTGAGGCTGGCCCCAACCCTAGGGTTGGCCATGGCACTCAATGCCCTGACCCTCTGCAGGGCTCTCTCTTTGATGTGGTGCACATGTTTCTGGAAGGACAGACGCCTGTCAATGTAGATGCCAAGGTACCTATAACTGTGAACCCAGTCCAGGTCGATGCCCAGGACCCGCAGCCTCTGAGTGGGTTCCCTTGTGCGAAGGATCATGGCTTTGGATTTTGCCGCAGATATCTTGAGCCCCAAGTGATGGCAAGTGGAAGCCAGCAGATCGAGGTCCTCTTGGGCACGCTGCAAAAGCCGGCACTTCCTAGGTGTGACAAGTGCCAGGTCATTAGCGTAGCTGAGTAGGAGGGTGCCTGTGGAGAAAGGTAGGCACACCAGCTGGTGCATCAGTACATTGAACAGAGCGGGACTAAGCACTCAACCCTGTGGAGTGCCGTTGTCCAGGGTCTTGAGAGAAGAGGCATGCCCCTGGAAGCGTACCCGGGCCCACCTGTCCTGGAGATAGGAACGAAGTCATGCAAGTAGCCTGCGCTTAACCCCCCTGCGGGCTAAGAGTGAGAGGATGGCAGGTGCACTTGCTAGCTCAAAAGCTTTCTCTTGGTCGAGAAAGACAACAATGTGGGCTTGGGCATCTGACCCAATGCCGGCCAGTAGGGTGGTAAGGCTTTCGAAACTGCCCACTCCTCTGGTGAAGCCATAGAGGTGTTTTGCCCACTCCTCTGGTGAAGCCATAGAGGTGTTTATGAGGAGGGCCAAGCTTCCACCTCAGGCACTCCAACACAATCCTTTCAGACACCTTCGAGATGCAACTGGTCAGGGAGATGGGTCTCACACTGCCAGGATCCCCAGGCTTAGGAATTGGTATGATGTCAGCCTCCTTCCATACGGCATGGAGTTTGCCAGCTTGCCAAGTCCAGTTGATGAACCCCAGGACAGCTGTATGACCAGAATGGCCAGATCGAGTGATCATGCCATAGGTGATACCATCATGCCCAAGTGCAGTGTCCCGATGAGATGTGAAGGCTGCCTGGAGCTACTGGTCGGTGAAGTCTTCATCTGTGACATCCTGAGCCTGGCATGCTGCCTGGATCATCATCATCCTCCTAGAAAGGAGGGTGGCTTGGAGGTCCCGGAGATCCTGAGGCAGTTGAGCCATGGCTGCTCTGGTGGCGAAGAAGTCCCCCAGACGTTTTGGCTCTGTTGTGGGGTTTATGTGCAATTGAGTCACTCTGCGACACTGCCCAGTGGCCAATCATAACTTGATCCAAATCTAAGATAAGGTCAAGGAGTAGCTGAGGAAGGCACACCACTCGAGCCACTTAGGTTGCCAGACCCTGTGTGAGACATGGCGTGCATGCCGCACCACTTCCATGAGCAGACGCATGAACTCAGCCGTGGGATTACGCCTGTGCAATTTGCGTACGACGTTGACCATCCACTTGTAGTCTTAGGTATGGCTGCCTCAGCTGCACATCCAAAGGCTGCCTGCAAGCTCTGAGCTGCCTCATCAGGATCTTCTGGAAGAGGAGACTCTGCCCACCAGTGCTCGATGACCTCCTGGAAGCAATGCCAGTCGGCTCTCTTGAGATTCCATCTGGGGGTAGGTGTGGGTGTCGGACACTGCCGGACCATCAGTGTGGTGACCACTGAAAAGTGATCACGGGTGAGATGGGGGTGGACCTCCCATTTTGCACTCGAGAGCAACCATCTAGAGATGAGTGTTACATCCAGGCAGCACCGTAGTGATGGGTTGCTAACCACTGTTGAGGAGGGCGATCTCAGGGACCTCCTCCAGCACAGCCGCAAGGTGCCTCCAAGCTGCATTGGTAGGAGAGACAGAAGTAAGAATTGGGTAGTAGGCATTGACATCCCCAGCCACATCAAGGGTGTACCGAGAACTTCTGTGTAAGTTATAGACCACGAGAGGTCCATCCTGCAGGTGAAGGGTGACAGCCTGGACCTCCATGCCCCCTCTGCAGTTGATGGGGTCAGTGGAAATTGAATGAGGGATAGAGGCCCTGACATAGATTGCTGTTCCCCTGCCAGTCCCTTCCAGACGATGAAGGTAAGCTAAGAATCCCGGGATACGTGGTTGCTTTTCATGTGACGAATTGGTGTCTCCTAGAGCAGGAAGATATCAACCTCATCCTGAACTGCAGCTTCAATCAGTAAGTGAATTTTCCGCTGCAGCCCGCAAATGTTCCACTGGAGGATCTTTGTGAGGGAAAAGTTCAATAGATAGGAGTAGCAAGGGAGTATATAGTAACGATAGTTTCATTGCCGGCTACTTGTTAAGGTAGGGTAAGTCAAGCTCCCGCTATTCCAGCCTGTTTTCCCCCTCCACGAAAGTGATAGTTTCATTGTCGGCTACTTGTTAAGGTAGGGTAAGTCAAGCTCCCGCTATTCCCGCCTTTTTTCCCCCACCCCGAAAGTGATAGTTTGACTGCCAGCTGCTTGATAAGGTAGGGTCAGTCTAGCTCCCGCTATCCCTTCCCCTCCTTCTTCCCCCTCCCCCCAAAAGGTGACCTTTGGGGCTCCGGTCCAAACAGTAATCACTAGACTCACAGCTCCCAGCACTACTGTAAGTACATGCCTGCCTTGTATTCTAGTGGATTTATTGGTTGAAAGCTTCACTTTTGACCAATAATAAATTTAGTCCTTTCAGTCTTGCTCTAAGTTGACTGTTGTAATAGTCACCACATCTTTTAGGTATTGTACTTATCATGGAGAGTGATTTCTTAAGCAGTGGGTAACCTGTCTATCTTTCCAGCTTGGATGACAGAGAGGGTCACCTGCCAATCAGCGAGTAGAACTGATACAGATGGACTAATGTCCTGAGACTTCCCCTTTTTGGATTTAATTACCTGTGCACCTGTATGAAATTGCAGGACGTAACCCCTCATCATTACAGTGGTAAAGAACCTGCTTTCCTGTCATTGGGATAGAATACTCACGGCTTTACTGTGAAGAACGAACCGGTGGGTTGTAACCAACACCTGTCACCACCCCCCATCATCAGCAACAGCTACGATTTCAACAACACACAGTGTCACCAACACCAGACACCCAAGTTTTATATTAGCGTTGAATTCAGTTATCATTTATATTTTTCATTTTTCATTTTGTTTAATGTAAGATTAATATTTCATACTTAAGTGTTTTACATTTTATATTTTCTATATAATAAAGTGTTTATGTTTGTCTGTTATTATTTCTTTTTCTATTCATTAATTTTCCTGAGGAGGAGCCAGCCTTGGTAATACTGTCTGAAGTTATTACAGGGCTGAGTAAGCCTTCACAATCTTCAAGGGCCTCATAGGTGGCCCTCTGATTCCATCTCTGCCTGGAACTCGTCATCCGTTGTTGGTGACTCCGGGGCCTCGTCCATCATGGGCTGGAAGGACTCCTGGATGATGGCTTGAAGTTCCATTGAGTCCTTCCTGTCCAGTAGGATCATGCCCAGCATCCACGACAGGAGCTGTTTCCAGCACCCGTCCTCTGCTGACAACAGGCGACAGAGGAGCACTGAGCTGACCCCGATGGTTTTCTTCAGTTGAGTGGGAAATGAGTCTACTGATTCCTCTGTAGGCATTGTGCCGGACGACATGTCAAGTCGGGGCTGAGTCTCTGGGTGTGAGGGAAAAGTTCAATAGATAGGAGTAGTGAGGGAGTATATAGTAACAATAGTTTCATTGCCATCTACTTGTTAAGGTAGGGTAAGTCAAGCTCCCGCTATTCTCGCCTTTTTTTCCCCTCCCCAAAAGTGATAGTTTCATTGCCGGTTACTTGTTAAGGTAGGGTAAGTTATGCTCCCGCTATTCCTGCCTTTTTTCCCCCACCCTGAAAGTGATAGTTTGACTGCCGGCTGCTTGTTAAGGTAGGGTCAGTCTAGCTCCCACTATCCCTTCCCCTCCTTCTTCCCCCCCCCCTGAAAGGTGACTTGTGGGGCTCTGGTCCAAACAGTAATCACTAGACACACAGCTCCCAGCACTACTTTTGGATGACAGAGAGGGTCACCTGCCAATCAATGATTAGAACTGATGGAGATCGACTAATGTCCCGAGACTTCCCCTTTTTGGATTTAATTACCTGAGCACCTGTATGAAATTGTAGGATGTAACCCCTCATCATTACAGCAGTAAAAAACCTGCTTTCCTGTCATTGGGATAGAATACTCAAGGCTATACTGTGAAGAACTAGCCAGTGGGTTGTAACCAACACCTGCGACCCCACCCCTCCCCACATCAGCAGCAGCTACGATTTCAACAACATGCATTGTCACCAACACCAGACACCCAAGTTTTATATTAGCGTTGAATTCAGTTATCATTTATATTTTTCATTTTTCATTTTCTTTAAAGTAAGATTAATATTTCATATTTTAAGTGTTTTATATTTTATATTTTCTATATAATAAAGTGTTTATGTTTGTCTGTTATTATTTCTTTTTCTATTCATTAATTTTCCAGAGGAGGAGCCAGCCTTGGTAATACTGTATGAAGTTATTACAGGGCTGAGTAAGCCTTCACAAGTGGCGACCTCGCCAGGATGAACTCTACTGAATCAAGATTCAACTCCATCTCGAATCTACCATTGCAACTTCAATGCCGCATACCACAGATGATCTCAATTTATCGTAAGTCAAGTCAAGGCAGGAATACTAGTTAATTCTGCAATCTATTTTTGTGTGAGCTTGAAACTCTTTGTAGGATTAGACTCTAGGGACCCGAGATTTTCCAGTGACAATTTGTTTCATTGAGCTCTTTATTATATCAAGGGAACTGTCATAGGACACTCTTGATTTGTTGGTGAGAAGATTGGATGGTCAAGTGACCCCATTCTACTTACTGTTTGCTCGGAGCCGGCATAGAACCCTTCGTTTTAATTAATACATATTGTTTAATTGAAGCAGGGATCGAGCACTCTGGTTTATTTACAGTTTGAGCGGAGCAGGAAATGAACACTCCATTTTCTTTAAATTTACCGTTTCGTTTCCCTGATAGTTTAAGTATTCTTGCAAGCATGGAAGAATACCAGTTTTGGATGAATGGCTGGAAGTAAGTCAGGAAAACAGGGAAAAATTTAGAATCTTTCATTAGTGCTAAGATCCAGGAAAGACTTGAAGAGAGAGAATTGAGAGAGAGAGAGACAGTTAGAAAGGGAAAAAAGAAGAAAAAAGGAAGAGAGAGAATCGAAAAGAGAAGAGAAAAAGGAGAGAGAGAGAATCGAAAGAGAAGAGAAAAAGGAAAAGAGATCCTTGAAAGACAGGAGAAAAAGGAGAGAGAGAGAATTGAGAGAGAAATCCAAGAAAGACAGTTAGAAAGAGAAAGAGAAGACAAAAAGGAGCATGATAGACTTGATCGTGAAGAAAGAGCTAGAGGAACGGTGAGGAAAGGTTTTAAAATATGAGAGGAACGGGCTAAAATACGTGAGGAACAGGTTGAAAAAGGGAGAACCCCCCTTGGGGAAAGAGCAAAGGAAAAGAGAAGTTGAGAAAAAGCTAGAGAACTTGAGTTAATAGAAGAGAAAAGGATCGCGTGCTCGAAAAACCCACGCCTTGAATTAGAGAAAAAAAGTTTAACTTTTTACACAACAACAATTAGAGGAAGGAGTAATGGAACAACGTGCAGTCAGTGCACATATTCCAACACCTAATTTACCTCCCTTCACAGAGGGGGAAGACATAACTTCATACATTAATCAGGTTTGAAAATACAGCTTCTGTCTGTGAATGGCCTGCTGACACCTGGGCTACCAGGTTAGGAATGTTATTTTCTGGTACAGCCTTGAATATCTATGCAACTTTGTCGCGGATATCATATTATTATAACCTACTGAAAAAGGGAAATCCTTAAAGCATATCAAAAAACCACTAATTCTTACAGCCTGGCCAGAACTTTCAACAGTTACAGGTAACACTCTTTCGTTTGTTCAACTTTTGGATAGGAGTTCGGAAATTGGATCACATTTAAATGAATCTCTAGAGACTTCATGGTTGCTGACCAGTTCCTGACAGCTTTCCTCACCAGATACGAACATTCAATAGAGAACATAAACCTGAGTAAAGCTGAGGGAAGTTGCTGGGGCGGCTGACCTGCATGCTGAGGCTCACAATTCCTATAAAGTCTAAAGGATCGAACCCAAGGGCAAGGGTTCATCAGACCTTAAGAAATCAAAGCCTCTAGTGGAAATTTAAATGACTTTCTTTATTCCTGTTTGTCATTTGTGGGTGTTAAGGGACATAAACGTCCAGATTGTCCTTCTAAGAAGGTAAAAAAAGTTGGAAGATTTTTTAAAGACTGTAATGACCAAGCACACCTTCTGTTCAGGAACAGTTAAATGGACTTAATGTTTCACCATTTAACGAGACACTGGTTGCACATGATAGTCATTTCTGATAAGCTGTTCCCTAACCTTAAAGAAACCCCATTCCTCTGCTATACTTTCAGACTACTTGGGCCGTATGGACACTTTTTCTACCATCCATGTTACATTAGGTCTAAATGGTTCACAGGTTTGGTTTTAAAGGGCCGTACTAGCTCCATCACTTCTTGCTCCGTACTAATAGGTAATGTAAAAGGGGGCCATTTTTTTCCTTCTGAGATTGACCTTTCATCCCCAAAAGGGTTGGACATAGGTTTTTTCAGATCCTCTTTCTGTAGAGTCAGAGAAGCCCTCGAAAGTTCAGATGAGACAATGTCTCGTGAGATTCATGTGGGATTAAAAACCAGTGATGCTACTCTCGAAAGCGAGGTAGTAGGATAACCGGTTCACTTATTAGATGAAAGTGAAGATATCACCTCAGATACCACAAATGTCTTGATTAGGGCACAGACCAAAGCCCAGGCTTCTCCTACTGTCCATCCTTTGATTTTCCCTGACTTTAAGTCTTTAGACATATCGAAGAACTCCTTTGTCAATTTACAACGTAATTGCCCATCTATTCAGAATTGCCATAATGCCGCTAAACAAAATCAAGTTATCCAAAGTAAAAACTTTTCATATAAATTTGAATATATAAAAGGTATCTTGTGCAAGTCAGTATTCAAATTAAATTCAGATGAGACATACTATTCCATCTTAGTTATTTCAAGTCAATGCATGAGACTGTTCTGTTCTTAAAATGGCTCATGATCTGCCAGTGGCCGGACATTTCTCGCATCGTAAAATCTTAAATAAAATTAGGGAAACCTATTTTTGGTCAAAAATGTCCTCAGATGTCACTACCTATTGTGATCATGAAAGTTTGCCATCTGCCTCCTCCCAATACCGGCGAGTACCTATGGTGAAAATGCCAATCTTTACAGTACCTTTTGAAAGAGTAGCTATTGACATCGTTGATCCTTTATCTCCACTTTCATCTGGGGGACGTAGATATATATTAACATTAGTTGATTATGCTTCGAGTTTCCCTGAAGCCATACCCTTAAAGACCATAACCACTTCCAGAGGTGGCTGAAGCCCTTTTGTCCATCTTCTCCAGAGTGAGCATCCCTACAGAAATTTTGTCTGACTGTGGGAAAACAATTCACATCTGACTTAATGCAACATCTATACCAACTTCTGGGAGTGAAGCCTCTCTTCATCACACCCTATCATCCCAGCTGTACTGGGAGGATTGAACGCCAGCATTCAATTCTAAAGTCAATTTTAAGGAAACTTTGCTCCCTTAAACCTAAGGAGTGGCATCCTTTCCCTCCCTGTGCTTTGTTTGCCATGAGGGAAGTTTTCCCCGTGACTCTTTGGGGTTTTCAAATTTTGAACTTCTCTTGGAGACAGGCCAGAGGCCATTGTCCATCCTTCATGACTTATGGACTATTGAGGAGGTGAGTGCTGAGGTACAGTCTTCTTACCAGTTTCTCCTTGACCTTATATCCAAACTTGAGGAGACCTCAGACATAGTTTGAAAAACCTAGGCTTGTCAATGGACCAGTACAAAACATATTTTGATTCCAAAAGTCAGAGGAGAAGTTTTAAAGTAGGAGATGAAGTTCTGGTACTTTTGCCTATCAAGTCAAATAAATTATTAGTAGCATGGAAAGGTCTATGTAAAGTATTAAAAATTTGTGGGAAAGTTGACTACCTCATAGAAGTCAAGGGGAAACCTAAGCTTTATCATATCAACATCCTTAAGAAATATTACAGAAGAAATTCGGTTAATTGCCTTAATAACTTTGACTTAGTTTTTCCACACGAACTTGATACGACAACTGAAGAAGTAAAGGGGTGCGTAATTGACACCTCTAACTTAGACTATGATGAAGAACTACATGACTTGGTGACTCTTCACCACTAGGATGCAACCAACATTAATATTAATGAAACTTTGGATGACCCAAAGAGACATGAACTACTTCAATGCGTGAGTAACTTTTCAGACGTCTTTACTGATATTCCAGGCGTTACCTCCACGGTAGTCCATAAGATTGACTTAGTGATGGACAATCCTGCAAACGAAAATTATACCCAGTTCCAGTTCACCTTAGGGATGCATTTGACCGAGAGGTAGACAAATTATTAAAACTAAAGATCATTGAACCTTCAGTATCTTCATATTGTTCATCAGCGTCATTTGGGTTAAGAAGGAGGATAATTCATTTTGGAATTGCTAAATTGACTTCAGAGGCCCTTTAATTTCTATAACTTGGTGGGATGCTGAGCCTATGCCCTTAATAGATAGCGATCTACACAAATTTTATGACTCTTCCTTCTTTTCAGAGATTGATAATGCGCAGGCATATCATCAAGTAATGTTAGATCCTTCTTCTAAGCAGTACACTGCTTTTCCTACACACCAAGGACTGATGTAACATAAAACTAGGCCCTTCGGTTTGGTAACTGCCTGTGCTACCTACGTGAGACTGATGAGAAAGGTCTTGGGTAATATGCCAAACGTTTCAGTTTATTTTGATAACATTTACCTAATGACATCCACGTAGGGCGAACATATCGAAACTTTAACATCAGTTTTGCATAGGTTATGCTCAAATGGCCTCACTGCCAAACCGAAGAAATGCTTCCTTGGGTATAACAAGATTAGATATCTTGGACTGATACTTTCTAATAACTCTCTGCAGCCTCTCCCCAGTAAGATGAAAGCTTCATTAGAATTTAAATTCCCCAAAACCAAGAAGCTCATGCGTAGCTTTCTTGGTTCTGTAAATTTTTATGCACAGTTTATCCCAAACCTTACTGATCTTACAGGCATCTTATCCGACTTCCTTAGAAAGTCTGTGAAGGAACCTCTTGAACTTTCCGACGTAGCTTGGGAAAAGTTTAATGAGATTAAAAGTATCTTTTCGAAAGTCCCTATACTTAAGATTCCAGATATTAATAAAACATTTTGTTTAAGAACTGATGCCTCCAATATTGGCTTAGGTGCAGTGCTACTACAATACCATGATGGTACTCTCTTCCCTGTATGCTTCCTAAGCCGGAAGCTCCTTCCCACAGAAACGAGATACTCCACCATAGAAAAGGAATGTTTGGCCCTTGTGTAGGGTATCTCCAAACTTAAATTTTATTTGCTGGGAAAAAAGTTCATTTTAGAAATGGACCACAAACATTTGATACACCTAGAAACTTTTAAGGGAAATAACAGTTGCCTCTTGAGGTCGACATTGCCACTCCAGGCTTTTAAGTTCCATATTGTGTATATCAATGGTTCATCCAATTATTTCTCTATTTCTATGATGGCAAAATATTTTATATCATCATATAAAATAATTTACCATTATTGAAAATTTTTCAAAAATGGTTAAAATATTTCTATGATGGAAAAATATTTTGGATCATCAAAAAAAATATTTTGTGATCAAAGAAAATTTTTCCAAAATGGTTAAAATCTTTCTATGATCGTAAAATATTTTGGATCATCAAAAAAAATATTTTGTGATCATTGAAATTTTTTCCATGATCGTTAAAACCTTTCTATGATGGTAAAATACTTTATATCATCCTATAAAATAATTTACCATCATTGAAAATTTTTCCAAAATGGTTAAAATCTTTCTATGATGGTAAAATATTTTGGATCATCAAAAAAAATATTTTGTGGTCATTGAAAATTTTTGCATGATGGTTAAAATCTTTCTATGATGGTAAAATATTTTATATCGTCATATAAAATAATTTACAACCATTGAAAATTTTTCCATGATGGTTAAAATCTTTCTATGATAATAAAATATTTTATATCATAATATAAAATAATTTACCATCGTAGAAAGATTTTTCATAATGAAAAAAGACAGGTAAAAAAAATAGTGGTTTTATTAAGGCTATCCAGTCAGACAAGTCTCTGTCCACTCCTACCCAGATGATATAAAATAATTTTCCACAATAGAAAATTTTTTTATAATGCAAAAAGTCAGGTAAAAAGAAATAGTGGTTTTATCAAGGTTATCCAGCCAGACAAGTCTCTGTTTAGCTTATTAAAACCCACACCTACCCACCCTCGACAAGAAAAAATGAAAACTTTTCCAAAATGGTTGAAATCTTTCTATGATGGTTAAATATTTTATATCATCATGTAAAATAATTTACGATCATAGAAAGATTTTTCATGACGCCAAAAGTCATTTAAAAAAATAGTGGTTTTATCAAGGCTATGCAGTCAGACAAGTCTCTGCCCACACCTTCCCAGATGATATAAAATAATTTTCCATTATAGAAAAATTTTTCATAATACCAAAAGTCAGGTAAAAAAAAAACAGTGGTTTTATCAAGGCTATCCAGTCATACAAGTCTCTGTTTAGCTTAACACCCACACCTAACCACCCTCCACAAGAACAACTGAAATTTTTTCCCAAGTGGTTAAAATCTTTCTATGATGGTAAAATAATTTGGATCATCAAACAAAATATTTTGTGATCATTGAAAATTTTTCCATGATGGTTAAAATCTTTCTATGATTTTAAAATATTTTATATCATCATATAAAATAATAAACCATCATTGAAATTTTTCCAAAATGGATAAAATTTTTCTATAATGGTAAAATATTTTGGATCATCAAAAAAAATATTTTGTGATCATTAAAAATTTTTCCATGATGGTTAAAATCTTTCTTTGATGGTAAAATATTTTATATCATCATATAAAATAATTTACCATCATAGAAAGATTTTTCATAATGCCCCAAGTCAGGTAAAAAAAAAATAGTGGTTTTATCAAGGCTATCCAGGCAGTCAAGTCTCTGTTTAGCTTAACACCTACACCTACCCAGATGATATAAAATAATTTACCATCATGAAAATTTTTCCAAAGTGGTTAAAATCTTTCTTTGATGGAAAAATATTTTATATCATCACATAAAATAATTTACCATCATTGATTTTTTTTTCAAAATGGTTGAAATCTTTCTATGATAGTAAAATATTTTGGATCATCAATAAAAATACTTTGTGACCATTGAAAATTTTTCCATGATGGTTAAAATTTTTCTATGATAGTAAAATATTTTATATCATATAAAATAATTTACAATCATTGAAAATTTTTCAAAAATGGTTAAAACCTTTTTTTTTTTTTTTTTTTTTTATCACACTGGCCGATTCCCACCAAGGCAGGGTGGCCCGAAAAAGAAAAACTTTCACCATCATTCACTCCATCACTGTCTTGCCAGAAGGGTGCTTTACACAACAGTTTTTAAAACTGCAACATTAACACCCCTCCTTCAGAGTGCAGGCACTGTACATCCCATCTCCAGGACTCAAGTCCGGCCTGCCGGTTTCCCTGAATCCCTTCATAAATGTTACTTTGCTGACACTCCAACAGCACGTCAAGTATTAAAAACCATTTGTCTCCATTCACTCCTATCAAACACGCTCACGCATGCCTGCTGGAAGTCCAAGCCCCTCGCACACAAAACCTCCTTTACCCCCTCCCTCCAACCCTTCCTAGGCCGACCCCTACCCCGCCTTCCTTCCACTACAGACTGATACACTCTTGAAGTCATTCTGTTTCGCTCTATTCTCTCTCTACATGTCTGAACCACCTCAACAACCCTTCCTCAGCCCTCTGGACAACAGTTTTGGTAATCCCGCACCTCCTCGTAACTTACAAACTACGAATTCTGTGCATTATATTCACACCACACATTGCCCTCAGACATGACATCTCCACTGCCTCCAGCCTTCTCCTCGCTGCAACATTCATCACCCACGCTTCACACCCATATAAGAGCGTTGTAAAACTATACTCTCATACATTCCCCTCTTTGCCTCCAAGGACAAAGTTCTTTGTCTCCACAGACTCCTAAGTGCACCACTCACTCTTTTTCCCTCATCAATTCTATGATTCACCTCATCTTTCATAGACCCATCTGCTGACACGTCACTCCCAAATATCTGAATAGTTCACCTCCTCCATATCTCCTCCCTCCAATCTGATATTCAATCTTTCATCACCTAATCTTTTTGTTATCCTCATAACCTTACTCTTTCCTGTATTCACCTTTAATTTTCTTCTTTTGCACCCCCTACCAAATTAAATCCACCAATCCTGCAGCTTCTCTTTCAGAAGCTCCCAAGAGCACAGTGTCATCAGCAAAGAGCAGCTGTGACAACTCCCACTTTGTGTGTATTCTTTATCTTTTAACTCCACGCCTTTTGCCAAGACCCTCGCATTTACTTCTCTTACAACCCCATCTATAATATATTAAACAACCACGTGACATCACACATCCTTGTGTAAGGCCTACTTTTACTGGGAAAAAAATTTCCCTCTTTCCTAAATTTCTCTAACTTGAGCCTCACTATCCTGTATAAACTCTTCACTGCTTACAGTACCTACCTCCTAACCTACACTTGCAACATCTGCCACATTGCCCCCCTATCCACCCTGTCATACGCCTTTTCCCCAAAACCATAAAAGCCACAAAGACCTCTTTTGCCTTATCTAAATACTGTTCATTATATGTTTCACTGTAAACACCTGGTCCCACACCCCCCTACCTTTTCCCAAAGCCTCCTTGTTCATCTGCTATCCTATTCTCCGTTTTAAATCTTTTAAATTTTTTCAATTATAACTCTACCATACACTTTAAACCCGATACACTCAACAGACTTATCCCCTTATAATTTTTGCACTCTCTTTTATCCCCTTTGCCTTTAACAAAGGAACTATGCATGCTCTCTGCCAATCCCTAGGTACCTTACCCTCTTCCATACATTTATTAAATAATTGCACCAACCACTCCAAAACTATATCCCCACCTGCTTTTAACATTTCTATCTTTATCCCATCAATCCCAGCTGCCTTACCCCCTTTCATTTTACCTACTGCCTCACGAACTTCCCCGACACTCACAACTGGCTCTTCCTCACTCCTACAAGATGTTATTCCTCCTTGCCCTATACACGAAATCACAGCTTCCCTATCTTCATCAACATTTAACAATTCCTCAAAATATTCCCTCCATCTTCCCAATACCTCTAACTCTCCATTTAATAACCTTTCTACAATGTTAAATTATTTTTGATCATCAAAAAAAATATTTTGTGTTCATTGAAAATTTTTCGATGATGGTTAAAATCTTTCTATAATCGTAAAATATTTTATATCATCATGTAAAATAATTTACCATCATAGAAAGATTTTTCATAATGCCAAAAGTCAGGTAAAAAAAAATTAGTGGTTTTATCAAGGCTATCTAGTCAGACAAGTCTCTGTTTAGCTTAACACCCACACTTTCCCACTCTTCACAAGAACAATTGCAAATTTTTCCAAAATGGTTGAAATTTTTCTATGATGGTTAAATATTTTGGATCATCAAAAAAAATATTTTCTGATCATTGAAAATTTTTCCATGATGGTTAAATTCGTTCTATGATGGTAAAATATTTTATATCATCATATAAAATAATTTACCATCATTGAATTTTTTTCCAAAATGGTTAAAATATTTCTATGATGGTAAATCATTTTGGATCATCACATAAAATATTTTGTGATCATTGAAAATTTTTCCATGATGGTTAAAACCTTTCCATGATGGTGAAATATTTTTATTTCATCATATAAAATAATTTACACTAATAGAAAGATTTTTCATAATGCCAATAGTCAGGTAAAAAAAAATAGTGGTTTTATCAAGGCTATCCAGTCAGACAAGTCTCTGTTTAGCTTAACAACCACACCTACCCATATGATATAAAATAATTTTCCATCATAGAAAAATTTTTCATAATGCCAAAAGTCAGATAAAAAAAATAGTGGTTTTATCAAGGCTATCCAGTCAGACAAGTCTCTGTTTAGCTTAACACCCACACCTACCCTCCCTCCACAAGAACAATTGAAAATTTTTCCAAAATGGTTAAATTCTTTTGATGATTGTAAAATATTTTGGGTCATCAAAAAAAATATTTTATGATCATTGAAAATTTTTCCATATTGGATAAAATCTTTCTATGATGGTAAAATATTTTATATCATTATATAAAATAATTTACCATCATTGAAAATTTTTCCAAAATGGTTAAAATCTTTCTATAATGGTAAAATACTTTATATCATCATATAAAATAATTTACCATCATTGAAAATTTTTCCAAAATGGTTAAAATCTTTCTATGATGGTAAAATAATTTGGATCATCAAAAAAAATATTTTGTGATCTTTGAAAATTTTTGCATGATGGTTAAAATCTTTCTATGATGGTAAAATATTTTATATCATCATATAAAATAATTTACCATCATTGAAAATTTTTCAAAAATGGTTAAGATCTTTCTATTATGGTAAAATATTTTGGATCATCAAACAAAATATTTTGTGATCATTGAAAATTTTTCCATGATGGTTAAAATCTTTCTATGATGGTAAAATAATTTATATCATCATATAAAATAATTAACCATCATTGAAAATTTTTCCAAAATGGATAAAATTTTTTTATGATGGTAAAATATTTTGGATCATCAAAAAAAATATTTTTTGATCATTAAAAATTTTTCCATGATGGCTAAAATCTTTCTTTGATGGTAAAATATTTTATATCATCATATAAAATAATTTACCATCATTGAAAATTTTTCCATGATGGTTAAAATCTTTCTATGATGGTAAAATATTATATATCATCATATAAAATAATTAACCATCATTGAAAATTTTTCCAAAATGGATAAAATTTTTTTATGATGGTAAAATATTTTGGATCAACAAAAAAAATATTTTGTGATCATTAAAAATTTTTCCATGATGGCTAAAATCTTTCTTTGATGGTAAAATATTTTATATCATCATATAAAATAATTTACCATCATTGAAAATTTTTCCAAAATGGTTAAAATCTTTCTATGATGGTAAAATATTTTGGATCATCAAAAAAAATATTTTGTGGTCATTGAAAATTTTTGCATGATGGTTAAAATCTTTCTATGATGGTAAAATATTTTATATCATCATATAAAATAATTTACAATCATTGAAAATTTTTCCATGATCATTAAAATCTTTCTATGATAATAAAATATTTTATATCATAATATAAAATAATTTACCATCATAGAAAGATTTTTCATAATGAAAAAGACAGGTAAAAAAATAGTGGTTTTATTAAGGCTATCCAGTCAGACAAGTCTCTGTCCACTCCTACCCAGATGATATTAAATAATTTTCCAAAATAGAATTTTTTTTTTATAATGCAAAAAGTCACGTAAAAAGAAATAGTGGTTTTATCAAGGTTATCCAGCCAGACAAGTCACTGTTTAGCTTAACACCCACACCTACCCACCCTCGACAAGAAAAAATGAAAATTTTTCCAAAATGGTTGAAATCTTTCTATGATGGTTAAATATTTTGGATCATAAAAAAAAAAATTTATGATCATTGAAAATTTTTCCAAAATGGTTAAAATCTTTCTATGATATTAAAATATTTTGCATCATCCAAAAAAATATTTTGATGTCATTGAAAATTTTTCCATGATGCTTAAAATCTTCCTATGATGGTAAAATATTTAATATCATCATATAAAATAATTTACAATCATTGATAATTTTTCCAAAATGGTTAAAATCTTTCTATGATGGCAAATTATTTTGTATCATCAAAAAAAATATTTTATGATCATTGAAAATTTTTCCATGTTGGTTAAAATCTTTCAATGATAGTAAAATATTTTATATCATCATGTAAAATAATTTACCATCATAGAAAGATTTTTCATGATGCCAAAAGTCATTTAAAAAAAATAGTGGTTTTATCAAGGCTATGAAGTCAGACAAGTCTCTGCCCACACCTTCCCAGATGATATAAAATAATTTTCCATTATAGAAAATTTTTTCATAATGCCAAAAGTCAGGTAAAAAAAAACAGTGGTTTTATCAAGGCTATCCAGTCATACTAGTCTCTGTTTAGCTTAACACCCACACATACCCACCCTCCACAAGAACAACTGAAAATTTTTCCAAAGTGGTTAAAATCTTTCTATGATGGTAAAATAATTTCAATCATCAAAAAAAATATTTTGTGATCTTTGAAAATTTTTCCATGATGGTTAAAATCTTTCTATGATGGTAAAATATTTTATATCATCATATAAAATAATTTACCATCATTGAAAATTTTTCAAAAATGGTTAAGATCTTTCTATTATGGTAAAATATTTTGGATCATCACACAAAATATTTTGTGATCATTGAAAATTTTTCCATGATGGTCAAAATCTTTCTATGATGGTAAAATATTTTATATCATCATATAAAATAATTAACCATTATTGAAAATTTTTCCAAAATGGATAAAAATTTTTTATGATGGTAAAATATTTTGGATCATCAAAAAAAATATTTTGTGATCATTAAAAATTTTTCCATGATGGCTAAAATCTTTCTTTGATGGCAAAATATTTTATATCGTCATATAAAATAATTTACCATCATAGAAAGATTTTTCATAATGCCCCAAGACAGGTAAAAAAAATAGTGGTTTTATCAAGGCTATCCAGGCAGTCAAGTCTCTGTTTAGCTTAACACCTACACCTACCCAGATGATATAAAATAATTTACCATCATGAAAATTTTTCCAAAATGGTTAAAATCTTTCTTTGATGGAAAAATATTTTATATCATCATATAAAATAATTTACACTAATAGAAAGATTTTTCATAATGCCAATAGTCAGGTAAAAAAAAATAGTGGTTTTATCAAGGCTATCCAGTCAGACAAATCTCTGTTTAGCTTAACAACCAAACCTACCCATATGATATAAAATAATTTTCCATCATAGAAAAAGTTTTCATAATGCCAAAAGTCAGATAAAAAAAAATAGTGGTTTTATCAAGGCTATCCAGTCAGAAAAGTCTCTGTTTAGCTTAACACCCACACCTGCCCACCCTCCACAAGAATAATTGAAAATTTTTCCAAAATGGTTAAATTCTTTCTATGATTATAAAATATTTTGGCTCCGCAAAAATAATTTTTTATGATCATTGAAAATTTTTCCATAATGGATAAAATCTTTCTATGATGGTAAAATATTTTATATCATTATATAAAATAATTTACAATCATTGAAAATTTTTCCAAAATGGTTAAAATCTTTCTTTAATGGTAAAATACTTTATATTATCATATAAAATAATTTACTATCATTGAAAATTTTTCCAAAATGGTTAAAATCTTTCTATGATGGTAAAATATTTTGGATCATCAAAAAAAATATTTTGTGTTCATTGAAAATTTTTGCATGATGGTTAAAATCTTTCTATGATGGTAAAATATTTTTTATCGTCATATAAAATAATTTACAATCATTGAAAATTTTTCCATGATGGTTAAAATCTTTCTATGAAGGTAAAATATTTTATATCATAATATAAAATAATTTACCATCGTAGAAAGATTTTTCATAATGAAAAAAGACTGGTAAAAAAAATAGTGGTTTTCTTAAGGCTATCCAGTCAGACAAGTCTCTGTCCACTCCTACCCAGATAATATAAAATAATTTTCCAAAATAGAAAAATTTTTTATAATGCAAAAAGTCAGGTAAAAAGAAATAGTGGTTTTATCAAGGTTATCCAGGCAGAGAAGTCTCTGTTTAGCTTAACACCCACACCTACCCACCCTCCACAAGAAAAAATGAAAATTTTTCCAAAATGGTTGAAATCTTTCAAAGATGGTTAAAAATTTTGGATCATAAAAAAATATTTATGATCATTGAAAATTTTTCCAAAATTGCTAAAATTTTTCTATGATGGTAAAATATTTTGGATCATCCAAAAAAATATTTTGAGTTCATTGAAAATTTTTCCATGATGGTTAAAATCTTCCTATGATGGTAAAATATTTAATATCATCATATAAAATAATTTATAATCATTGATAATTTTTCCAAAATGGTTAAAATCTTTCTATGATGGCAAATTATTTTGTATCATCAAAAAAAATAATTTGTGATCATTGAAAATTTTTCTATGTTGGTTAAAATCTTTCAATAATAGTAAAATATTTTATATCATCATGTAAAATAATTTACAATCATAGAAAGATTTTTCGTGATGCCAAAAGTCATTTAAAAAAATAGTGGTTTTATCAAGGCTATAAAGTCAGACAAGTCTTTGCCCACACCTTCCGAGATGATATAAAATAATTTTCCATTATAGAAAAATTTTTCATAATGCCAAAAGTAAGTTAAAAAAAAAACAGTGGTTTTATCAAGGTTATCCAGTCATACTAGTAGTCTCTGTTTAGCTTAACACCCACACCTACCCACCCTCCACAAGAACAACTGAAAATTTTTCCAAAGTGGTTAAAATCTTTCTATGATGGTAAAATAATTTGGATCATCAAAAAAAATATTTTGTGATCTTTGAAAATTTTTCCATGATGGTTAAAATCTTTCTATGATGGTAAAATATTTTATATCATAATATAAAATAGTTTACCATCATTGAAAATTTTTCAAAAATGGTTAAGATCTTTCTATTATGATAAAATATTTTGGATCATCAAACAAAATATTTTGTCATCATTGAAAATTTTTCCATGATGGCTAAAATCTTTCTATGATGGTAAAATATTTTATATCATCATATAAAATAATTAACCATCATTGAAAATTTTTCCAAAATGGATAAAAATTTTTTATGATGGTAAAATATTTTGGATCATCAAAAAAAATATTTTGTGATCATTAAAAATTTTTCCATGATGGCTAAAATCTTTCTTTGATGGTAAAATATTTTATATCATCATATAAAATAATTTACCATCATTGAAAATTTTTCCAAAATGGTTAAAATCTTTCTATGATGGTAAAATATTTTGGATCATCAAAAAAAATATTTTGTGGTCATTGAAAATTTTTGTATGATGGTTAAAATCTTTCTATGATGGTAAAATATTTTATATCATCATATAAAATAATTTACAATCATTGAAAATTTTTCCATGATCGTTAAAATCTTTCTATTATAATAAAATATTTTATATCATAATATAAAATAATTTACCATCGTAGAAAGATTTTTCATAATGAAAAAGACAGGTAAAAAAATAGTGGTTTTATTAAGGCTATCCAGTCAGACAAGTCTCTGTCCACTCCTACCCAGATGATATAAAATAATTTTCCAAAATGGAAATTTTTTTTATAATGCAAAAAGTCAGGTAAAAAGAAATAGTGGTTTTATGAAGGTTATCCAGCCAGACAAGTCTCTGTTTAGCTTAACACCCACACATACCCACCCTCGACAAGAAAAAATGAAAATTTTTCCAAAATGGTTGAAATCTTTCTATGATGGTTAAATATTTTGGATCATAAAAAAAAAATTTATGATCATTGAAAATTTTTCCAAAATGGTTAAAATTTTTTTATGATGGTAAAATATTTTGTATCATCCAAAAAAATATTTTGATATCATTGAAAATTTTTCCATGATGGTTAAAATCTTCCTATGATGGTAAAATATTTAATATCGTCATATAAAATAATTTACAATCATTGATAATTTTTCCAAAATGGTTAAAATCTTTCTATGATGGCAAATTATTTTGTATCATCAAAAAAAATATTTTGTGATCATTGAAAATTTTTTTATGTTGGTTAAAATCTTTCAATGATAGTAAAATATTTTATATCATCATGTAAAATAATTTACCATCATAGAAAGATTTTTCATGATGCCAAAAGTCATTTAAAAAAAATAGTGGTTTTATCAAGGCTATAAAGTCAGACAAGTCTCTGCCCACACCTTCCCAGATGATATTAAATAATTTTCCATTATAGAAAAATTTTTCATAATGCCAAAAGTCAGGTAAAAAAACAGTGGTTTTATCAAGGCTATCAAGTCATACTAGTCTCTGTTTAGCTTAACACCCACACCTACCCACCCTCCACAAGAACAACTGAAAAATTTTCCAAAGTGGTTAAAATCTTTCTATGATGGTAAAATAATTTTAATCATCAAAAAAATTATTTTGTGATCTTTGAAAATTTTTGCATGATGGTTAAAATCTTTCTATGATGGTAAAATATTTTATATCATCATATAACATAATTTACCATCATTGAAAATTTTTCAAAAATGGTTAAGATCTTTCTATTATGGTAAAATATTTTGGATCATCAAACAAAATATTTTGTGATCATTGAAAATTTTTCCATGATGGTTAAAATCTTTCTATGATGGTAAAATATTTTATATCATCATATAAAATAATTAACCATCATTGAAAATTTTTCCAAAATGGATAAAAATTTTTTATGATGGTAAAATATTTTGGATCATCAAAAAAATATTTTTTGATCATTAAAAATTTTTCCCTGATGGCTAAAATCTTTCTTTGATGGTAAAATATTTTATATCATATAAAATAATTTACCATCATTGAAAGATTTTTCATAATGCCTCAAGTCAGGTAAAAAAAATAGTGGTTTTATCAAGGCTATCCAGGCAGTCAAGTCTCTGTTTAGCTTAACACCTACACCTACCCAGATGATATAAAATAATTTACCATCATGAAAATTTTTCCAAAATGGTTAAAATCTTTCTTTGATGGAAAAATATTTTATATCATCATATAAAATAATTTACACTAATAGAAAGATTTTTCATAATGCCAATAGTCAGGTAAAAAAAAATAGTGGTTTTATCAAGGCTATCCAGTCATACAAGTCTCTGTTTAGCTTAACAACCAAACCTACCCATATGATATAAAATAATTTTCCATCATAGAAAAATTTTTCATAATGCCAAAAGTCTGATAAAAAAAATAGTGGTTTTATCAAGGCTATCCAGTCAGAGAAGTCTCTGTTTAGCTTAACACCCACACCTGCCCACCCTCCACTAGAACAATTGAAAATTTTTCCAAAATGGTTAAATTCTATCTATGATTGTAAAATATTTTGGCTCCTCAAAAAAAATATTTTATGATCATTGAAAATTTTTCCATAATGGATAAAATCTTTCTATGATGGTAAAATATTTTATATCATTATATAAAATAATTTACCATCATTGAAAAATTTTTCAAAATGGTTAGAATCTTTCTTTAATGGTAAAATACTTTATATCATCATATAAAATAATTTACCATCATTGAAAATTTTTCCAAAATGGTTAAAATCTTTCTATAATGGTAAAATATTTTCGATCATCAAAAAAAATATTTTGTGGTCATTGAAAATTTTTGCATGATGGTTAAAATCTTTCTATGATGGTAAAATATTTTACATCGTCATATAAAATAATTTACAATCATTGAAAATTTTTCCATGATGGTTAAAATCTTTCTATGATGGTAAAATATTTTATATCATAATATAAAATAATTTACCATCATAGAAAGATTTTTCATAATGAAAAAAGACTGGTAAAAAAAAATAGTGGTTTTATTAAGGCTATCCAGTCAGACAAGTCTCTGTCCACTCCTACCCAGATAATATAAAATAATTTTTAAAAATAGAAAAATTTTTTATAATGCAAAAAGTCAGGTAAAAAGAAATAGTGGTTTTATCAAAGTTATCCAGGCAGAGAAGTCTCTGTTTAGCTTAACACCCACACCTACCCACCCTCGACAAGAAAAAATGAAAATTTTTCCAAAATGGTTGAAATCTTTCTATGATGGTTAAATATTTTGGATCATAAAAAAAAATTTATGATCATTGAAAATTTTTCCAAAATTGTTAAAATTTTTCTATGATGGTAAAATATTTTGGATCATCCAAAAAAATATTTTGAGATCATTGAAAATTTTTCCATGATGGTTAAAATCTTCCTATGATGGTAAAATATTTAATATCATCATATAAAATAATTTATAATCATTGATAATTTTTCCAAAATGGTTAAAATCTTTCTATGATAGCAAATTATTTTGTATCATCAAAAAAAATATTTTGTGATCATTGAAAATTTTTCCATGATGGTTAAAATCTTTCAATGATGGTAAAATATTTTATATCATCATGTAAAATAATTTACCATCATAGAAAGATTTTTCATGATGCCAAAAGTCATATAAAAAAATAGAGGTTTGATCAAGGCTATGCAGTTAGACAAGTCTCTGCCTACACCTTCCCAGATGATATAAAATAATTTTCCATTATAGAAAAAAAATTCATAATGCCAAAAGTCAGGTAAAAAAAAAACAGTGGTTTTATCAAGGCTATCCCGTCATACAAGTCTCTGTTTAGCTTAACACCCACACCTACCCACCCTCCACAAGAACAACTGAAAATTTTTCCAAAGTGGTTAAAATCTTTCTATGATGGTAAAATACTTTGGATTATCAAAAAAAATATTTTGTGATCTTTGAAAATTTTTCCATGATGGTTAAAATCTTTCTATGATGGTAAAATATTTTATATCATCATAAAAAATAATTTACCATCATTGAAAATTTTTCCAAAATGGTTAAGATCTTTCTATTATGGTAAAATATTTTGGATCATCAAACAAAATATTTTGTGATCATTGAAAATTTTTCCATGATGTTTAAAATCTTTCTATGTTGGTAAAATATTTTATATCTTCATATAAAATAATTAACCATCATTGAAAATTTTTCCAAAATGGATAAAATTTTTCGATGATGGTAAAATATTTTGGATGATCAAAAAAAATATTTTGTGATCATTAAAAATTTTTCCATGATGGTTAAAATCTTTCTTTGATGGTAAAATATTTGATATCATCATATAAAATAATTTACCATCATAGAAAGATTTTTCATAATGCCAAAAGTCAGGTAAAAAAAATTAGTGGTTTTATCAAGGCAATCCAGGCAGTCAAGTCTCTGTTTAGCTTAACACGTACACCTACCCAGATGATATAAAATAATTTACCATCATGAATATTTTTCCAAAATGGTTAAAATTTTTCATAGATGGAAAAATATCATATAAAATTATTTACCATCATTCATTTTTTTTCAAAATGGTTAAATCTTTCTATGATAGTAAAATATTTTGGATCATCAAAAAAAATATTTTGTGATCATTGAAAATTTTTCCATGATGGTTAAAATTTTTCTATGATGGTAAAATATTTTATATCATCACATAAAATAATTTACAATCATTGAAAATTTTTCAGAAATGGTTAAAACCTTTCTACGATGTTAAATTATTTTTGATCATCAAAAAAAATATTTTGTGTTCATTGAAAATTTTTCAATGATGGTTAAAATCTTCCTATGATCGTAAAATATTTTATATCATCATGTAAAATAATTTACCATCATAGAAAGATTTTTCATAATGCCAAAAGTCAGGTAAAAAAAAATAGTGGTTTTATCAAGGCTATCCAGTCAGACAAGTCTCTGTTTAGCTTAACACCCACACCTACCCACCCTCCAAAAGAACAATTGAAAATTTTCCCAAAATAGTTAAAATCTTTCTTTGATGGTAAAACGTTTTGGATCATCTAAAAAAATATTTTATGTTCATTGAAAATTTTTCCATGATGGTTAAAATCTTTCTATGATGGTAAAATATTTTATATCATTATATAAAATAATTTACCATTATTGAAAATTTTTCCAAAATAGTTAAAATCTTTCTATGATGGTAAAATATTTTTAATCATCAAAAAAAATATTTTGTGATTATTGAAAATTTTTCCATGATGGTTAAAATCTTTCTGTGATGGTAAAATATTTTATATCATCAAATAAAATAATTTACCATCATTGAAAATTTTTCAAAAAAACGGCTAAAATCTTTCTATGATGGTAAAATATTTTGGATCATAAAAAAAATATTTTGTGATCATTGAAAATTTTTCAAAAATGGTTAAAATCTTTCTATGATGGTAAAATATTTTATATCATCATATAAAATAATTTACCATCATTGAAAATTTTTCCAAAATGGTTGAAATCTTTCTATGATGGTAAAATATTTTATATCATCAAATAAAATAATTTATCTTCATCGAAAATTTTTCCATGATGGTTAAAATATTTCTATGATGGTAAAATATTTTATACCATCATATAAAATAATTCACCATCATAGAAAGATTTTTCATAATGCTAAAAGTCAAGTAAAAAAAAATAGTGGTTTTATCAAGGCTATCCAGTCAGACATGTCTCTGCCCACTCCTACCGAGATGATATATAATAATTTTCCATCATGGAAAAATTTTTCATAATGCCAAAAGTTAGGTAAAAAAAAAATTGTAGTTTTATCAAGGCTATCCAGTCATAGAAGTCTCTGTTTAGCTTAACACCCACAACTAGCCACCCTCTACAAGAACAATTGAAAATTTTTCCAAAATGGTTAAAATCTTTCTATGATGGTAAAAGATTTTGGATCATCAAAAAAAATATTTTGTGATCATTGAAAATTTTTCCATGATGGTTAAAGTCTTTCTATAATGGTAAAATATTTTATATCATCATATAAAATGATTTAGAATCATAGAAAGATTTTTCATAATGCCAAAAGTCAGGAAAAAAAATAGTGGTTTTATCAAGGTTATCTAGCCAGACAAGTCTCTGTTTAGCTTAACACCCACACCTACCGAGATGATATAAAATAATTTTCTATCATAGAAAATTTTTTCATAATGCCAGAAGTCAGGTAAAAAAAATAGTGGTTTTATCAAGGCTATCCAGTCAGACAAGTCTCTGTTTAGCTTAACACCCACACCTACCCACCCTCCAAAAGAACAAATGAAAATTTTTCCAAAATGGGTAAAATCTTTCTATGATGGTAAAATATTTTGAATCATCAAAAAAAATATTTTGTGATCATTGAAAATTTTTCCATGATGGTAAAAATCTTTCTGTGATGGTAAAATATTTTATATCATCATATAAAATAATTTACCATCATTGAAAATTTTTCCAAAATGGGTAAAATCTTTCTATGATGGTAAAATATTTTGCAAAAAAAATATTTTTTGATCATTGAAAATTTTTCCATGATGGTTAAAATCTTTCTATAATGTTAAAATATTTTATATGATCATATAAAGTAATTTACAATCATTGATAATTTTTCCAAAATGGTTAAAATCTTTCTATGATGGTAAATTATTTTGGATCATCAAAAAAAATATTTTGTGATCGTTGAAAATTTTTCCATGATGGCTAAAATCTTTCTATGATGGTAAAATATTTTATATATAAAATAATTTAACATCATAGAAAGATTTTTCATAATGCCAAAAGTCAGATAAAAAAATAGTGGTTTTATCAAGGCTATCCAGTCAGACAAGTCTCTGTTTAGCTTAACTCCCACACCTACCCAGATGATATAAAATAATTTTCCATCATAGAAAAATTTTTCATAATGCCAAAAGTCAGGTAACAAAAAAATAGTGCTTTTGTCAAGGCTATCCAGTCAGACAAGTCTCTGCCGACACCTACCCAGATGATATAAAATAATTTTCCATCATAGAAAAATTTTTCATATTGCCAAAAGACAGGTAAAAAAAAACTGTGGTTTTATCAATGCTATCCAGTCATACAAGTCTCTGTAGCCTTACACCCACACCTACCCACTCTTCACAAGAACAATTGAAAATTTTTCCTAAATGGTTAAAATCTTTCTTTGTTGGTAAAATATTTTTGGTCATGAAAAAAAATATTTTCTTTTCGTTGAAAATTTTTCCATGATGGTTATAATCTTTCTATGATTGTAAAATATTTTATATCATCATATAAAATAATTTACCATCACTGAAAATTTTCCAAAATATTTAAAATCTTTCTATGATAGTAAAATATTTTGGATCATCAAAAAAAATATTTTGTGATCATTGAAAATTTTTCCATGATGGTTAAATTCTTTCTAAGATAGAAAAATATTTTATATCATATAAAATAATTTACCATCATTGATTTTTTTCCAAAATTGTTAAAATCTTTCTATGATGGGAAATCATTTTGGATCATCAAAAAAAATATTTTGTGATCATTGAAAATTTTTCCATGATGGTTAAAATCTTTCTGTGATGGTAAAATATTTTTATATCATCATATTAAATAATTTCCCATCATAGAAATATTTTTCATAATGCCATAAGTCAGGTAAAAAAAATAGTGGTTTTATCAAGGATATCCAGTCAGACAAGTCTCTGTTTAGCTTAACACCCATGCCTTCCCAGATGATATAAAATAATTTTCTATCATAGGAAAATTTTCCATAATGCCAAAGGTCAGATAAAAAAAATAGTGGTTTTATGAATGCTATCCAGTCAGACAAGTCTCTGTATAGCTTAACACCCACACCTACCCACCCTCCACAAGAACAATTGAAAATTTTTCCAAAATGTTTAAAATCTTTCTATGATTGTAAAATATTTTGGATCATCAAAAAAAAATATTTTATGATCAGTGAAAATTTTTCTATAAAGGATAAAATCTTTCTATGATGGTAAAATATTTTGTATCATTTAAAATAATTTACCATCATTGAAAATTTTTCCAAAATGGTTAAAACCTTTCTATTATGGTAAAATATTTTGGATCATCAAAAAAAATATTTTGTGATCATTGAAAATTTTTCCATGATGGATTAAATCTTTCTATGATGTTAAAATATTTTATATCATCAAATAAAATAATTTACCATTATAGAAAGATTTTTTCATAATGCAAAATTCAGGTAAAAAAAATTGTGGCTTTATCAAGGCTATCCAATCAGACAAGTCTCTGTTTATCTTAATACACACACCTAATCTGATGATATAAAATAATTTACCATCATGAAAATTTTTCCAAAATTGTTAAAATCTTTCTATGATTGTAAAATACTTTGGATCATCAAAAAAAATATTTTGTGACTATTGAATTTTTTTCCATGATGGTTAAAATCTTTCTATGATAGTAAAATTTTTTATATCATCATATAAAATAATTTACCATTATTGAAAATTTTTCCAAAATGGTTAAAATTTTTCTATGATGGTAAAATATTTTGGATCATCAAAAAAAATATTTTGTGATCATTGAAAATTTTTCCATGACGGTTAAAATCTTTTTATGATGGTAAAATATTTTATATCATCATTTAAAATAATTTACCATCATAGAAAGATTTTTCATAATGCCAAAAGTCAGGTAAAAAAAAATATTGGTTTTATCAAGGCTATCCAGGCAGTCAAGTGTCTGTTTAGCTTAACACCCACACCTACCCAGATGATATAAAATAATTTACCATCATGAAATTTTTTCCAAAATGGTTAAAATCTTTCTATGATAGTAAAATATTTTGTATCATCAAAAAAAATATTTTGTGATCATTGAAAATTTTTTCATGTTGGTAAAAGTCTTTCTATGATGGTAAAATATTTTATATCATCTTATAAAATAATTTACCATCATTGAAAATTTTTTTAAAATGGTTAAAATCTTTCTATGATGGTGAAATATTTTGGATAATCCAAAAAACTATTTTGTGATCATTGAAAATTTTTCCATGATGGTGAAAATCTTTCTATGATGGAAAAATATTTTATATCATCATATGAAATAGATTACCATAATTGAAAATTTTTCCAAAATGGTTAAAATCTTTCTATGATGGTGAAATATTTTGGAACATCCAAAAAAATATTTTATCATTGAAAATTTATTGATGATGGTTAAAATTATTTCTATGATGGTAAAATATTTTGTATAATCAAAAAAATATTTTGTGATCATTGAAAATTTTTCCATGATGGTTAAAATCTTTCTTTGATATTTAAATATTTTATATCATCATATAAAATAATTTACCATCATAGAAAGATTCTTCATAATGCCAAAAGTCAGGTAAAAAAAATAGTGGTTTTATCAAGGCCATCCAGTCAGACAAGTCTCTGTTTAGCTTAACACTAACACCTACCCAGATGATATAAAACAATTTACGATCATGAAAATATTTCCAAAATGGTTAAAATCTTTCTATGATGGTAAAATATTTTATATCATATAAAATAATTTACCATCATTGAAATTTTTTCCAAAATGGTTAAAATCTTTCTATGATGGTAAAATATTTTGGATTATCAAAAAAAATATTTTGTGATCATTGAAAATTTTTCCAAAATTGTTAAAATCTTTCTATGATGGTAAATCATTTTGGATCATCAAAAAAAATATTTTGTGATCATTGAAAATTTTTCCATGATGGTTAAAATCTTTCTATGATGGTAAAATATTTTTATATCATCATATAAAATAATTTCCCATCATAGAAAGATTTTTCAAAATGCCATAAGTCAGGTAAAAAAATAGTGGTTTTATCAAGGCTATCCAGTCAGACAAGTCTCTGTTTAGCTTAACACCCATACCTACCCAGCTGATATAAAATAATTTTCTATCATAGGAAAATTTTCCATAATGCCAAAGGTAAGATAAAAAAAATAGTGGTTTTATGAATGCTATCCAGTCAGACAAGTCTCTGTTTAGCTTAACACCCACACCTACCCACCCTCCGCAAGAACAATTGAAAATTTTTCCAAAATGGTTAAAATCTTTCTATGATTGTAAAATATTTTCGATCATCAAAAAAATATTTTATGATCAGTGAAAATTTTTCTTTAAAGGATAATACCTTTCTATGAAGGTAAAATATTTTATATCATATAAAATAATTTACCATCATTGAAAATTTTTCCAAAATGGTTAAAACCTTTCTATTATGGTAAAATATTTTGGATCATCAAAAAAAATATTTTGTGATCAATGAAAATTTTTCCATGATGGTTAAGATCTTTCTATGATGGTAAAATATATTATATAATTATATAAAATAATTTACCATCATTGAAAATTTTTCCAAAATGATTAAAATCTTTCTATGATGGTAAAATATTTTGGATCATCAAAAAAATGTTTTGTGGTCATTGAAAATTTTTCCTTGATGGTTAAAATCTGGTTAAAATATTTTATATCATCATATAAAATAATTTACCATCATAGAAAGATTTTTTGTAATGCCAAAAGTCAGGTAAAAAAAATAGTGGTTTTATCAATGCTATCCAGTCAGACAAGTTTCTGTTTAGCTTAACACCCACACCTTCCCACCCTCCACAAGAACAATCGAAAATTTTCCCAAAATGGTTAAAATCTTTCTGTGATGGTAAAATGTTTTAGATCATCAAAAAAATATTTTATTATCATTGAAAATTTTTCTATGATTGTTAAAATCTTTCTATGATGGTAAAATATTTTATATCATTATATAAAATAATTTACCATCATCGAAATTTTTTCCAAAATTGTTAAAATCTTTCTATGATCGTAAAATATTTTATATCATCATATAAAACAATTTACCATCATTGAAAATTTTTCCAAAATGGTTAAAATCTTTCTATGAAGGGAAAATATTTCGAATCATTAAAAAAAATATTTTGTGATCTTTGAAAATTTTTCCAAAATGGTTAAAATCATTCTATGATGGTAAAATACTTTCGGTCATCAAAAAAAATATTTTGTGATCATTGAAAATTTTTCCATGATGGTTAAAATCTTTCTATGATGGTAAAATATTTTATATTGTCATATAAAATAATTTACCATCTTTGAAAATTTTTCCGAAATGGTTAAAATCTTTCTATGATGGTAAATCATTTTAGGTCATCAAAAAAAAATATTTTGTGATCATTGAAAATTTTTCCATGATGGTTAAAATCTTTCTATGATGGTAAAATATTTTATATCATCATATAAAATTATTTACCATCATAGAAAGATTTTTCATAATGCCAAAAGTCAGGTAAAAAAAATTGTGGTTTTATCAAGACTATTCAGTCAGACAAGTCTCTGTTTAGTTTAACACCCACACCTACCCAGATGGTATAATATAATTTTCTATCCTAGAAAAATTTTCCATAATACCAAAAGTCAGATGAAAAAAAAAATAGTGGTTTTATCAAGGCTATCCAGTCAGACAAGTCTCTGTTTAGCTTAACACCCACACCTACCCACCGTCCACAAGAACAATTGAAAATTTTCTCAAAATAGTTAAAATCTTTCTATGATAGTAAAATGTTTTGGATCATCCAAAAAAATTATTTTATGATCACTGAAAATTTTCCATGATGGTAAAAAATTTTCTATGATGGTAAAATATTTTATATCATTATGTAAAATAATTTAATATCTTTGAAAATTTTTCCAATATGGTTAAAATCTTTCTATGATGGTAAAATATTTTTAATCATCAAAAAAAATATTTTGTGATCAATGAAAATATTTCCATGATGGTTAAAATCTTTCTGTGATGGTAAAATATTTTATATCATCATGTAAAATAATTTACCATCATTGAAAAATTTTCCAAAATGGTTAAAATCTTTCTATGATTGTAAAATATTTTCGATCATCAAAAAAATATTTTGTGATCATTGAAAATTTTTCCAAAATGGTTAAAATCTTTCTATGATGGTAAAATATTTTGGATCATCAAAAAAAATATTTTGTGATCTTTGAAAATTTTTCTGTGATGGTTAAAAACTTTCTATGATGGTAAAATATTTTATATCATCACATAAAATAATTTACCATCATTGAAAATTTTTCCAAAATGGTTGAAATCTTTCTATGATGGTAAAATATTTTATATCGTCAAATAAAATAATTTACCATCATTGAAAATTTTTCCATAATGGATAAAATCTTTCTATGATGATAAAATATTTTATATCATCATATAAAATAATTCACCATCATAGAAAGATTTTTCATAATGCCAAAAGTCAGGTAAAAAAAAAATAGTGGTTTTATCAAGGCTATCTAGTCAGACAAGTCTCTGCCCACTCCTATGCAGATAATATAAAATAATTTTCCATCATGGAAAAATTTTTCATAATGCCAAAAGTCAGGTAAAAAAAATTGTGGTTTTATCATGGCTATCTAATCATAGAAGTTTCTGTTTAGCTTAACACCCACAACTATCCACCCTCTACAAGAACAATTGAAAATTTTTCCAAAATGGTTAAAATCTTTCTATGATGGTAAAAGATTTTGGATCATCAAAAAAAATATTTTATGATCATTGCAAATTTTTCCATGATGGTTAAAATCTTCCTATGATGATAAAATATTTCATATCATCACATAAAATAATTTACCATCATTGAAAATTTTTCGAAAATGGTTAAATCTTTGTATGATAGTAAATTATTTTTGATCATCCAAAAAAATATTTTGTGATCTTTGAAAATTTTTCCATGATGGATAAAATCTTTCTATGATTGTAAAATATTTTATATCATCATATAAAATAATTTACCTTCATTGAAAATTTTTCCAAAATGGTTAAAATCTTTCTATGATGGTAAAATATTTTGGATCATCAAAAAAAATATTTTCTGATCATTGAAAATTTTTCCATGATGGTTAAAATCTTTCTATGATTGTAAAATATTTTATATCATCATATAAAATAATTAACAATCATTGATAATTTTTCCAAAATGGATAAAATCTTTCTATGATGGTAAATTATTTTGGATCATCAAAAAAAATATTTTGTGATCATTGAAAATTTTTCCATGGTGGTTAAAATCTTTCAATGATGGTAAAATATTTTATATCATCATATAAAATAATTTACCATCATAGAAAGATTTTTCATGATGCCAAAAGTCAGGTAAAAAAAAATAGTGGTTTCATCAAGGCTATCCAGTCAGACAAGTCTCTGCCCACACCTACCCAGATGATATTAAAAAAATTTCCATCCTAGAAAAATTTTTCATAATACCGAAAGTCAGGTAAAAAAAACAGTGGTTTTATCAAGGCTATCCAGTCATACAAGTCTCTGTTTGGCTTAAGACCCACACCTACCCTCCTTCCACGAGAACAACTGAAAAATTTTCCAAAGTGGTTAAAATCTTTCTATGATGGTAAAATATTTTGGATCATCAAAAAAAATATTTTTTGATCATTGAAAATTTTTCCATGATGGTTAAAATCTTTCTATGATGGTAAAATATTTTATATCATCATATAAAATAATTTACCTTCATTGAAAATTTTTCCAAAATGGTTAAAATCTTTCTATGATGGTAAAATATTTTGGATCATCCAAAAAAATATTTGGTGATCATTGAAAATTTTTCCATGATGGTTAAAATCTTTCTGTGATGATAAAATATTTTATGTCATCATATAAAATAATTTACCATCATTGAAAATTTTTCCAAAATGGTTAAAATCTTTCGATGATGGTAAAATATTTTCGGTCATCAAAAAAATATTTTGTGGTCATTGAAAATTTTTCCATGATGGTTAAAATCTTTCTATGACGGTAAAATATTTTATGTCTTCATGTAAAATAATTTACCATGGTTGAAAATTTTTCCAAAATAGTTAAAATCTTTCCATGATTGTAAAATATTTTGGATTATCAAAAAAAATATTTTGTGATCATTGAAAATTTTTCCATGGTGCTTAAAATCTTTCTATGATGGTAAAATATTTTATATTATCAAATAAAATAATTTACCATCATAGAAATATTTTTCATAATGCAAAAGTCAGGTAAAAAAAATAGTGGTTTTATCAAGGCTATCCAGTCAGACAAGTCTATGTTTAGCTGAACACCCACACCTACCCACCCTCTACAAGAAGAAATGAAAATTTTTCCAAAATGGTTAAAATCTTTCTATATTGAAAATATTTTGGATCATCAAAAAAATATTTTGTGTTCATTGAAAATTTTTCCATGATGGTTAAAATCTTTCTGCATGGTTAAATATTTTATATCATCATATAAAATAATAATCCATCATTGAATTTTTTTCCAAAATGGTTAAAATCTTTCTATGATGGTAAAATATTTTGGATCATCAAAAAAAATATTTTGTGTTCATTGAAAATTTTTCCATGATGGTTAAAATCTTTTTGTGATGGAAAATTATTTTATATCATCATATGAAATAATTTTCAATCATCGATAATTTTTCCAAAATGCTTAAAATCTTTCTATGATGGTAAATTATTTTGGATAATCAAACAAAATATTTTGTGATCATTGAAAACTTTTCCATGGTGGTTAAAACCTTTCAATGATGGTAAAATATTTTATTTCATCATATAAAATAATTTATCAACATAGAAAGATTTTTCATGATGCCAAAAGTCATGTAAAAGAAATAGTTGTTTTATCAAGGCTATCCAGTCAGACAAGTCTCTGCCCACAGCTACCTAGATGATATCAAATAATTTTCCATCCTAGAAAAATTTTTCATAATGCCAAAACTCAGGTGAAAAAAAACAGTGGTTTTATCAAGGCCATCGAGTTATACAAGTCTCTGTTTAGCTTAACACCCACACCTACCCACCCTCCACAAGAACAATTGAAAATTTTCCCAATTTGTTAAAATCTTTCCATGATTGTAAAATATTTTGGATCATCAAAAAAAATATTTTCTGATCATTGAAAATTTTTCCATGATGGTTAAAATCATCCTATGATGGTAAAATATTTCATATCATCATATAAAATATTTTACTATCATTGAAATTTTTTCCAAAATGGTTAAAATCTTTCTATGATGGAAAAATATTTTGGATCATCAAAAAAAATATTTTGTGATAATTGAAAATTTTTCCATGATGGTTAAAATCTTTCTAAGATGGTAAAATATTTTATATTATCATATAAAATAATTTACAATCATTGAAAATTTTTCCAAAATGGTTAAAATCTTTCTATGATTGTAATATATTTTCGATCGTCAAAAAAAATATTTTGTGATCATTGAAAATTTTTCCATGATAGTTAAAATCTTTCTATGATGGTGAAATATTTTATATCATCATATAAAATAATTTACCATCATATAAAGATTTTTCATTATGCCAAAAGTCAGGTAAAAAAAAATAGTGGTTTTATCAAAGTTATCTAGTCAGACAAGTCTCTGTTTAGCATAAGACACATAGCTACCCAGATGATATAAAATAATTTTCTATTATAGAAAAATTTTTCATAATGCCAAAAGTCAGGTAAAAAAAATTGTTTTATGAAGGCTATCCAGTCAGACAAGTCTCTGTTTAGCTTAACATCCACACCTACCCACCCTCCACAAGAACAAATTAAAAATTTTTTTTCCAAAATAGTTTAAAATTTTTATGATGGGGAAAATTTTTAAACTAAAAA
>NC_069425.1:8194680-8224715 GCF_026875155.1 Cherax quadricarinatus | reverse complement strand
TTTTGCCTAGAACAGATTAACTTGGTGGCACTGATGTTGCACAAGGCTTTTCCTCAAAGAAAAAGGAGGAGTAGATGTAAAATGGGAAAGAGACAGGCGTCCCTTTACGGCGACGGAAAAGAATATTTTGAGCGGCAAAAAGGGTAAATATATTGAATGCGTAGGGAGCACTGGTCAGAGAAATAGCAAGCATCGAAAATTTAAGCAAAAGGTTCTTTATAGGAGTCGGAATCGGGGGAAGAACAAAAAAAACCCAAAAATGAAATCGAAAAAAAACCCCAAAAAGTATTTTCTACTTGCCAAAAAAAGTCGAGAACAACGTCCAGTATTGGGCCCCTACTTAACACGATGGGTCTACACAGATGACAGCAAGGAAATGAGTGAGCTACTCAAGTCCCAATATGGCTCAGTTTTTAGCAAGCCGCTAACCAGACTGAGAGTCGAAGATAAAGATTAATTTTTTATGAGAGGGGCCAAAAATTTGGTTAACACAAGCCTATCCGATGTTATCTGACGCCAAATGACTTCGAACAGGCGATAAATGACATGCCCATGCACTCTGCCCCTGGGCCAGACTCATGGAACTCCGAGTTCATCAAGAACTGCAAGAAGCCCCTATAACGAGCCTTTACCATCCTATGGAGAGGGAGCATGGACACGGGGGTCGTCCCACAGTTACTAAAAACAACAGACATAGCCCCACTCCACAAAGGGGACAGTTAAAGCAACAGCAAAGAACTACAGACCGATAGCACTAACATCCCATATCATAAAATCTTTGAAAGGGTCCTAAGAAACAAGATCACCACCCATCTAGAAACCCATCAGTTACACAACCCAGGGCAAACATGGGTTTAGAACAGGTCGCTCCTGTCTGTCTCAAATATTGGATCACTACGACAAGGTCCTAGATGCACTAGAAGACAAAAAGAATGCAGATGTAATATATACAGACTTTGCTAAAGCCTTCGACAAGTGTGACCATGGCGTAATAGCGCCCAAAATGCGTGCTAAAGGAATAACAGGAAAAGTCGGTCGATGGATCTATAATTTCCTCACTAACAGAACACAGAGAGTAGTAGTCAACAGAGTAAAGTCCGAGGCAGCTACGGTGAAAAGCTCTGTTCCACAAGGCACAGTACTCGCTCCCATCTTGTTCCTCATCCTCATACCTGACATAAACAAGGATGTCAGCCAAAGCACCGTATCTTCCTTTGCTGATGACACCCGAATCTGCATGACAGTGTCTTCCATTGCAGACACTGCAAGGCTCCAGGCGGACATCAACCGAATCTTTCAGTGGGCTGCAGAAAACAACATGAAGTTCAACGATGAGAAATTTCAATTACTCAGATATGGTAAACACGAGGAAATTAAATCTTCATCAGAGTACAAAACAAATTCTGGCAACAAAATAGAGCGAAACACCAACGTCAAAGACCTGGGACTGATCATGTCGGAGGATCTCACCTTCAAGGACCATAACATTGTATCAATCGCATCTGCTAGAAAAATGACAGGATGGATAATGAGAAGCTTCAAAACTAGGGAGGCCAAGCCCATGATGACACTCTTCAGGTCACTTGTTCTATCTAGGCTGGAATATTGCTGCACACTAACAGCACCTTTCAAGGCAGGTGAAATTGCTGACCTAGAAAATGTACAGAGAACCTTCACGGCGCGCATAACGGAGATAAAACACCTGAATTAATGGGAGCGCTTGAGGTTCCTAAACCTGTATTCCCTGGAACGCAGGCGGGAGAGATACATGATTATATACACCTGGAAAATCCTAGAGGGACTAGTACCGAACTTGCACACGAAAATCACTCACTACGAAAGCAAAAGACTTGGCAGACGATGCAACATCCCCCCCAATGAAAAGCAGGGGTGTCACTAGCACGTTAAGAGACCATATAATAAGTGTCAGGGGCCCGAGACTGTTCAACTGCCTCCCAGGATACATAAGGGGGATTACCAACAGACCCGTGGCAGTCTTCAAGCTGGCCTGGACAAGCACCTAAAGTCGGTTTCCCTGATCACCCGGGCTGTGGCTCGTACTTGGGTTTGCGTGCAGCCAGCAGTAACAGTTGGGGTTTGATAGGCCCTGTTTCTCCCAAGGAGGCCAGTCACAGCCCGGGGGCAGCGTGGGCGTGCCCCCCGGAACTCTCTCTCCCCTTCTCCAGGAAATGTGGTAAATATATTAATTTGGGGACTGTATTTTAAAAAATTAAATGGTTTATATTAACACTTTGCATAACAAAAGGAAAATATATCTTAATACTTTCCCCAAATTTGTGGAGATTATGGTATATACTCAGAAAACTCAAACTAAATCTTGAAAATAAGCGGGCCCAAATTTTACACACAAATCAAAGGAGTTATCTGAGGTTCCTGGAGCTGTCTTGCCAATCGTCTGAGTCTCAAGTTATGCGGAATGTAACATCCCCCAATTTCGCCTCCTATTTGAGGGGTTGTCAAACAATTTTAACTCTAGAGCACAAAAAAATTCTTCCCATTATACCAACGTTGACAAAATTAAAAAACCAAGAGGGCCCGAGTCTCCTTCAAGACGCGGGCTCATTTTTGATAACATACTTTTTTTTAAAATACAACTGGGGCACTTTTAATTATAAATTACGTATTTCGGGAAAAATATATACAGTATTTTCCACCTGACCCGGCCGGATTTCGTTGCTAAACGTAAATTATCCTTCCCTTCAGGAGACGATTAGCAAGTTCTGGCTTGGGGCTGTTCCCTAGTAGGTTTCTATGATTTCTTTTCTGGCATCACTTGGTCTGCGTTATCTTCCATACATCGTGTCATTTTCCCCTCAGATTTTCATTTAATTTGATTAAAACCCCTAATTCCAAGGGGAATCAATTTATTAATTGTGCGTAAACTTTCCTGGTCACACAAAACATTTTGACACCCTGAAAACACCTTGTGTTCTGGGTACAATATCAATATTTTGCCCAGACCCAAAATGTTCGATGTTTTTTCAGGTCATTTAACACAAGTCATGGTTGAATGGTCTGTCGATTTACTGCCTCTGTGCCCAAAAAAAGTGTTACGATGTAAAGGATATTCCTTACCCCACACTTTTGCCCAAATGATCAATTACCTTTTTTTAAAAATTTTTTAAATTTTATTCCCAAACACTGACACATCCTTGTAATCTTCATCATTTTTTCTTCCGGATTATCCCTATAGACAGGGGCAGCTTCAAATTTTCCCTTCCACATATTAGGTGAAAAGGTTTTAATCCCTCTGCATCGGGGTTTTTCATCTTTAGAGAGAGGCCTTTTTTATACGATTTTTTTGCCTCCACAAACATGCACGAAATTCTTCCAATTTTAATTTTTTTCCGTGTAGTACTTTAGGGAGAACCTTTCACTGTGCCTATCAGTCTTTCATAAGGCCCCCCTGCCAAGGGGCCTCTGGGATAAAAATTTTCCCAGGTACACCCTCGTGGGTTAACAGAGTTTAAAAACATCGTTACTTTATTTTTTTTCTGTAAATTTTTAGCACTGCTAAAAAAATTTGGGGGCATTATCCGAAATTATAAAACCTGGACGGATCTCCTAGCTGAAAATTTTTTCGAAAAAGCGTATAAACTGTTCTGCAGAAAAAGCCCGTGCCACTTCTAAATAAACTCCCCTATAGCAGTACAGGGAACAAAATACCTTTCAGAAAAAACACCTTTGAAGTACCTTTTTTAAAATTTATTGGACCACTATAGTCTACACCTGTTAATCAAAGGGTTTTCACTAATTGTACACCTCCTTTTGGCATGGTGGGGGATTTGGGTACAAAAAGGGATCGGCCACATGGCGACATTTACCAAGATTTAATCACCCTTTTACATTTCGCCGCCCCTTGTGGAATCCAGAAATTTTTCCCAATTTAAAATTTAAGGTATCTTGCCCCCCACCAGCTTTAAATTTTTATAGGCTTTTTTAAAAAATCAAATTGTTAGAAGTGATTTTTGGGGGCAGATCCCCCAAATTTCAGCTTTTTTGTAACCTACCTCTGAATTATTACATTGTTCTCTAAATCGCCCAATTCTCTATTTTTTAAACCTTTCAAAATTTTTTTTTCATCATCAATTTAATTCATTTCCTAATTTTCCCCCTGTACTCTCTTTTATCCAATATTCAAGAGGATGTGAACACAAAAATAAAATATTCATCTTTTTTTAGAAATTTAAAACCAATTTAAATTACTTGTTTATTTTGGGTAAAGAAGAATACCTTTTTATATAAATGGCAAAAGGGAGGAAAAACTGGAGCGGTGGTCACGTAATTTCAACAGGAGCAATAACGCCTTTTGTAAGGGCATTAGCTTTATTTCCCAAAAATGGCCCCTTTAAAACCCATGATACAGTTTTAAAAAAATTTACAAAAGGAAACCTCGAGACAAGAAATAGCTGGATTCTCCCACCCAGGTTTATATTAAATGTTAAAAATGCTGACCCAAAAAACTAATACTTCTCTTGCTTGTTTAATTTCAGTGACTCTGTTTTGTACGAACAATTTTACTGTTTCCATTATGAATCCATTGTAAGGGGATACTATTATCAACCCAAATTACAGGGCCAAATATTTATCTCCCGCAATTTTATTTCTTAATAATTAGCAAATTTTTGACACCTAATAAATGGCTGTTAATTCAACTGAGGCAAGGTAGTGTTTAATTGGGACATTTAGTTTTAGACATAAAAAAAGGGAAATAACACTTTTACATTGAAGGTAAGCAACTGCTCCATTGCCAGTTTTGAGCATCAAAAAAAAAAATGTGGAGAACATTTTTCCCATTTGGATTGGCCACCTGGCGGGAATTTTCAACTTTGGGAAATTTTTTTTCATAATACCAATTAAATTCCCCCACCTGTTAAGAATTTCGGGTAGTTTATCCCAAGCCATTTAATTTTCCCATGTTTCCTGTATTAAATAATTTCCCTCTTATAGAAAGGGGTGCACAAACCTATGGATCAAAAACATTTGGAAACCTCAGAAAGGCAAGCCTCTTTTTAAATTTATTGGGCATACTGTAATTTTTTGGGTTTTTAAAAACTTTAACAAATCTCTCCATATCCCAAGTTTTTTCCCAAATACTTTTACTACATTTTGGCACTTATCCGGGGAAAACTTTACTTATTTTGCCCTTTAAATTTGGACAATTACTATTCCATTCCCTCGGGAATATTGGCATTTTGCATTTTTTTTTACTTCCCCAAAAGTCTTAATTAACAGTTCCTCTTCGTTGACTCACACCCGGGGAAATTGTCCACATAAAATTTGCTTGTCATTTTTTTACTCAGTGGATTTTCCCAAACTTTAAAGGTGTGATTTATCGTCCCCTTGAAGTAGGAACGGACGGGGTGTAGCCCAAATAATGGGTTTAAAAGCAAAAGGTTTTTCAGAGTGCAAGTGGGTCACAGGATTCTCGGCCATAAAAAGGGGTAAAATCCCGGTCGCCTCTTGAAAACCCCACTCTTAGGAAAGCTTTATTATACACCGTAAAGGCATAATTCTTCTCCCGAAATTTAAAAAGTATCTCCTGTTTTTTCCCATCAACGAGGACCTCTCTAAAACAGTCTTTTAAAAAACTAGGTACATTTTTGTTACCCTGGCAGTACAATTAAACAAATCCTGAAAGGGTGGTTTTAAAAGAACCCTTCTTCACTCCTAAAAGTGGAAATGTGACCAAAAATTTTTGGGGTTGCTCAGGGGGTACCCTTCTTGAATTTTTTAATTAATCCCCTTCAGCAATTTTATATCATTATAGGGTTAAAAATTTGGTGTCTTACTCATTTTGGGGGAGCTGACCCTTTTTAATTTTCCCCATTTGCCATTCTGTTTTAGTGGGCAATTCGGAGGTTCGTCTCCAGGGAAGTCGTCCCCAGTATTTCCGATTAAATTTTTAATCCCCAGGTATTGCCCCTGGTAAAGAATCGTCTGGCTTTCTTCATTTACATTATTCCAATGCTTTAAATTTCCCCACAATTTACCGGCTCAACACCATCTCTAGGAAAGAATTTATGGGGCACGATTCATAGTAAGACACACAGTTGGGGTTTTTTGGAGTTCCCTCTATCAAAATTATTTTTACGGGGAAACCCTACCATACATTACATGGCCCCTGCAGTCTTTAAAAGTGTGAAAACCACATTTCTTTACCATACCCTTTACAAAGGAGGCAAATATCACTCCTACAAAATATTTTTTGGGCCTACAGAATCATCACTTCACCAGAAGGTGCTAAAATTTTCATTAGTGAGAGTCTTTCGTACTTTACTAAACCCACCCGTAGATATTTTCTGGAAGTCTTCTAAAAATTTCTGAATTAAAAACGTTTTTTTTTATTGCCCCAACCTGACAGTTACAAAAAACGTGTTTACAATTTTAATCTTTTATCTAGAGAAAACCAGAAAATTTTAGAGTTGTGAGATTTCCATCTTTACTTTCATACCATTAAGACATTTACGTTTAATGAAAGTACGTTGGGGGTTTTCCCCCGGGCTATAATGCATTTACATTTTTTAGTTGTCTTTTATCATCAATTTTTTCCTGTAACACAGGTAAGGGGGACTTCACAAAAATATTATTAAAAATTAGCAGCAATTTTTACATTAGCTATGTTGTGTTTGGGTTGTCAACATTATCATTATTATCAACATTATCATACAGACCCTTCACATGATATATGGGGTTTCCTTTGTGCATTGATAACAGTTGTTTTAAATTTGGGATGACAACTTTTTCATTTTGTTACCTAAACACCTGATACGTCGTCAAGTTCCCCTCCAATTTTTTCAACTTTATCATTCCTGAATTTTTATGCTTGCAATTCTTAAAAAAATGAGTACCTTACAGAAAAGACAATCTTCTTTTCTCTGACTGGTTTCTTATTAACCCGGGGTACTCTTAGGAGGGTACTTTTCTTCTTACCTTGTGGGGGAATCATTATTTCTGGGTTTCCCGCTAATTGAATGCATCTATGCAACTAGTTTAGGAATGAATTTTGATTTTAACTGGGATAATTTTTTCCCTTTGTGAAAACTTGACAGATACCTTAAGTTATTATGTGTTTTATCTTTAAAATGAGTTAGTTGGGTGGTCTGAAAATGAAAAAAATTTAAATTTTTGTGGCCCTTTTATTTCCTCCAGTCCAAAAACCCTTGTGGTATTTATTCAAGTCTTTAAGTGTTTTCAGCTGAATTTATTCTGTCCATGGCATCAATAGCCAGTCTGATTCCCCTTTAGTTAATTTATTATTAAAATTTTGAGAGGCCTCCCAGTTTAATCTAAAAAGCTGTAAACCTTTAAGTGGATCTGGAGATTTTAAATTAAAAATTTATTCACTAGAAACCCAACCTACTTTCTTCATATTTTCCATAAGTGACTTTAACAAGTCAACGCTTCTTTATAAAAATCATTACATTGGGAAAGGCTTGTATGAGTATTGAGCATCTCCTCTACATGTCCTTTGAGGTAAAATAATTTGTTCACAGGCTAGGTCCTCCTTCTGCCCCACTGCTTTAAAAATTGAAAAATTCCTCTCAGTTTTTCCCAGGGTTTTAAACACAGGTAAACATTTTCTGGGAGTTTTTTGGCAAAAAAAACATCTTATTTGTTGGAGCAAATGATTAACTGCCTGGTTTACACATTTTAAATTTTTTCAGGCCCGACTTTTAAAAGAAATAATCTTTTTTTTTCCCCTATTTCATAATACTGATTAATCATGAATCTATTTTCCCTCTCATCTTCACAGTTTTTCTAATAAAATTTTCATATTTGTTGTAATATAATTTTTATGATCTTCTATTCCCTAAAGTATCTTAAAACAATTTTAAATCATCAGTTTTTACGTTTTTTTATTTTATTAATTGCAAAAAAATTTTTATAGCCTTGGTTTCAGAACTTTTTTTGCTTGCAGTGATGCTTTCTTTATTATATTCCTATGTTTGTCTTTATTTAATTTCCTCATTTTTTAGCCATGATTCAATGTATTAAATTTCAAATTAATAAAAGCTGATTATTAAAATTTTGCCCCTTTATGAAGGAATAGTACACCTTTCCTTTAAATAAATCCCAGCTACTTGAGCTTACAATTACATGTAAGAAAAAAAAATTTTAAACTTCAATATACATTAAAACAAACCTTTAGCCCCCTTGGCTTTTCAAAATTATTATAAAATTTTTAAACCTTGCCCGAATTTGGCATAGCAATTAATTTTATTTAAATATAATTGCTTATTGGCTTATCAATTACACATACACTGATATAAAACTTGGGGCCCGAATTGTCTTATTTTCCATTTGGCTTTGCCAAAAAATTAATATTATACAATTAATTTAATTAGCTACACTTGACTTATCATTACACATCACTTATACACTTAATATAACTTTAGCCACACTTGGTGCTTATCAAAATTTAAAATTGTAATTATTTTAATCCATCAATTAGGTAAATTTGTGACCCCTTTAAAATCCACCTCCCTTTTGTCATTTTACATTAATCTTTTAAATAATTAACTAATTAATGACTTCACCAAATTTCCTCGGGTTTAAAAGGACCAACGGGCAAAATTTTTTTGGGGAAAATTTTCTTTTTTTAATGTAACTCATTATGTACATAACCGTAAATGATAACAAAGATAATTATTATTTATCAAGGGTTTTCTAACAAGTAGGAATTTGGGGGCCCTAGGGTCGCAAAAAAAAGTCCCCCTTTTTTTACCTACCACTGTCTATCCCCAAGTTTTGGACTATTAATTATCAAAAAAATACATCCCAGGGAAGCTGGTAAATATAAATTTTGTGGATGTATATTTAAAAAAAATAAATGGTTTTTTTTATATATATATATAATATATATATATATATATATATATATATATAATATATATTTATATTTTAAAATAATATATATATATTATTTTTATATATATATAATAATGTATAATTTTATATTTTTTAAAATATATATATATATAATATTTTTATATATATATAATATATATATATATATATAATATATATTAAAAAATTTCAATTTTAAAAGAAGGAAAATTTACTTTAAAATCATTCACCCCAATTTGACTGGAATTAATGTGTATCCTACCAGAAAACCTTTCTTTCACTAAAATTATGAAAATAATGTGGGCCCGAATTCAACAAACTAAGAGCTTTTAGGTTCCTGGGGGCGTCTTGTCCCGTCGTCTGATTTTCAAGTTAGCAGGAATGCACATCACGAATTTCGCCTCCTATTTGAGAGTGTCAAACACAATTTTAACCTTAGAGCCGAAAATTTTCCCCAAAATACCAAGTTTTTACAAAAAATTTAAAAACCCAAAATGGCGAGTCTCCTGCAAAGACGCAGGCTCATTTTCGATAAAATTTCTTTTAAAAACAAACAGGGCATCTATTTATCTATAAATTGCCGATTTCTGGAAAAAATAATTATATTTTCCCCATAGTTAAAAAGTTTCTGACAAAAAGTCAATAAGTGATCGTAAGTCAAAAGGGGGCCGTCTGCAAGAAGGAAAAAGGGAAGGATAGGCGATGGCATCGGTTTTTGAAAAACCTGGTAGCTTGTTGGTAAACCCGAATTCACAAAAAAGGAAGAACTGAAATTAGGGACCCAAACCCCTCGCTGCCTTAAAAGTGCTGTTTTGAGTACAGCAATATTCCCGCACAGGAGAACAAGCGATTTTAAAAGAATCATCCGGGGGTTGGCGTTTCTGGGTTGGACAGTTCTCGTTACCTATCCTTTCATTTTTTTCTGATGTGGTGATACATTGTTTTGACCTTTGAAAGCGAGTTCTCTAACATTACAATCCTAGGTCCCCTTCAGTTAGTTTTTCTTTTTGTGTGGTTGGGAAATTGTTTTTTTACCAAAATTCAGTTTTTTAAATTTTTTCGAGTTTTCTATAACAGAGTAAATTTAAAATTTTTCTTTATTGAACTTCATTTGTTTTAATGTTCCCAATTTTTGGGGGAAAGGGTTTTGGGTTTATGTCTTTGGAGTTTGCAGTGTTTTGATGGACGACATTTTCAGCAAATTCGGGTGTCATCCCACGAAGGAGGACACAGTTCTGTGGCTTTCTCCCTCTCTTATGTCAATTTTTAGGTGGGGAAAGGATGGGAGAAATACTGTACCCTGTGGAAAAAGAGCTTTTCACTGTAGCCGCCTTTGAGTTTGCTTGTTTACTATTATCTTTGTTTATATTTGTTAGGAAGTTATAGATCCCTCTACCAACTTCTCGAGTTATTCCTTTACCAGCATTTTGTGCTCTATTAGACCATGGTCACACCTGTCGATGGCTTTCGTTAAATCTGTGTATACTACATCTACATTTTCTTTGTCCTCCAGTTCATTTAAGACCTTGTCATAGTGGTCGAGTAGCTGGGACAGGCTTGAGCGACCTGCTCTAAACCTGTGTTGCCTGGGTTGTGTAACTGATGGGTATCTAGGTGATTGGCGATCTTGCTTCTTAGAACCCTCTCAAAGATTTTTATGATGTGGGATGTTAGCGCTATTGGTCTGTAGTCCTTTGCAATTGCTTTACTGCCACCTTTGTGGAGTGAGGCTATGTCTGTTGTTTTTAGTGAGTGTGGGATAACCCTTGTGTCCATGCTCCCTCTCCAAAGAATGCTGAAGGCACGTGACAGTTCATGGTGAACTCAGAGTTCCATGAGTTTGGGCCTGGAGCAGAGTGCATAGGCATGTCATCTATTGCATTTTCAGAGTATTGTATTGTTAGGATAATATGAGAAATTTTGAATTGACCAAATTTTCAGTCTCAACAAAAAAAAAAATCGCTTAGATTTTCGACTCTTAATCTGGTTAATGGCTCACTAAACACTGTTTACCTGGAGACCTGGAGAGAGTTCCGGGGGTCAACGCCCCCGCGGCCCGGTCTGTGACCAGGCCTCCTGGTGGATCAGTGCCTGAGTCATATTGGGATTTTAATATCTCACTCATTTCTTTGCTGTCAACTGTCCCATATCGGCTAACCGTGGGTCCGATACTGGATGTTGTGTTGGTCTTAGATTTGGCATAAGAAAAGAAATATTTTTTCTCCAATTTCATTGGTGGCTTTAGGTTCTTCTTGAGTTTCTTGCCTCCTGAATGATTCCTTATGCTTAAGTTTGATATTTGCTATTTCTCTGACCAGTGCCTCCTTTCGTATTTTAGATATACTGGCCCCTTTCAGTCTCTCTCTTTCTAGTTTACATCTTCTCTTTTTTTTCTTACAGGACTGTGCCTTGAACATACCTCAAGTACCACAGAGTTTATTCTTTCTAGGCATAGGTTGGATCCATGTTGTTTAGGATATCTTGCCAGTCTGTTTCATTTAGGACATGGTTTACTTGATCCCACCGTATGTTTTTGTTATTGAAGTTGAATTTGGTGAAGGTACCTTCACAACTGGTCACCATTTCTGGTCAGAAGCCCTGCGCATACATGTCCGTAACTTAATTATGTTGTGGTCTGAATGTATTGTTTTTGTTATTTTCCATATCATATCATCGTTGTTGGTGAAGATGAGGTTTAGCGTATTTTCCATTCTTGTTGGTTCTGTTATTTGCTGGTTTAAAGTGGAGTTCTTGCAGAGATTTAATAGCTCATATGTGTGAATTTTAATCTGACCTGCCTCCAGGAGTTATCTCTGCTAAAACATTATTTGCTACACTCTTCCACTCTACAGAGCTCGTCACGGCGTTATGCCGGGTGAGCGCCCCTGCATAATGCCGTGACGAAAATCAAAGGCTTTCCATACAAGGGGGGTCTTTTTTCGTCAGTGCATTATGCCGGGTAGCAGCCGTTAGCACGACGTCACGGCCTGCCACCACACTTCACAGTGACTCCTCAGTGCTCACGTGGCTGCCATGGTGAGAAGTATTGCACTTTAGACTCTCACCCAACCCATCTTTTGTCTGGTGTTCCCTTTGGATTTGGGGCTATACATGTTTGATTATGGGTAAAAGGAAGTCTTCAACACCTGAAACTATAGCTCAAATCATAGGGCTTCACAAAACTGGGCACCAGACAGAAGAAATAGTGGAGAATGTTGGTGTGTGTGAGTGTTCAGTGAGGAACTGGGTGTAGCATTTCAAGGTTGGTGGCGGTGCCGAGTTACCATCTGCCAAACCTCGGCCTGGCCCCCCGAAGAAGACATCTGCTCATACCTTAACTGTGTTAAAGAAGCAGTTAGAGAGTACACCTATGACAACTGCTAGAGAATTGAAAGATCCTCTCCAAGCCACAGGCTGGATTATGCAAAGAAATATCTTCACCGGAATCCTCAACGGTGGTCTGAAGTACTTGAGAGTGTTGAAGAAAACTTCACCGTCACCTGTAACCATGGGGGACATGTGTACTGGCCCAGAGGTAGTGACCTGCTAGACCCCAGGCTACACTTGTAGGATCACCAAACACCCAGGTGTTTCAGTGCTCAGAGTGTTTGGTGAACTCATTGTGCTTCCCAAAAACCAGTATATGAACCAGTATAATTTCCTGGAGTTACTGTGTGACAATTTACATGAGGCTTTGACAAGTGTGGGGCTATAGTTTTTATGCAGGACGGTGCACCGTGTCATACCACTAAATCTGTAGTTCAGTGGCTTAAGGACTGTGAAGTGAGGTTCCTTAATGACTGGCCAGACAATTCCCCAGACCTAAACCCTACTGAGAACCTCTGGTCAATAGTGAAACAAAGTTTACTAGGCTGGAGGCTGCTCTACATGATGCTCTACATGAGGCTCTTCCTACGTGAGTCTCTTTCTACACGGACGCAGCACCAAGTATTAAAACCTCAGTAACTGTGCATATATATATATATATATATATATATATATATATATATATATATATATATATATATATATATATATATATATATATATATATATATATATATATATATATATATATATATATATATATATATGTATATATATTATAATCTTTCATGGTATGTGTTTGTGTTTTGGTACGTGTGTGTGGGAGGGGCGGCATAATGCTGTGACGAGCACTGTAGGTGTCTTAAGTTGAAATAGCCCAGCAGCAAGATGTTTGGGGCAGGAGTTGGGAGATTTTCCAGGCAGTGGTCAATTTTGCGAAGCTGTTCCTGGAATTGAGGGGAAGTAGCATCCGGAGGCTTGCATACAACCACAATGACAAGGGTTTGGTTTTCAATCTTTACCGCCAAAAGTTCATCTACATTATTTGAGGTGTTTAGTAGTTCCGAGCAAATGAGCGACTGTGACATACAGGCCAACTCCCCCTTGTTGCCTGTTTACTCTTTCTCATCTGAATAGGTTATAATCTGGGATCCATATTTCATCGTTGAAGTGATCCTTTATGTGGGTCTCTGTGAATGCCGAAAACATTGCGTTTGACCCTGTGAGCAGTCCCTTGATGAAGGTATTTTGTTGTTTATTGATGGTCTTAGACCCTGTATATTTACAAAGATAAATGTTGTCGTGTACATGATACATAGTGGAGTTTTGTTTGCTGGCACTAATATCTGTTGTTATGTAGTGGAGGCCAATGACTGTGCCTTGGCTCCATAAGTGCTTTGAATTTCCGTAGAATTTCTGTCATTTCTTGCCGTTTCCTTTTTTTCCTGGCACTGGAAAACCTCAGTCCCTGGAGTGGTTATGTCTCCCTTCGTTTGTTTCCCTTAAGGGTGATCTGTAACTTCTTGTCCTCTAGTCACATTTTATATACACAACGTCTCATCCTTCAGTTTTCTGCAGAGTAGTTCATAGGTTTATTGCACTCAACACAAGAATGTTCAAGGACAAAACAAAAGACAATATTTAATGACCGCTGGAAAGAGATAACACCCAACATTTAATATGAAGGATCATAGGATGCAGTGAGCTAAATTTCTGTAGACTTTTTAAGGCACTGTTATAATAAGAGACTACAATGCATCTGATAGCTGTGAGAAAAACAATATGGCTGATAGCTGTGAGATTCAATTGTACTTAATTTCAAATCTGACTCTCTCAATAACACTGTTAATGAGCTCATAAATTTATCTACCTAGATGACTACCAGTTATATCACTCTTAACACTGTTAAGACCTTCTACATGATGTTTGGCAACACAACTGCAAATGTCTTACTAAATGTTACGTTTAACAATTCTCCCATTGCAAGGTAAAACAAAGGAAAATTCTTCGGCCTGTACCATGACAGAAACTTGGAAATTCAACACCCACATTCAACACATATCAAAAAAAAAGGTATCCAAATCAGTTGGCTTCCTCTTCAAGATACGTTACTATGTTCATAAAATTCACTCTTACTTAATAATAATAATAATAATAATAATAATAATAATAATAATAATAATAATAATAATAATAATAATAATAATAATAATAATAATAATCATAATTTTTTATTTCTACCAGTACTTGTACAAGGTATATAGACCATAGCTGACATCAATGACATAATACTATAGAAAGTCGCTTGTTATGCTGAACATTTCCCGCAAATTAGGTCAATTTTATTCCAGGATGCGACCCACACCAGTCGACTAACACCCAGGTACCCATTGTACTGATGGGGAACATAGACATCCGGTGTAAAGAAATATGCCCAATGTTTCTACTCTCGCTGGAAATCGAACCCGGACACTCGCCGTGTGGAGTGAGAACCTTAACCACCAGGCCACGGGCCACACTACTTATACAGGACAACCAGTTCTAGCATTAATTCCTTCTGACACTCTTAATATCTGCAACAGAACCCGTATGAGAAATACAAGACACTACATTCCCCGTGTCTGACTCTACCTGTGTAAAAACTCAATGCACAGAAATGGACCTAAAATCTGGAATTCTTTGTCTGAAGGTTCCAGAGGTTCCCTATCAGACAGTTTCTTAAAAACTTTTCATAAGAAAAAGCACCTCATTACTTTAATTTTATCTAATAATAATTTATTAAAATCCTAAAATACTGTCTTTCATCCAATATTGTCTCATCTTACTACAAGAAAATATCAACTTGAGACACCTAAAATGGAGGAGTATACCTGGAGTTTACCTGGAGAGAGTTCCAGGGGTCAACGCCCTCGCGGCCCGGTCTGTGACCAGGCCTCATGGTGGATCAGGGCCTGATCAACCAGGCTGTTACTGCTGGCTGCACACAAACCAACGTACGAGCCACAGCCCGGCTGGTCAGGTACCGACTTCAGGTGCTTGTCCAGTGCCAGCTTGAAAACTGCCAGGGGTCTGTTGGTAATCCCCCTTATGTATGCTGGGAGGCAGTTGAACAGTCTCGGGCCCCTGACACTTATTGTATGGTCTCTTAACGTGCTAGTGACACCCCTGCTTTTCATTGGGGGGATGGTGCATCGTCTGCCAAGTCTTTTGCTTTCGTAGTGAGTGATTTTCGTGTGCAAGTTTGGTACTAGTCCCTCTAGGATTTTCCAGGTGTATATAATCATGTATCTCTCCCGCCTGTGTTCCAGGGAATACAGTTTTAGGAACCTCAAGCGCTCCCAGTAATTGAGGCGTTTTATCTCCGTTATGCATGCCATGGAGGTTCTCTATACATTTTCTAGGTCAGCAATTTCGAAAGGTGCTGTTAGTGTGCAGCAATATTCCAGCCTAGATTGAAAAAGCGACCTGAAGAATGTCATCATCGGCTTGGCCTCCCTAGTTTTGAAGGTTCTCATTATCCATCCTGTCATTTTTCTAGCAGATGCGATTGATACAATGTTATGGTCCTTGAAGGTGAGATCCTCAGACATGATCACTCCCAGGTCTTTGACGTTAGTTTTTCGCTCTATTTTGTGGCTGGAATTTGTTCTATACTCTGATGAAGTTTTAATTTTCTCATGTTTACCATATTGGAGTAACTGAAGTTTCTCATCGTTGAACTTCATATTGTTTTCTGCAGCCCACTGAAAGATTTGGTAGATGTCCGCCTGGAGCCTTGCAGTATCTGCAATGGAAGACACTGTCATGCAGATTCGGGTGTCATCTGCAAAGGAGGACACGGTGCTGTGGCTGACATCCTTGTCTATGTCAGATATGAAGATGAGAAACAAGATGGGAGCGAGTACTGTGCCTTGTGGAACAGAGTTTTTCACCGTAGCTGCCTCGGACTTTACTCTGTTGACTACTACTTTTTGTGTTCTGTTTGTGAGGAAATTATAGACACATCTACCAACTTTTCTTTTTATTCCTTTAGCACGCATTTTGTGCGCTATTATGCCATGGTCACACTTGTCGAAGGCTTTTGCAAAGTCTGTGAATGTTACATCTGCATTCTTTTTGTCTTCTAGTGCATCTAGTTGGGACAACCAGGAGCGACCTGCTCTAAACCCATGTTGCCCTGGGTTGTGTAATTGATGGGTATCTAGATGGGTGGCGATCTTGCTTTCTAGAACCCTTTCAAAGTTTTTTATGATATGGGATGTTAGTGCTATCGGTCTGTAGTTCTTTGCTATTGCTTTACTGCCCCCTTTGTGGAGTGGTGCTATATCTGTTGTTTTTAGTAACTTTGGGACGACCCCGATGTCCATGCTTCCTCTCCATAGGATGTTAAAAGCACGTGATAGGGGCTTCTTGCAGTTCTGGCCCTGGGGCAGAGTGCATGGCCATGTCATTTATCGCCTGTTCGAAGTCATTTGGCGTAAGGATAACATCAGATAGGCTTTTGTTTACCAAATTCTCTGCCTCTCTCATGAAAAATTAATTTAGATCATTGACTCTAAATCTGGTTAGCGGCTTGCTAAAAGCTGAGTCATATTGGGACTTGAGAACTCAAAATTTTCCCTTTTTCATCTGTTGGCCCATCTTGTTTAAGTGGGGCCCCCAAATTTACTGCAGGGTTGTTCTCGATTTTGTTTTGGCCCATAAAAAAGGGGAAAAAAATTTGGGAAATATTTTTCGATTTCTTTTCAGGGGTTTTTTTAGTTTTTTTTTTTCCCCGGGGGTTTCCCCTTGACTTTTATAAGTTTTCCCTTAGCTTTAGCTCGATTTTTTGCAAATTTCATGCCCAGTGTCCCCCAAATAGCATTTCAGATATTTTGGCTTTTTTGTACCCGTCTGTTATTCTTTTTCCGTTTTCTGTAAAAGAGGCCTGTCTCTTACTATTTTACATCCAAAATTTTTTTTTGGGCCAGAGATCACTCCGGGAAAGGGCCTCAGATGAAAAATTAACAAAACCCCGAACTTTTAAAATCTCGAAAATTCACTTTTAACCAGTCAAATAGTAGAGTCAAACAAGACAGAAGATAAAAGGGGACCCTCTTCTCAAAAAATGATGACTAAACAAGTAATGTAACTGTACCCAAGACAATACTTAAAAATCAAAAACATAATAGGGTACATACATGATCACAGGGTTCCGACCAGAAAAATGTGAGCATTCATGAAGGTTTTCTTCACAAAATTAAATTTCAATCCCAAAAATTTTTACAATGGGTTTAAAATAAGCCAGCCCGGGGGAAAGCCCCTTAAACAACACGGTTTCCGAGCTTTCCTTGAAAAAAAAAAATTTCTGTGGTTCTTGAGATCTGGTCAAAAATTTCCCCTTTAAAAAGAAGAAAAAAAGGAAGTTTAAACTAAAAAGAGAGGAAGTTCCCTGTACAGATGAAGGAAAGAGTCAATGAAATTGAAAATATTCAAACATATGCTAAAGGGAACTTTTTAGGAAAACAAGAATCAAAAGGAAGACAAAAACCCAAAAAAGGGAAATGGAAAAAAAAAAAAAAAAAACTTTTCTCTTGGGGCCCAAAATCTAAGGGAAAAACAAAACCAAAATTGGGCCCCTGCTTAGGAGGATGGGGACATATATAGAGGGAAACCCAGGAAATGGGTGGGGATACTGAAAGCCCCCTTTGACTAAGTTTTTCGGGAACCCCCTTCCCCACTCTAAGGGCGAAAACCCCCAAATAAATTTCTTTTTAAAAAAAAACCCCAAAAATTTTGGTCACCCCAAAACATCTGGGATACTATTTTAACCCCACAAGCTTTAAAAGAGGAAATTTAAATTTGCATCCCATGCCTCTCCCCCAGGCCGGGACTCGGGGGGGGGAAAAAAAACCCCGTGTTCATCAAGTTTGCAGAACCCCATATCACGTCCCTTTCCCGCAAAAAAATGGAGGGGGAGCAGAACAAAAGGGTCATCCACACACACTAAAAAGCAACGAAATCCCCTACCCCCAAAAAGGTTTGGCAGAAAAGCAATTAAAAATAAAAAATAAGGGGAAAAGTTGGTAGAGGGATCTACAACCCCCTGACAAATAGAAACAGTAATATAAACAGGCACCCCACGTAAAAAAAAAACTGTTTCCCCAAGGAAGTTTCTCGTCCCCCTTATTCCTCCCAAAAAATTTTTTGACATAGACAGAGATGTAAGCCATAGGCCTCCCTGCTTCCCTTTTTTGGTTACCCCCGGATCACCAGACAGTGACCTCCCTCGGGAAAAAACCTCAGACTCCCAAACGGACATCAACCAAATCTTTGGGAAAGGGCCCCTTCCCAAAACAAATGAAGTTTTAACAGGACAAATTTCAATATCAAATATTTGGGGGAAACTTGGAAAAAAATTAAAAATGGGGAACCCGGGTTAAAACCCCAAATTCTAAAACCCAAAAAATAGAGCGGAAAGTAATGGGGGAAGGACATGGGGTGAAAAATGTTTAAAGGATCTCGTTCAAAGGGCCCAAAAATGGGTCTTTCCTCATCCGTAGGAAAAAAGATTTGGATGGATAAAGAGAACCTTTTAAACTAGGAACGCAAGCTTATGATGAAGGGTTTTTATTTTCGCTTGTGCCCCCTTTGGCAAAGGGGGAAAAAGCCCGTTTCACAAACCCCCTTTAACGCTCCCACATTGCAGACCTTTGAGAGTGTACAAAGAACTTTCCCGGGAACATAAATACTTTAAAGGCCCCCCTAAATACTGGGGAAGGTTGAAGTTCCCTTTATCGTAATCCCTTTAAATTTTAGGCAAGAGAGATACTTTATAATGGCATAGGAAGGGCTTTTAAGGGATTGGTACCAAACCCGCAACGGAAAAACATCCATATGAAAGCAAAAGACTTGGCAGGGGATGCAACATTTCCCCATGAAAAGCAGGGGCGGGGGACGCGTACAATGAGGCAAAAATAAGGGGGGTTCCCGGGGCCCCAAAACTGTTTAATTGCCTCCCGCCCAAAATTTTAAAGGGGGTTTTGGGGTTACCAACAGGGCCCCCGGTTTTTTTTTTTTTTTCAAGAAGGAATGAAAAGGCACCTGACCAAACCCGGGGTGTGGTTCATACTAGTTGGTGGAGCCAGCAGAAAAAGCCTGGTTGATTTAACCCGGGTCCCCTAGAGGCCCAGTCCCCGAAACCCGGGCCCCGGGGGGTTGACCCCCCGAAAACCCTTTTCCCGGTAAACCCCCTTTTTCTTTTTTCCATCCCCTTTAATAAGAGTAAGATCAGATTTTGCTAGAAATTTTTTTAACCCCCCGGGGGGTTTTGCCCAAACCCGGGAAAAACCCCAAAAGGGGTTTTGCCCCCTGTAACCCCCAAAGGGGTTTGCCCCCCTGCATAACCCCCGAGGGTTAGCCCCCCTGCAAAAACCCCGAGGGTTAAACCCCCCCTCATAACCCCGGAAAGGGTTTGCCCCAACCCCGCATAACCCCGGAAAGGTTTGCCCCCCTGTTAAAACCCAAAAGGGGAAAACCACTTTTGCATAAACCCCGGAAAGGGCTAGGCCCCCCTTTTCAAAAACCCCGGGCGGGTTTTGAACCCTGATAAAAACCCGGGGGGTTACCCCCCCTGCATAATTCGGGGGGTTAGCCAAAACCCGCATAAACCCCCGGGGGGTTACCCCCCCTGCCTAAAACCCCAAGGAAAATCAGTGCCCTCATCGAGGACTTTCTGTTTATTTTCTTTTTGGGCCTTTAAAAACTTGTCCCCCCGGGGTTCCCACCACACCAGTCGACTAACAAGGTACCTTAATTTCTTTTATAGGTGAAACGGGACAGTAGGTGTAAGGAAACCCCCCCAAAAGCTTTTACCCCTTTCCGGGGGTTTAAACCCCGAACTCAGTTGTGAAGGCCCAGGGTGTGCCCACCCGAAAAACCCTTTCCATTAAAGTTTTTTTTATAAAGTTCAGGTAACTGGGCCCCATCCCCTTTTTGAATTTTTTTTTAGGGGAAATTTTTCTTTTTTTTAAGAACGTTTTAAAAAAATAATCTTAAATGTTGTTATTTCAATGAACAGTGGAACCTTGATCAGATCATAATTTTTCCCAAAAATTTGGTTCCCCCTTTAAAGCTGGGGAGGGGCTCTTGATTTTAGGGAAATTTGGGTCTGTGCTCCAGTTCCCCGAATTAAACCTGAAAGCCCCTTCCCAATTTTCCCCCCAAAGGGGGGGGGTGTTAAACCCAAAGGGGGTTTTGCGTTCCCCCCGGATTATAAAATAAATAATCCAAAAACCTTTTTCGCAATCCGGGTTTGGTTTGTGCCCCGAACTTAATTTCCCCTTTTTTTAAGCCCAAAAATAAAAATAATACCCCCAAAAAAATAATAAATGGGGGAAAATTTGAACCCCCCCAAAAAACCCCCAACACTTTTCTAATTTTAAAACCCCTCCCTTTTAAATTAAACAACCCCCCCCCCCAAAAACCAAACCCCAAAAACCCACAAACCCCCCCAAAAATTTTAAACCCCCAAAAACCCCCAAAAACCTCAAAAACCCCAAACCCCCAACAATCCAAAACCCAAAAAAACCCAAAAACCCAAACCCAAACCCAAAATCCAAAATCCAAAACAAAAACCCAAAACCCACCCAACCCAACCCAAACCCAAAACCACCAAAACCCAACCCAAAAACCAAAAGGGCCGGGGGAGGGTGAATAGGAAAGAAAGGGTAGGGGGGAAAAAAAGGGGAAAAAAAAAAGGGGTTACCCCGGTGGTCCTGGTAAATTTTGGTGGGGGAAAAAGGGGTTGGGAAAACCCCCGGGGCCAAAAAAATAAAAAATTAGAAAAACCTTTTAAAATAGGGGAAGGGGGGAAATTTTTTGGGGGAAGGTGGTAAAAAAGGTGGGGGAAAAAAAAAAAAAAAAAAACCCCTTTCCCCCCCCCCAAAAAAAAAAACCCCCCCAAAAAAAAAAACCCCCCCCCCCCCCCCCCCCCCCCCCCCCCCCCCCCCCCCCCCCCCCCCCCCCCCTCACACACTACTTTACTCCCCTCATCACTTCACCCTACATTTCCTCTCCTCATTTACACATCCACTCTCACCTTTAAATTTTTCCCCACCCCACCACTCTCATCCTTATCACATGCATCCCACTTCCCCCTGCATCTCATCATCCCGCGGGGGAGACTCAATCACTCATCACTGTCAACATACCACTCTGACTCTGTTCACTGTCTAACTTCACGTTCATCTCACCTGTCACTCGACTTACTCTCTCTACATTCCACTTAGACTCACACTCACTTTACTTCTCTGAGCTCACTCATTTCACTTCACATCACTCACTTCCTCTTACCTAATCTCATACTCACTCTCACTTTACTCCTCTCTCACTACACTCTCCTTCACATTCACTTCATTATCATCCGCTCCATGACTCACCTCTCACTTCAACTTGTCCTCTCCTTCAGCTCTCACTCTACGATCATCACGCTCATCCTCTCTACTCTGCACTGACTCTCACATCTCACCCCTCCACTACTCTACTTATCCTCTCACTCTCACTACTCATCCAACTCTCTCTACATACTTCATCTCATATTCATCTCACTCTACCTCAACTCAATACTCCACTCACAACCTAATCATATACACTTACAACCTCTCTACATCTAACACTTCAATCACCATCACTTCCACTCACAACCAACCTCCAACCAACAACATACCCTCCTACAACCTAAACAACTCACTCCCACCAACCACACCAACACCAACAAACCCACCAACACACAATACCCTCAACTACCACCAACACCCCACACCTCACCACCAACAACCTCCTCCCCCCCTCTCTCATCTCAACCTCACAACCCCCCACCCAAACCTCAACAACCCACTCCAAACCCACCCACCCACTCTCAATCCCAAAACCCCAACCCCACACCAACCCACCCCAAACCCAAAACCAACCCCCCCACCCCCACCAAATCCCCCCCAAAAAAAACCCAAACCCCCCCCCCCCCAAAAAACCCCAAAAACCCCCCACCATCCAACCCCAAAAACCAACCAAACAACCCCCCCAAAACACCATCACCCCACACACAAAAACAACCCCCCAAAACAACCCCCCACCCCAAAACCCAACCAAAAAACCCACAAACCCCCACCAACACCACAAAAACCCCAAACCCCCAAAAACCCCCAACAAACCAACCCCAACCCCAACCCCCCAAACCACAACCCACAAACCAACCCAAAAACCCAAAAACCCAAACAACCCCAACCAACACAACCAAAAACCCCAAAACACACCAACCACCCCCAAAACAAAAACACCCAACCCAACCCCACACCAACCACACCCAACAACACACCCTCCCCAAAAACCCCAAACAAAACCCCAACCCAAACAACCCCCAAAACCAACACCCAACCAACCCCCAACCCCAAAAAACAACACCCCAACAACCCCCAAACAACCAACCACCCCAAACCCCAACCAACAAACACCCCAACCAACAAAACCACACCCCCAACAACAACCCAACCACAACCACACCCCACACCACCCCAACCAAAAAAACCACACCCCACCCCAAAAACCCAACACACAACCCCAAACCACACCCCAACCCCAAACCAACACCCCAAACCAACCCCAACAAACAACAACAACACCCAACCCCCAAAACAAACACACCCACAACAACCCAACCCCACCCCCACCACCCCACACCCCCCCCCAACCACCCCACACCAAAACCCCCCCAACAAACCCCCCAACCCCACACCCAAAAAACCCAAACCCCACCCCAAACCCAACAAAACCCCCCCAACACCACCCAACCCAACCAACAAACAACCATGCACTGCACTCTCTCGCCTCTCGCGCACGCTGCACTCTCACGTCGCTCTCTCGCGCACGTCTCACTCGCACTCTCACGCGTCGCGACGCTCACGCTCACGCTCACTCGCACTCGTTCACGCTCTCGTCACTGCTCACTCTCACGCGCTCGTGCGCACTCGCACTCGCACGCCCTCTCTCACTCTCCACTGCTCACTGCTCACTTCACTCAACGATCACTATCTCTCCCGCTGCTCACTCTCATCTCACTGCTCACTTCACGTCCTTCCTCTTCCCAATCCCCTCTCACTCTCACTCTCACGCTCACTCTACTCCCTCTCTCACTTCACTCTGCACTCGTCACTATTCACTCTCACTTCATCCCGCTCGCAATCGCACTCTCACTCTCACGCTCACTCGCTCTCTCTCTCCCTTCTCTCTCTCGCACTCTCACTCTCTACGCTCACTCTCACTCTCACTCCTGTCTCTCACTCTGCACTCTCTCTCTCTATCTCACGTCTCACTCTCACTCCCTCTCTCACTCTCACTCTCACTCTCACTCTCACTGCACTCTCACTCCCACTCTCACTCTCAGCGCTCACCCCTCTCTCACTCTCACTCTCACTCTCACTCCCACTCCCTCACGATCTACTCTCACTCTCCCTCTCTCTCTCTCTCTCACTCCCTCTATCACTCTCACTCTCACTCTCACTCCCCCACTCTCACTCTCACTCTCACTCTCACTCTCACTCCCAACTCTCACTCTCCCTCTCTACTCCCACTCTCATTCTCTCTGCACTCGCACTCTCACTACCACTCTCTCTCGCCACTCTCACTCACTATCCTTCCCGCTCTCACTTACCTCTCTCTCCACTCTCCTCTCACGATCTCTCCTCACTCCCTCTCTCACTGCTCATCGCTCACTCTCACTCTCACTCTCACGCCCTCTCTCACTCTCTCTCTCACGTCTCACCTCACTCTCACTCTCACTCCCACTCTCACTCTCACTCTCATCTACCGCTATCACTCGTCACTCTCACTCTCACTCCCACTCTCTATCTCACTCTCACTCTCACTCTCACTCTCACTCTCACTCTCACTCTCACTCCCTCTCTCACTCTCACTCTCACTCTCACTCCCACTCTCACTCTCACTCTCACTCTCACTCCCACTCTCCTCTCACTCTCAATCCCACGCTCACTCTCACTCTCACTCTCACCTCTCACTCCCACTCTCACTCTCACTCCACTCCCACTCTCACTTCCCTCTCTCACGCTCACTCTCACTTCACTCCCACTCTAACTCTTCACTCTCACTCTCACTCTCAACTCTCATCTCTCTATACGCTCTCTCCCACTCTCACTCTCACTCTCACTCTCACTCCACTCTCACTCTCACTCTCACTTCCACTCGCACTCTCAACCTCTCCCTCTCACTCTCTCTCCCACTCGCTCTCGCACTTCTCACTCCCACTGCTCTCTCCTGCGCTCACTCGCACTCTCACTCTCATCCCACTCTCACTCTCAACTCTCACTCTCACTCTCTCTCTCACTCTCTCTCCTCACACTCACTCCCTCTCTCACTCTCACTCTCACTCTCACTCTCACTCCCTTTCTCACTCTCACTCTCACTCCCACTCTCACTCCACTCCTCTCTCATCTCTCACTCTCACTCTCTCTCCACTTCATTCTCACTCCACGCTCACTCACTCCCTCTATCCTCGCACTCCCACTTCACTCCCTCCCTCTCTCACTCATCACTCTCACTCGCATCCCACTCTCATCCACTCCGCATTCTCACTCTCTCTCTCACTCTCACTCTCACTCTCACTCTCACTCTCACTCTCACTCCCCGCTCTCACTCTCACTCTCACTCCCCACTCTCCACGCTCACTCTCACTTCATCTCACTCTCACTCTCACTCTCCACTCTCTCTCTCACTCCCTCTCTTCACGCTCACTTTCACTCTCACTCTCACTCTCATCCCTCTCTCACTCTCACTCTCACTCTCACTCCCTCTCCGCACTCTCACTCTCACTCTCACTCTCACTCTCACTCTCACTCTCACACTCCCTCATCTCACTCTCACTTCTCACTCTCACTCCCTCTCTCACTCTCATTCTCACTCTCACTCTCACTCTCACTCCCCTCTTCCTTCACTCTCACTCTCACCTCTCACTCTCACTTCTCACTCTCACTCTCACTCCCCTCTCTCACTCTCACTCTCACTCTCACTCTCACGTTCACTCCCTCCTCACTTCACTACTTCACTCGCACTCCCTCTCTCACTCTCACTCTCACTCTCTCTCTCACTCTCACTCCCTCTCTCACTCTCACTTCACTCTCACTCCCTCTCTCACTCTCACTCTCACTCACTCTCACTCCCACTCTCACTCTCACTCTCACTCTCACTCTCACTCTCCACTCTCTCTCAATCTCACTCTCACTCCCTCTCTTCACTCTCTCTCTCACTTCACTCTCACTCTCATCTCACTCCCTCTCTCTACTCTCACTCTCTCTTCACTCTCACTCTCACTCCCTCTCTCACTCTCATCTCAATCCCTACTCCACTTCATCTCACTCTCACTCCCACTCACACTCTCACTCTCATCCCACTCTCACTCTCACTCTCACTTTTCTCACTCCCCACTCTCACTCTCACTTCCCACTCCAACTTCCTCTCTCACTCTCACTCTCACTGCACTCCCACTCTCATTCTCAATCTCACTCTCACTCTCACTCTCACCTCTCACTCCCTCTCTCACTCTCACTTCACTCTCACTCTCACTCCTTTCTCACTCTACTTCACTCCCACTTCTCACTGCCCACTCCTCTATCACTCTCCATCGCACTCTCTCTCACTCTCCTCTCACTCCCACTCTCACTCCCATCCCTCTCTCTCTCTCACTCCCACTCTCCACTCCCACTCCCTCTCTCACTTCACTCTAATTTTCACTCTCACTTTCACTCCCACTCTCACTCACACTCTCACTCTCACTCTCACTCTTCTCCCCCCACTCTACTCCTTCTCCCTCTCACTCTTCACTCTCCACTCTCACTCTCACTCCTTCTCACTCTCACTCTCCACTCTCACTCTCACTCCCTTTCTCACTCTCACTCTCACCTCCCACTCTCACTCCCACTCCCTCTCTCAATCTCACTTCACTCTTCTCACTCTCACTCTCAGTCTTTCTCACTCTCACTCTTCACTCCCTCTCTCCACTCTCACTCTCACTCTCACTCTCACTCCCTTTCTCACTCTCACTCTCACTCTCACTCCACCTCACTCCCACTCCCTCTCTCACTCTCTCACTCTCTTCTCACTCCCACTCTCACTCTCACGCTCTCCCTATTCTCTCTCACTCGCACTTCTCACTCTCACTCTCACTCCCTCTCTCACTCTCACTCTCACTCCCTCTCTCACTCTCACTTCGCACTCTCACTCTCAAAAGGAACTTGTTTTCTGATTACTTGCAAAGCCATATGTTTCAACTATCCTAGAAACACTTTATCCTGGACAAACATATAAGTTTAACCCACTCTCTTCTTGCTGAACTATTTTCCCCCATCATGGGGACACACTGGACAACACTAGTGGTAGAAGAGAGTAAATTACATCTCATGTATTATGTAATCGTAGTAACTTATACGTCACCAAGAAGCGAGGGACACCAACCGACTATTTAGAAAAATTAAGCAATGTTCCATTTACTGCCAGTATTTTCTAAGTATCAGTCGTCAATAGCTGCACTTGATGATATACATCTTCCTATGTTTATTCAGGCAAGTTAATAAATTGTCATTACATAGCAGCATATGTGTACATTACCTGGGTTAAACAAAAAAAAACGTCAGACAAAGTGACTTATTTCCGTAGTGGGTCTTGAATTATTTACATTTTATCTGTGCTGAGTCAGAAGTTTCATATTTGTTGGTCCATTTCTAAACTTAATTATGCGTGAGAGATGTATTATATTGTTGCAGCTACACTTCCCAAACTTGGTGTGGAAATTTGAGGTTCGATCCGCCTCGGGCAAACATGTGAGGTTGGTAATCTATGATTATAACTATCCTATCCTGGACAGACTATCATAGTTCCCATCTTTTGGAAAAGGGTAAACTGTGAGATGGTTTTGAAAACTGACAAGTTGAAAAAATAGAGACAAATTATGCAAACACATGGGAATCTTTATTGAAGAAACGTTACGTCCACGTGGCTTCTCAGTCCAATACCAAAGTAGAATGAACATTTAAAATGGTATAAAATACCGACAGGTTGTTAGGTAAGGACCATATGCCAACAGTTATGTCTCTTTATTTCGTGTAACGTTTGCCTAACCCAGTAGGTATTCAGATCGAGTACAAAAAGTTGATAGTACGCAGAATAGGACTTGAAGACGATGTAATCAGTCCACACCCTTGAAGATTTTGCAGAGTGGTCCAGTCCCTCCAGTCTGGAGAAGATTATGTTTCATAGTCTGAAAAACAATATGGAGTAGAAGTAACGAAACGAACGACGAAAGTTCGTATAAAATCCCAAATGGATGAGCGGGGAAGATGGGGACCAGACGAGAATAGTGCTGGAGAGGAGTGTTCTTAGTCGTAGAAAATAGAGCCAGGGATTAACCCGCCCCGCGAAGGCGATCGTGGACAGATATGAGAAGAGAAATTCAGCCTCTTCTGTAGGGACTTGGTAGGGGTGAGCGGGGACGGAAGGAAGGGACATGCGACGTTTAGCACTAGAGAGGAGTGTAGAATATGATTCCACGTCTTAACCCCAAAGCTAAGGGCGAACGTGGGTCAGTGAATGGTCCTGTCAGGCCGAATCCAAGGTTATTTGTAAATAGTGGTTGGAGCAGGGATCATGCAGAGTAGAAACGGTTGTGTTGGTTTGTGGGTTCGATGTCTTCGTAAGGAGAGAGGTCCAGTAGTCATTGGTCGTTGTCTAAGCTTGTCTATCTGTCTGTAACTGAGCATCTTCGTACAGATTCAGCGCAGGGATGTCTATTGTGCATGAGAGACTCACTTTGTGGCGAAGGTCCTCCCATCTGACATCAAGCATCTAGCACAGCGCCTTTTTTCTGGGACACGCCTTGCAGTTTAAGTAATTTTGATTTTGCTGCAGAGAGAGGGCTAGAGGAGAGTAAATTTATCAGAGGGGCCGTATTAGGGATTTGTAAAGTGGTGTAGTTTGGTGCGTTGAGGAGCATGTTTCAGCTTGTAGAGGCCCACAAAGGCCTTACTAGCTATTTGCATGGCCTTGACGTGAATGTTGTCCGTGTAAACGAAGAATTGTAGTCAAGATTTAACGCCAAGGACAGGGACAGATTGTGTGATGGGGATGTAAGTGCGGGTTGTCAGCTGTTCTGGTCGACAGGTAATGGAGGATCACGTTTTCCTGTAGTTTAAAATACGTAATGCTGGATTTAGCTGCATGGGTTTTGATTCCTCCATTTATGATCCGTTGGCTATCCTGTCGACCTCATTTTTGTGATTAGGTGTGAGTGTATCTATATTGGCCATGAGTTTGATAAGTGGTTGTAAATGTCGTCTGCATAGGCTAGTGTGATGGAGTTGTGGTATACAGGGGGTGTTGGAATGTCGTAGTGTATAAAATGTAGAGGGTGGGGAAGGGACAGATCCCTAGGGTACTCCGGCATTTAGTGTGAAGTAGTCAGAGTAACAGCTTGGAATTTTTATGCTCATGGTACGGCATGTAGGAGTTGCAGAGGGCGTTTACGAGTAGTGAGAGGTAGGTTTAAAATTAGTGCAGAGTTTTGTACTTGTGCCCCTTCGTGCCAGTGTCAAAACGCTTTTTCAACGTCTTTTGCAAGAGGGCTGTCCTGTTTCTTTTTTATGATGTTTATGTGGATGTAGTTGAGAATGATGTTAATGGCATCCTGTGTGGATTGTGTGTACTGAAGCCAAACTGGCCATCAGAAAGTAGAGGAATTGTGTTCAGGTATCTGCAAAAAGGCGATGATTATGGTTTTTCAAAGAGTTTTCGTTAAAGTTTCGATGAGGGTGATAGTGTGATAGTTGCTAGGGTCAGAGTGGTCTTTATTGGGTTTTAGGAAGGAGGATAGCAGTAGCAGCTTTGAAGAGGGAAGGGAAGTATCCAGAGGCAAGGGAGGCATTGAGGAGGCTTGTGTAGGCAGTAATGATAGAGTCAGGAAAGTGTTTTCAGGATAATATGGTTTAGGCCAGAGGCACCAGGGGCCTTGGGAGGAAGGTGTCTGAGGAGAGTTTTAACGTCTGTGTTGGTGAAAGGAGTGTCGAGTTCTTGGGAGATGTAAGAGAGTCCAGATGGATGTGGCTGTCTGGTGTTGTTTCGTATGTGTGTGTGTAGTGTTTCCAGTGTTCTGTGTTCTGAATGTGTTGGATAGCGTTAGGGTGGGGTGGGTGAGGGTGGAAGATGTTCTCCCAGATGTGTTTGAAGATGTTAGTAGCAGCCTGCAGGTCTGAGATGTGTGTGTTGTTGTGGGTGATGTGTTTGAATTTGTTGGTAGGAGTGGTGCCTCTTATTTTTTTGATAAAGTTCCAGAAGGCTTTGGTGTTTTTGACACGCTGTTTGTCCGCTAGTAGTATGAGCTGTGACCAGTGATTGTTGTGGTCTTGGTCTAGACTGTATAGAATGCTGTTTCTAAGGTAAGTGAGATCTATCGGACTTGATTAAGTCTGTGTGTGTTGCAGAGAAAGCGGTTGTGGTAACAGATAATTAGTCTTCTTGTTCTGATTGAGGGTTTGAAGGAAATAACTAGTGGTGTGGGTTTTTCTTTGGTATTGCGGTGTTGGCTGCTTTGTGTAATGGTGTCCTGGATGAGAGCAAGTTGAGTGTCAATGTCAGAGATGGGTTTGTTGTTGTAGTCATAGGTGAGGTTAGTATTATCTATGTGTTGTTTGAAGGCATCCCATCGCGTTCTTGAAGGAAAGGAAGGTGTGGGGGGATGAGGAAGGGGTTTGGGGGGAGTGTAAGATGCGGGAATGGAACAAAAACCTGTAAAAGGCCAGGGT
>NC_069425.1:8175192-8194180 GCF_026875155.1 Cherax quadricarinatus | reverse complement strand
ATTCCTCTCTTCTCCAGGTGCATACACACTTATTATGACCCACTTCTCGCATCCAACCTTTACTTTAATCCACATAATTCTTGAATTTACACATTCATATTCTCGTTTCTCCTTCCATAACTGATCATTCAACATTACTGCTACCCCTTCCTTTGCTCTAACTCTCTCAGATACTCCAGATTTAATCCCATTTATTTCCCCCCACTGAAACTCCCCTACCCCCTTCAGCTTTGTTTCGCTTAGGGCCAGGACATCCAACTTCTTTTCATTCATAACATCAGCAATCATCTGTTTCTTGTCATCCGCACTACATCCACGCACATTTAAGCATCCCAGTTTTATAAAGTTTTTCTTCTTCTCTTTTTTAGTAAATGTCTACAGGAGAAGGGGTTACTAGCCAATTGCTCCCGGCATTTTAGTCGCCTCATACGACACGCATGAAAATGCTCGAAAATTTCAATTCCATCAGTAATTCTGATAAAAACGTTTGAAAATACGTGAATTTTAGCTAGAAATCAGGTTTGTCTAAAAAGTGTTCTAAATGCTCCAAATCGTCGAAACATGCAGTAAAACATCGTTTTACCATATTTTTCGATTTTTTCAATGCTTCAGGTATTTTTAAAAAATATATACCGATGGAATTGAAATTTTCGAGCATTTTTCAATGTTTTAAAGTGTATTACACATTTTTCTAAAAGGTAATAAAATTTCGATGAAATTCAGAAATAATTTTGAAAATTTCATATATTTTTTAAAAATACCTGAAGTATTGAAAATAACGAAAAATATGGTAAAATGATGTTCTACTGCATATTTCGACGATTTGGAGCATTTAGAACACTTTTCAGACAAACCAGATTTTCTAGCTATAATTCATGGATTTTCAAACTTTTTTATCAGAATTACTTCTGGAATTGAATTTTATGCTGAAAGTAACTTAAATATGACATTTCAGTGTAGTATTGTGTCAATACATATTTCAAGTGCGAAAATCCACGTATTTTAGCTAAAAAGCAAGGTTTGTTTGAAAAGTGTTCTAAATGCTCCTAAATCGTCGAAATATGCAGTAAAACATAATTTTACCATATTTTTAGATTTTTTCATTGCTTCAGCTATTTTTAAAAAATATATGAAATATTCAAAATTGTCTCTAAATTTCATCGATATTTTATGGGCTTTTCGAAAAATATGTAATATACTTTAAAATGTTGAAAAAAATTGAAATTTTTAATTCCATCAGTTTATATTTTTTAAAAATCCCTGTAGCATTAAAAAAATCGAAAAATATGGTAAAAATGATGTTTTCCTGCATATTTCGACGATTTAGAGCATTTAGAACACTTTTCAGACAAACCTGATTTTTTACCTAAAATTCATGGTTTTCAAACTTTCTTATCACAATTACTGATGGAATTGAAATTTTCGAGCATTTTCAACATTTTAAAGTATATTACATATTTTTCAAAAAGCCCATAAAATTTCGATGAAATTCAGATATGTTTTACTGTATATTTCGACGATTTGGAGCATTTAGAACATTTTTCAATCAAACTATACTTTTTAGCTAAAATGCATGGATTTTCACACTTGAAATATGCATTGACACAATACTACACTGAAATGTCATATTTATGTTACTTTCAGCTTAAAATTCAATTCCGACCGTAATTTTGATAAAAATGTTTGAAAATCCATGAACTTTAGCTAGAAAATCAGGTTTGTCTGAAAAGTGTTCTAAATGCTTCAAGTCGTCGAAATATGCAGAAAAACATCATTGTACCATATTTTTCGTTTTTTTCAATGCTTCAGGTATTTTTAAAAAATATATGAAATATTCAAAAATATTTCTGAATTTCATCGAAAGTTTTATGGGTATTTTGAAAAATATGTAATATGTAATATACTTTAAAATGTTGAAAATGCTCGAAAATTTCAATTCCTTCAGTAATTCTGATAAAAAAGTTTGAAAATCCATGAATTTTAGCTAAAAAATCAGGTTTGCATTAAAAGTGTTATAAATGCTCCAAATCGTCGAGATATGCAGTAAAACATTATTTTACCATATTTTTCGATTTTTTCAATGCTTTATTACAAACCTGATTTTTTAGCTAAAATTCATGGATTTTCAAACTTTTTTATCAGAATTACTGATGGAATTGAAATTTTCGAGCATTTTCAATATTTTAATATATATTACAGATTTTTCAAAAAGCCCATAAAATTTCGATGAAATTCAGAAATAATTTTGAATATTTCATATATTTTTTAAAAATGACAGAAGCATTTGAAAAATTGAAAAACATGGTAAAATGATGTTTTACTGCATATTTCGACGATTTGGAGCATTTAGAACACTTTCCAAGCAAACCTTGCATTTTAGCTAAAATACATTGATTTTCACACTTGAAATATATAATGACACAATACTACACTAAAATGTCATATTTAAGTTACTGTCAGCATAAAATTCAATTCGAGCAGTAATTCTGATATAAAAGTTTGAAAATCCATGAATTTTAGCTAAAAAAATCAGGATTGTCTGAAAGTGTTCTAAATGCTCCAAATCGTCGAAATATGCAGTAAAACATCATTTTACCAAATTTTTTTCGATTTTTTCAATGCTTCAGGTAATTCTAAAAAAATATGTAGTGATGGAATTGAAATTTTCGAACTTTTTTGAACATTTTTAAAGTATTATATACTTTTCAAAAAGCGCATAAAATTTCGATGAAATTCAGAAATAATTTTGAGTATTTCGAATATTTTCTAAAAATACCTGAAGCTTTGAAAAAATCGAAAAATATGGTAAAATGATGTTTTACTGCATTTTTCGAGGATTTGGAGCATTTGGAACACTTTTCAAAGAAACCTTACTTTTTAGCTAAAATACATGGATTTTCACTCTTGAAATCTGTATTGACACAATACTATACTAAACTGCTATATTTAAGTTACTTTCAGCATAAAATTCAATTCCAGCAGTAATTCTGATAAAAATGTTTGAAAATCCATGAATTTTAGCTAGAAAATCATGTTTGTCTGAAAAGTGTTCTAAATGCTTCAAGTCGTCGAAATATGCAGTAAAACATCTTTGTACCATATTTTTCGTTTTTTTCAATGCTTCAGGTATTTTTAAAAAATATATGAAATATTAAAAATTATTTCTGAATTTCATCGAAATTTTATGGGTTTTTTGAAGAATATGTAATGTACTTTAAAATGTTGAAAATTGCTCGAAAATTTCAATTCCATCAGTATATACTTTTTAAAAATACCTGAAGCATTGAGGAAATTTGAAAAATTGGAAAAATGATGTTTTACTGCATACTTCGACATTTGGAGCATTTAGAACACTTTAACAAACCTTATTTTTTTGCTAAAATTTTTGGATTTTCAAAAAATTTTTAAAAAATTACTGTGGTCGAAAATTTTCGAGATTTTTAACATTTTAAAATATTTAAAATATTTTTCAAAAAGCCCAAAAAAAATTTTGATGAAATTCAAAATAATTTTGAAAATTTATATATTTCCAAAAAAAAACAGAAGCATATGAAAAAGAAAAACTGGTAAAAAAGAGTTTTCTGCATATTTTCCCATTTTTCATTTAGGACATTTTTTAACCAAACCTTTGCATTTGTTAAAAACATGGATTTCCAACTTGAAATATGTATTGAAAATCTACACAAAATTCATTTTTAAGTTACTGTCAGCCTAAAATTCAAATTTGAGCAGGATTTTGATAAAAAATTTTTTAAAAAACCCTGAATTTTGCTAAAAAACCCCCCCCGGGCCCCCCTTTTTCCTAAGAAAAAAAAAAATATAAAAGTGTGGAATTTAAATTTTAAAACAATTTTCACATTTTAAAAATATATTAATATTTTTTCAAAAAAACCCCAAAAAAAAATTTTATGAAATTTTAGAAATAATTTTGAATTTTCATAATTTTTTAAAAAAAAAATTGAGGGATTAAAAAATCGAAAAAAATTGGTAAAATGATGTTTTTTACTCATATTTTGACGATTTTACATTTAGAACCTTTTTAGACAAAATGATTATTTAGCAAAAATTCAGGATTTTCAAACTTTTTTATAAAATTACGGTCGGAATTTAATTTTATGCGAAAATAAACTTAAATGTGACATTTCAATGTAGTATTGGTCAATACATATTTCAATGGAAAATCCATTATTTTAGCTAAAATTAAGGTTTTAGAAAATGTTCTAAATTTTTTCCAAATCTCGAAATAGCAGAAAAAATCATTTTTCTATATTTCTGGAATTTTTTCAATGCTTCAGGTGCTTTTAGAAAAAATATGAAATATTCAAAATTATTTCTGAATTTTATCGAAATTTTTTTGGGCTTTTTTAAAAATAGTAATTTTTTTTTTTATTATCAACGGCCCGATTTCCCCCCAAGGCAGGGTGGCCGAAAAGAAAAACTTTCACCCATTCACTCCATCACTGTCTTGCCAGAAGGGTGCTTTACACTACAGTTTTTAAACTGCAACATTAACACCCCTCCTTCAGAGTGCAGGCACTGTACTTCCCATCTCCAGGACTCAAGTCCAGCCTGCCGGTTTTCCTGAACCCCTTCATAAATGTTACTTTGCTCACACTCCAACAGCACGTCAAGTATTAAAAACCATTTGTCTCCATTCACTCCTACCGAACACACTCACGCATGCCTGCTGGAAGTCCAAGCCCCTAGCACACAAAACCTCCTTTACCCCCTCCCTCCAACATCATTTCACAATATTTTTCGATTTTTTCTATGCTTCAGATATTTTTAAAATATATATAGTGATGGAATTGAAATTTTCAAGCAATTTTCAACATTTTAAATTATACTACATATTTTTCAAAAAACCCTACCCCGCCTTCCTTCCACTACAGACTGATACACTCTTGAAGTTATTCTTTTTCGCTCCATTCTCTCCACATGTCCGAACCACCTCAACAACCCTTCCTCAGCCCTCTGGACAACAGTTTTGGTAATCCCGCACCTCCTCCTAACTTCCAAACTACGAATTCTCTGCATTATATTCACACCACACATTGCTCTCAGACATGACATCTCCACTGTCTCCAGCCTTCTCCTCGCTGCAACATTCATCACCCATGCTTCACACCCATATAAGAGCGTTGGTAAAACTATACTCTCATACATTCCCCTCTTTGCCTCCAAGGACAAAGTTCTTTGTCTCCACAGACTCCTAAGTGCACCACTCACCCTTTTCCCCTCATCAATTCTATGATTCACCTCATCTTTCATAGACCCATCCACTGACATGTCCACTCCCAAATATCTGAATACATTCACCTCCTCCATACTCTCTCCCTCCAATCTGATATCCAATCACCTAATCTTTTTGTTATCCTCATAACCTTACTCTTTCCTGCATTCACTTTCAATTTTCTTCTTTTGCACACCCTACCAATATTCATCCACCAATCCTGCAACTTCTCTTCAGAATCTCCCAGAGACATTGTCATCAGAAAAGGAGCAACTGTGATCAAACTCCACTTTATGTGTGATTCTTTATCTTTTTACTCCACGCCTCTTTGCCCAAACCTCGCATTTACTTCTCTTACAACCCCATCTATAAATATATTTAAACACCACGGTGACATCACTCATCCTTGTTAAGGCCTACTTTTACTGGGAAATAATTTCCCTCTTTCCTACATACTCTAACTTGGACTCCACTATCTCATAAAACTCTTCACTGACTTTCAGTACCTACCTCCTACACCATACACCTGCAAACATATGCCATATTGCCCCCCCTATCCACCTGTCATATGCGTTTTCCAAATCCATAATAGCCACAAAGACCTCTTTAGCCTTATCTAAATCTGTTCACTATTATGTTTCACTGTAAACCACCTGGTCACGCACCCCCTCCTTGCCTAAAGCCTCCTTGTTCATCTTCTATCCTATTCTCCGTTTACTCTTAATTCTTTCAATTAATAAACTCTCCATACACTTTGCCAGAGTATACTCAACAGAGTATCCCCTATAAATTTTTGCACTCTCTTTTATCCCTTTCCTTTATAAAGGAACTATGCATGCTCTCTGCGAATCCCTTGGTACCTTACCCTCTTCCAGAATTTTATGTAAATAATTGCAACCAACCACTCCAAAACTATATCCCCACCTGCTTTTAACATTTCTAGCTTTATCCCATCAATCCCGGTGCCTTATCCCTTTCATTTTACCTACTGCCTCACGATACTTTCCCACATACAACTGGCTCTTCTTTCTCTCTCCTACAAGATGTTGTTCCTCCTTGCCCTATACAAGAAATCACAGCTTCCTGTTTTACTCTCAGTGTAGCTACACTAAAGGGAAAGTGATCTGATATATCTGGGGCCCCTCTATAAACATGTGTCTACATTCCTGAATCTTACGCAACAGTCTTTATCTACCAATACATAATCCAACAAACTACTTGTCATTTCGCCCCCCCCCCCCCCCCCCCCCCCCCCCCCCCCCCCCCCCCCCCCCCCCCCCAAACATTCATATCTTGTATACTTATTTATCCTCTTTTTCTTAAATATGTATTGCTATAACTAAACCCCTTTCTATACAAAGTTCAATCAAAGCGGCTCCCATTATCCAATTTACACCTGGCACCCCAAACTTTACCTACTACACCCTCTCTAAAAAGTTTCTCCTACTTTAGCATTCTGGTCCCCTACCACAATTACTCTCTCACTTGGTTCAAAGGCCTACCTATTATTCACTTAACATCTCAAAATCTCTCTCTCTCCTCTGCATTCCTCTCTTCTCCAGGTGCTTACACATTATTATGACCCATTCTCGCATCCAAACTTTACTTTTAATCCACATATTCTTGAATTTAACATTCATTTCTCGTTTCTCCTTCCATAACTGATTCATTCAACATTACTGCTACCCCTCCTTTGCCTAACTCTCTCAGATACTCAGATTTAATCCAATTTATTTCCCCCCACTGAACTCCCCTACCCCCTTCAGCTTTTTGTTTCGCTTAGGGCCAGGACATCCATCTTATTTTCATTTCATAACTCAGCAAATCATTGTTTCTTGTCATCCAATAATCCACGCACATTTAAGCATCCAGTTTTTTAAAGTTTTTCTTCTTCTCTTTTTTAGTAAATGTCTATGGAGGAAGGGTTACTAGCCATGCTCCGGCATTTTAGTCGCCTCTTACGGACCACGCATGAAAATACTCGAAAAAATTTCAATTCCATCAGTAATTCTGATAACTCTGTTTGGTTGAAAATTACGTGAATTATAGTAGAAATAGGTTTGTCTAAAAAGTGCTCTAAATGCTCCAAATCGTCGAAAACATGCAAGTAAAACATCGTTTTACATATTTTTCGATTTTTTTTCAATGCTTAGGTATTTTTCAACAAATATATACCGATGGAATTGAAATTTTCGAGCATTTTTCAATGTTTTAAAGGTATTACACATTTTCTTAAAAGGTATAAAATTTCGATGAAATTCAGAATAATTTTTAAAAAATTTTCCATATATTTTTTTAAAAATACTGAAGCATTGAAAAAAAACGAAAAATATGGTTAAAATGATGTTCTTACTGGCATATTTCGACGATTATTGGAGCATTTAGAACACTTTCAGACAAAACCAGATTTTTCTAGCTAAAATTCATGGATTTCAATACCTTTTTTATCAGAATTACTTCTGGAATTGAATTTATGCTGAAAGTAACTTAAATATGACATTTCAGTGTTGTATTGTGTAAATTACATATTTCAACGTTGTGAAAATCCACGTATTTTAGCTAAAAAGGTCAAGGTTTGTTTGAGAAGTGTTCTAAATGCTCCCCAAATCGTCGAAATATGCAGTAAAACATAATTTTACCATATTTTTAGATTTTTTTCATTGCTTCAGGTATTTTTAAAAAATATATGAAATATTCAAAAATTGTCTCTAATTTCATCGATATTTCAATGGGCTTTTCGAAAAATAGTTATATACTTTAAAATGTTTGAAAAAATTGAAATTTTAATTTCCATCGTTTATATTTTTTAAAAATCCCTGTAGTATACATTAAAAAATCGAAAAATATGTCAAAATGATGTTTTCCTGCTATTTCGACGATTTAGAGCATTGAGAACACTTTTCAGACAAACCTGATTGTTTACCTAAAATTCATGGTTTTCAAACTTTCTTATAAAATTATGATGAAATTGAAATTTTCGAGCAGCACATTTTCAACATTTAAAGTTATTACATATTTTTCAAAAAGCCCATAAATTTCGATGAAATTCAGATATGTTTTACTGTTATATTTCGAAGAATTTGGAGCATTTAGAACATTTTTTATCAATCAAACTATACTTTCTAGCCTAAAATGCATGTGGATTTTCACACTTGAAAATATGCATGACAAAATACTACACTGATTGAGTAATGTCATATTTATGTTACTTTCCAGCTTAAATTCAATTCGACCATAATTTTGATGAAATGTTTGGAAAATCCATGAACTTTAGCTAGAAAAATCAGGTTGTCTGAAAAGTGTTCTAAATGCTTCAAGTCGTCGAAATATAAGTACAGAAAAAACATCATTTTACCATATTTTTTCGTTTTTTTTTCAATGCTTCAGGTTTTTTTAAAAAAATATATGAAATATTCAAGAATATTTCTGAATTTCATCGAAAGTTTATGGGTATTTGAAAAATATGTAATGTGTAATATAATTTAAAATGTTGACAATGATCGAAAATTTCAATTCCTTCAGTAATTCTGATAAAAAGTTGAAAATCCAGAATTTTAGCAAAAAAATAAGGTTTGCATTTAAAAAGTGTTATAAATGCTCCAAAATCGTCCAAGATATGCAGTAAATACTACTCAATATTTTACCATATTTTTCGATTTTTCAATGCTTTATTACAAACTGATTTTTGAGCTAAAATTCATGGATTTCAAACTTTTTTATAGGAATTACTGATGGAATTGAATTTACGAGCATTTTCAAATATTTTAATATATTTTACAGATTTTTCAAAAAGCCCATAAAATTTCGATGAAATTCAGAATCATTTTGAATATTTCATATATTTTTTAAAATGACAGAAGCATTTGAAAAATTGAAAAACATGGTTAATATGATGTTTTACTGCTATTTCGACGGATTTGGAGCATTTAGACACTTTCAAGCAACCCTGGCATTTTAGCTAAAAAATACATTGATTTTACACTAGAAATTATATAATGACACAAAACTACACTAAATGTTCATATTTAAGTTACTGTCTTCAGCATAAAATTCAATCTAGCAGTTATTTTGATATAAAATTTTGAAAATCCATGAATTTTAGCTAAAAAAATCAGGGTTTGTCTGAAAAGTGTTCTAAATACTCCAAATCGTCGAAATATTGCAGAAAACATTCAATTTTACCAAATTTTTTCGAATTTTTTCAATGCTTCAGGTATTCTAAAAATATATACTGATGGAACTGAAATTTTCGAACTTTTATGAACATTTTAAAGTATTACTTATTTTTCTAAAAAGCGCCTAAAAATTTCGATAAATTCAAGAAATAATTTTGAGTATTTCGAATATTTTCTAAAAATACCTGAAGCTTTGAAAAAATCGAAAAATATGGTAAAATGATGTTTTACTGCATTTTCGACCGACTTGGTCGGAGCATTTTAGAACCACTTTCAAAGAAACCTTACTTTTTTATAGCTAAAATACATGGATTTTCACTCTTGAAATCTGTTATTGACACAATACTATACTAAACTCTTATATTTAAGTTACTTTCAGCATAAAATTCTATTCCAGCAGTAATTCTGATAAAAATGTTTGAAAATCCATGAATTTTAGCTAAAAAATCATGTTTGTCTGAAAAGTGTCCTAAATGCTTCAAGTCGTCGAAATATGCAGTAAAACATCTTTGTACCTATTTTTTCCGTTTTTTCAATGCTTCAGGTTTTTAAAAAAATATATGAAATATTCAAAATTATTTCTGAATTTCATCGAAATTTTATGGGTTTTTTGAAGAATATGTAATATACTTTAAAATGTTGAAAATTGCTCGAAAATTTCAATTCCATCAGTATATACTTTTTAAAAATACCTGAAGCATTGAGGAATTCGAAAAATATGGCAAAATGATGATTTACTGCATACTTCGACGATTTGGAGCATTTAGAACACTTCTATTACAAACCTTTATTTTTTAGCCTAAAAATTATAAGGATCTTTCAAACATTTTGTAACAGAATTACTGATGAATCGAAAAAAATTATTCGAGCATTTTCAAACCATTTTAGTATATATTAATTTTTTCAAAAAAGCCCAAAAATTTCGATGAAAATTCAGTAATAATTTTGAATATTTCATATATTTCTCAAAAATAACAGAAGCTTATGAAAACTGAAAAAACATGGAAAATGATGTTTTAACTGCATATTTCGACGATTAGGGGCATTTTAGGTACACTTTTTCAACCAAACCTTGCATTTTAGTTAAAACCACATGGATTTCAAACTTGAAATATGTATTGACAGAATGCTACACTAAAATGTCATATTTAAGTTACTGTCAGCATGAAATTCAATTCGAGCAGTGATTCTGATAAAAAAGTTGAAAATCATGAATTTTAGCTCTAAAAAAATCAGGTTTGTTCTGAAAAGTGTTCTAAATGCTTCAAGTCGTCGAAAATATGCAGAAAAAACATCAATTTTCCAAATTATTTCCGTTTTTTTCAATGCTCAGGTATTTTTAAAAATATTATGAAATATTCAAAAAATATTTTGGAATTTCATCGAAAGATTTTATGGGTATTTTGAAAAATATGTAATGTGTAATATAATTTAAAATGTTGAAAATTGCTCGAAAATTTCAATTCCTTCAGTAATTCTGATAAAAAAAGTTTGGAAAATCCTGAATTTTAGCAAAAAATCAGGTTTGCATTAAAAGTGTTATAAATGCTCCAATGTCGAGATTATGCAGTAAAACATATTTTACCATTTATTTTTCGATATTTTCAATGCTTTATTACAAACCTGATTTTTTTAGCTAAAATTCATGGATTTTTCAAACTGTTTTAACAGAATTACTGATGGAATGGAATTGAAATTTTCGAGGCATTTTCAATTTTTAATACTATTTACAGATTTTTTTCAAAAAGCCCATTAAAATTTCGATGAAAATTCAGAAATAATTTGAATAATTTCTATATTTTTTAAAAATGACAGAACAGAAGCATTTGAAAAATTTGGAAAAACATGGTTTAAAATGATGTTTTACTGCATATTTCGACGATTTGGAGTCATTTAGAACACTTTCCCAAGCAAACTTGCATTTAGCGTAAAATTACATTGATTTTCACACAGAAATATATAATGACACAATACTACACCTAAAAAAGTCATTATTTACGTTACCGGGTCAGCATAAAAATTCAATTCTGAGCAGTAATTTTGTTATAAAAGTTTGAAAATCCATGAATTTTAGCTAAAAAAAATCAGGTTTGTCTGAAAGTGTTAAATGCTCCAAATCGTCGAAAATGCCAGTAAAACTCATTTTACCAAATTTTTCGATTTTTTCAATGCTTCAGGGTATTTCTAAAAAATAATTACTGATGAACTGAAATTTCGAACTTTTTGAACATTTTTAAAGTATCTACATATTTTTCAAAAGCGCATAAAATTTCGATGAAATCAGAAATATTTTGAGTATTTCGCATATTTTCTAAATATACTCTGAAGCTTTGAAAAAATCAGAAAAATTGGTTAAAATGATGTTTTACTGCATTTTTTTCGACGTCTTGGCGAGCATTTAGAACACTTTTCAAGAAACCTTTTCTTTTTAGCTAAAATTACATGGATTTTCCACTCTTGAAATCTGTATTGACACATACTATACTAAACTCTTATATTTAATTACTTTCAGCATAAAATTCAATTCCGCAGATAATTCTGATAAAAATGTTTGAAAAATCCATGAATTTTAGCAGAAAATTCATTTTGTCTCTGAAAAATGTTCTAATGCTCAAGTCGTCGAAATATGCAGTATACATCTTTGTACCATTAGTTTTCGTTTTTTCAATGCTCAGGTATTTTTAACAAAATATATGAAATATATTAAAAATTTATTTCTGATTTCATTGAAATTTTATGGGTTTTTTTGAAGAGATAGGTAATGTACTTTAAAAATGTTGAAAATTGCTCGAAAATTTCAATTCCATCAGTATATACTTTTTAAAAATACCTGAAGCATTGAGGAATTCGGAAAAATATGGCAAATGATGTTTTAGCTGCATACTTCGGACGATTTGGAGCATTTAGAACACTTCTATTACAAACCTTATTTTTTAGCTAAAATTCATGGTTTTCAAACATTTTTAACAGAAATTACTGATTGGAATCGAATTTTCGAGCATTTTCAGCATTTTAATATATATTACCTATTTTCAAAAAGCCCAAAAAATTTCGATGAAATTCAGAAATATTTTGAATATTTCATATATTTCTCAAAAATAAACAGGAAGCATATTGAAAAACTGAAAAAAAACATGGTTAAAATGATGTTTACTGCGTATTTCGACGATTTGGTGCATTTAGGGACACTTTTCAACCAAACCTTGATTTTAGTTAAATTAAAACACATGGATTCCAAACTTGAATATGTATTGACAGAATGCTACATAAATTGTCATATTTAAGTTACTGTCAGCATAAAATTCATTTCGAGCAGTGATTCTGATAAAAAGTTTGAAAATCATGAAATTTAGCTTAAAAAAATCAGGGTGTGTCTGAAAAAGTGTTCTAAATGCATACAAACCGTCGTTGTATGCAGTGAAACATCATTTCACAATATTTCGATTTTTTCTATGCTTCAGATATTTTTAAAAAATATATAGTGATGGGAATTGAAATTTTCAAGCAACTTTTCAAACATTTTAAATTATATTAATACAATGCTAAGGTTCAAAAACATAAATTTCGATTGAAATTCAGAAATAATTTTGTTTTATTTCATATATTTTTTAAAAGTAAAAGTTGAAGTGATTGGAAAAAAATCCGAAAAATGTGTAAAATGAATGTTTTACTGCATATTTCGCAGATTTGTAGCATTTAGGAAAACACTTTTGAGACAGCTGATTATTTAGCAAAATTCGTGGATTTTCAAACTTTATTATCAAAATTACCGGTCGTTAGAAATTGAATTTTATGCTGAAAGTAAACTTAAATGTGACATTTCAATGTAGTATTGTGTCAATACATATTTAAAGTGTGAAAATCCATGTATTTTAGCTAAAATGTAAGGTTTGTTAGGAAAATGTGTTCTTAATTCTACAAAATCGTCGAAAATATGCAGTAAAACACATTTTACTTTATATTGGATTTTTTCAATGCTTTCAGGTGCTTTTAGAAAAATATATGAAAATATTCAAAATTATTTGAATTTCATCGAAATTTTATGGGCTTTTGAACAATATGGAATTTATTTTTTTTTTATCAACTGGCCGATTCCACCAAGGCAGGGTGGCCGAAAAAGAAAAACTTTCACCATCATTCACTCCATCACCTGTCTTGCCAGAAGGGTGCTTTAACTACAGTTTTTAAACTGCAACATTAACCACCCCTCCTTCTGAGAGCAGGCACTGTACTTCCATTCCAGGACTCAACTCCACGCCTGCCGGTTCTTCCTGAACACCCCTTCATAATGTTATTTACTAACACCCAACAGCACGTCAAGTATTAAAAAACATTTGTCTCCATTCACTCCTTACCAAACCGCTTCCGCATGCCTGCTGGAAGTCCAAGCCCCTCGCACACAAAACCTCCTTTACCCCTCCCTCCAACATATTTCACAATATTTTTCGATTTTTTCTATGCTTCAGATATTTTAAAATATATAGTTGATGGAATTGAAATTTTCAAAGCAATTGTCCACAATTTTAATTTATTACATATTTTTCAAATACCCTACCCCGCCTTCCTTCCACTTCAGACTGATTTACACTTTGAGTTATTGTGTTTCGCTCCATTCTCTCCACATGTCCCCGAACCACCTCAACAAACTTCCTCAGCCCTCTGACAACAGTTTTGGTAATCCCGCACCTCCTCCTAACTTCCAAACTACGAATTCTCTGCATTATATTCACACCACAAATTGCTCTCAGGACATGACATCTCCACTGTCTCAGCCTTCTCCTCGCTGCAACATTTCATCACCCATGCTTCACACCCATCTATAAGAGGTTGGTAAAACTTACTCTCATACATTCCCCTTTTTGCCTCCAATGACAAAGTTCTTTGTCTCCACAGACTCCTAAGTGCACCACTCACCCTTTTCCCCTCATCAATGCTATGATTCACCTCATCTTTCATAGACCCATCCGCTGACATGTCCACTCCCAAATATCTGAATACATTCACCTCCTCCATACTCTCTCCCACCAATCTGATATCCAATCTTTCATCACCTAATCTTTTTGTTATCGTCATAACCTTACTCTTTCCTGTATTCACTTTCAATTTTCTTCTTTTGCAAAACCCAAACCAAATTCATCCACCAATCTCTGCAACTTCTCTTCAGAATCTCCCAAGAGCACAGTGTGATCAGCAAAGAGCAACTGTGACAACTCCCACTTTATGTGTGATTCTTTATCTTTTAACTCCACGCCTCTTGCCAAGACTCTCGCATTTACTTCTCTTACAACCCCATCTATAAATATATTAAACTACCACGGTGACATCACACATCCTTGTCTAAGGCCTACTTTTACTGGGAAATAATTTCCCTCTGTCCTACATACTCTAACTTGAGCCTCACTATCCTCGTAAAAACTCTTCACTGCTTTCAGTAACCTACCTCCTACACCATACACCTGCAACATCTGCCATATTGCCCCCCTATCCACCCTGTCATATGCCTTTTCCAAATCCATAAATGCCACAAAGACCTCTTTAGCCTTATCTAAATACTGTTCACTTATATGTTTCACTGTAAACACCTGGTCCACACACCCCCTACCTTTCCTAAAGCCTCCTTGTTCATCTGCTATCCTATTCTCCGTCTTACTCTTAATTCTTTCAATAATAACTCTACCAATACACTTTGCCAGGTATACTCAACAGACTTATCCCCCTATAATTTTTGCACTCTCTTTTATCCCCTTTGCCTTTATACAAAGGAACTATGCATGCTCTTCTGCCAATCCCTAGGTACCTTACCCTCTTCCATACATTTATTAAATAATTGCACCAACCACTCCAAAACTATATCCCCACCTGCTTTTAACATTTCTATCTTTATCCCATCAATCCTGGCTGCCTTACCCCCTTTCATTTTACCTACTGCCTCACGAACTTCCCCCACACTCACAACTGGCTCTTCCTCACTCCTACAAGATGTTGTTCCTCCTTGCCCTATACACGAAATCACATCTTCCCTATCTTCATCAACATTTAACAATTCCTCAAAATATTCCCTCCATCTTCCCCAAAACCTCTTACTCTCCATTTAATAACTCTCCTCTCCTATTTTAACTGACAAATCCATTTATTCTCTAGGCTTTCTTAACTTGTTAATCTCACTCCAAAACTTTTTCTTATTTTCAACAAAATTTGTTGATAACATCTCACCCACTCTCTCATTTGCTCTCTTTTTACATTGTTTTTAAACCACTCCCCTTAACCCCCTCTTTTTTTCCCTCCATATACTCTTCCCCCCCTTGCATCACTTCTACTTTGAAAAAAACTTCCAAATGCTAATTTTTTTCTCCCTTACTAATTTTCTTTCACATCATCATTCCACCAATCGCTCCCCTTTTCCCTCCCCGCCCTTTCCTGAACCACAAACTTCTGCTGAACACCCCTAACATTTACTTTTTTTAAACCAAACCCCATACCTCTTCCCCCCATTGCCTATGCTCTCTTTACCCCAAACTATCCTCCAATAGTTTTTATAATCTTACCCTAACTGCCCCCCTCTTTTAGTTTATAAACCTCACCTCTCTCTTCCCTGATCCCTTCTTTTCCCCCCTTGTATCCCATCTCCCTTTTTACCCCAAAATGTGCCAACTAAAAAAGTGTTTTATATATCTGTGGCCCCTCTATAAACATGAACATCCTAAAGTCAAACTCAACGGGTCTTTTATCCCCAAATACAAAAACCAACAACTACTGTCATTTGGGCCCAACACCTTATTTTGATACTTATTTATCCTTTTTTTTCTTAAAAAAATGTTTACGTATAACAAAACCCCCCTTTCTAAAAACAAATTTCAATAAAAAGGGCTCCCATTATCATTTACACCTGGCCCCCCAAAAACAAAACCTACCAACCCTTTTAAAAAGTTTTTTTCCCTACTTTAGCTTCAGGCCCCCCCTCCCAACAATTATTTCTCTAATTTGGGTTTAAAAGGGCTCCTATAAAACCCACTTAACATCAACCAAAATCTCTCTCTCCCTCTGCATTTTCCTCTCTTCTCCAGGTGCATACAAACACTTTTGCCCCAACTTCTCGCATCCAACCTTTAAATCCACAAATTTTTTGAATTTAAACATTCATATTCTCGTTTTTTCCCTTCCATAACTGACTTTCAACATTACTGCTACCCCTTCCTTTCCCTCAAACTCTCTCAGATACTCCAGATTTAATCCCATTTATTTCCCCCCACTAAAAACTCCCCCCCCCCCCTTCAGCTTTTTTTCGCTTAGGGCCAGGACACCCAACCCCTTTTCATTCAAAAAAACAGCAACCCATCGTTTCTTTTTCATCCACACTACATCCACCAATTTAAATCCCCAGTTTTATAAATTTTTTTCTTTTTTCTTTTTTTGGGTAAATGTCAAACAGAGAAGGGGTTACTACCCATTCCCTCCCGGCTTTTTTAGTCGCCTCTACGACACGCTGAAAATCTCAAAAATTTAAAAATTCCATCAGTAATTCTGAAAAAAAACGTTTAAAAAATACGTAAATTTTTTAAGCTAGAAATAAAGGTTTTGTCAAAAAAAGTGTTCTAAATGCTCCAAATCGCGAAATATGCAGAAAAACATTTTTTAAAACCATATTTTTCGTTTTTTTCAATGTTTTCAGGTTTTTTTTAAAAAATAAATACCGAGGGAATTGAAATTTTCCCGAGATTTTTAAATGTTTTAAATTGTTTTAAACACTTTTTTCTAAAAGGTAAAAAAATTTTTGATGAAATTCAGAAAAAATTTTTGAAAATTTCATATATTTTTTAAAAAAAACCTGAAGCTTTGGGAAAAAAACGAAAAATTGGGTAAAATGTTTTTTTCAAAACTGCAATTTCGACGTTTTTGGAGCATTTAGAAACATTTTTTCAAAACAAACCAGATTTTTTTTACCCTAAAATTCATGGATTTCAAACCCTTTTTTTTTTTAGAATTACTTTTGGAATTGAATTTTATGCTGAAATAACTTTAAAAATGACATTTCATGTATATTGGTTCCCAAAACATATTTTCCCAAAAGGGGAAAAAACCAAGTATTTTAGCTAAAAAGCAAGGGTTTTTTTTGAAAAATGGGTTTTAAAAGCCCAAATGTCGAAATATGATTTAAAAATAATTTTAAACCCTATTTTTAATTTTTTCATTTCTTCAGGTATTTTTAAAAAATTTTAAAAAAAAATTTAAAATTGTCTCTAAATTTTATCGATATTTTTTGGCTTTTTGAAAAATTTAAAAAATACTTTTAAAAAGTTGAAAAAAAATTTAAATTTTTAATTTTCCCTCAGTTTTTTTATTTTTTTTAAAAAAAACCCCGTAGCATTAAAAAAAAACCCAAAAATATGGTTAAAAAAGATGTTTTCCCCCCGATATTTCACTTTGAGAGGGATTTAAACAATTTTCAAAACAAACCTGATTTTTTACCCCAAAAAATTTATGGTTTTTAAACTTTCTTTTCACAATTATTATGGAATTTAAATTTTTTGAGCATTTTTTAAAATTTTTAAAAAAAAATTAAAATATTTTTTTTAAAAAGCCCATAAAAATTTCCCATAAAATTCAAAATGTTTTAAATGATAAAATTTGACGATTTTGGGGCAATTTAGAACATTTTTTCAAACTATATTTTTAACCCAAAAGGGGGGGATTTTCCCCTTGAAAAATGCCCCCGGCCCAAACTAAACCCCTGAAAAATTTCCATAATTTTTATTTTTCCCTTTAAAATTCAACCACCTTTTTGAAAAAATGGGGTTTTTTAAACCAAAGAAATTTGGGGGAAAATCAGGGTTTTCCCCCAAAAGGCAAATTCTTAAGTCGTTGAAAATCCCAAAAAACCCCATTTCCCCGCCCTTTTTTTAAGCTTTATAATTTTAAAAAAAAAATTGGTACCCCAAAAAACTGACCCCAAAAGTTTTATGGTAATTTTTAAAATAAGGAAATTTAAACAAATTTTTGAAAATGTGAAAATTTTTTCAAAATTTTTTCCCGTAATTCCGGGGAAAAAAAGGGTTTAAAAAACCCTTTTTAAATTTTGCTAAAAATCCCCGGTTTGAAAAATGTTATAAATTTTCCCCAAAAAGGTCGGAAGGGGGAGTTTTAAAAAATTATTTTCAATTTTTAGGTTTTTTCAATCTTTTAAAATTTTTTAAATTATTTTTTAGCTAAAAACATGGATTTTTTAAACTTTTTTACAAATTAAAATGAAAAGGAAATTTAATTTTTTTAGCAAAATTTTTCCAATAAATTTTTAAAATTTAAAATTTTTTACAGAAAAATTTTTCGAAAAAGGCCCCAAAATTTCGAAAAAGCAAAAAAAATTGTAAAATTTTTGTTTTTTTCAATTTTTATTTTTTAAAAAAAAATTTAAAAACAAAAATTTTTGAAAAAATTTTGGGAAAAAAATTGGTAAAATATTTTTAATGAAATTTTTCGAAACAATTTGGGGAAAATTTTTAAAAAAATTTAAAAAAACCTTAAATTTTTGGGGTAAAAAATTGGTTTTCAAAAAATTTTTAAATGCCCCCAAAAACCTTAATAA
>NC_069425.1:8145397-8174692 GCF_026875155.1 Cherax quadricarinatus | reverse complement strand
GCCCCAAAACCCAACTACGAGCCACAGCCCGGCTGGTCAGGTACCTACTTTGTCTTGTCTAGTGCCAGCTTGAAGACTGTCGGGGGTCTATTGGTAATCCTCCTTATGTATGCTGGGAGGCATTGAACATTTCTCGGGCCCCTGACACTTATTGTATTTTTCTCTTAACGTGCTAATGACACCCCTGCTTTTCATTGGGGGGGGGATGTTGCATCGTCTGCCAAGTATTTTGCTTTCCTTGTGAGTGATTTCGTGTGCAAGTTCGGTACAAAGTCCCTCTAGGTTTTTTCCAGGTGTATAAATCATGTATCTCCCTGCCTGCGTTCCAGGGAATACAGGTTCAGGAACTTCAAGCGCTCCCAGTAACTGAGGTGTTTTATCTCTGTTATGTGCGCCATGAAGGTTCTCTGTACATTTTCTAGATCAGCAAATTCACCTGCCTAAAAGGGGCTGTTAGTGTACAGCAATATTCCAGCCTAGATAGAACAAGTGACATGAGAGTGTCAGCATTGGCTTGGCATCCCTAGTATTGAAGGTTCTCATTATCCATCCGGTCATTTTTCCCTAGCAGCTGCGATTGATACAATGTTATGGTCTCCTTTTCTCTGCACCGAGGAGCATTCGTTATGTTGTATCTGAATAAAGGATTATCAGCATACACCCGAAATGTCTCTTTGACCAACCACCACCTGCCGTAGCATGTATATACCATACCAATTGTAACATTACCCATACCTTCCTTCCTTCATTCATACCTTCCTCAATTCCTATCTTCATTCCTTTCTTCCTTCATCTCATATCTTCCTTCCTTCCTTTTTTTCCTTTCTTACTTCTTTTTTCCTTCTGGTATCCTGGGCATTGCTCTCAGTTACAAACTCCTCAAAACCATGAAATTCATCTTCAGAGACACTTCTTTCTGTTGAGAGCTATCACTTGGGAAGAGAAGAGTCCCAAATTCGCCGGGGAGTCAGATATTTCTTACCGTTATGCATGCTGAACAAGAACTACTGAAATGGCATTCCACAATGCACCACTGGCTCCCCGATTTTTTTTATACTGCGCACACTGACCATGGAAACCCATTCCCCTCACATGTGGGCCTACCAGGTTTCTCCCACCTTAATTTGAAGCTGCTAGAGTTTTTGTGTATTAATACTCGAAAACATATATATAATATATATATAAATATATTATATAATATATATATATTTATATATAATATATATATATATATATATATATATAATAATATATATATATATATGTCGTGCCGAATATGTAAAACTGGTCAATTAGCAAGAACTCATTTAAAATTAATCCTTTCTGAAATTTTCTCTTATACGTTTAAAGATATATTTTTTTCTTTAAATGTTGAGTAAAAATTATATTTTGCACCAAAGCACTTAGAAAACTTACCTAACCTTATTATAACAAAAATAATTTTATTTTAGCCTAACCAAACTAAATATTTTTTAGATTTGTTTACAATAATTTAATACTAAACACAGTGAAATATATTTTTTTTGTTAGGTTCAGAAGATTTTGGCAAAATTATTTCAGACAAAAATTTCACTTATCCTATATGCAAGATGAGCGTTGATATTTAACCCAAGATAGAAAATTCTGCCTATTCGGCACGACATATATATATATATATATATATAATATATATATATATATATATAAATATATATATATATAAAAAATATATATATATATTTATATATATTATATATATATATATATGTCGTGCCGAATAGGCAGAACTTGCCATCTTGGTTTAAATTAGCAACGCTCATTTTTGCCATAAGGACAAGTGAAAATTTGTGTATGCAATAATTTCGCCAAAACATTCTGAACCTAAACGAAAAAAATATATTTCACTGTGTTTGTTTAGTTTTAAATTACTGTAAACAAATCTAAAAATATATTTAATTGGGTTAGGCTAAAATAAATTGTTCTTGTTATAATAAGGTTAGGTAAGTTTTTCTAAGTTCCTTTTGGGCAAAATTATAAATTGTTTTCATCAACATTAATGAAAAATATTATCTTTAAACGTAATAGAGAAATTTAGAAAGGACTTAATTTTAAATGAGTTCTTGCTAATTTACCCCGTTTTACATATTCGGCACGACATATAAAATATATATATATATATATATATAATATATATATATATATATATAATATATATATATATATAATATATTTTATATAAAAATATATATATATATATATATATATATATATATATTTATATGTATATATATATATAATTTACTATATATATATAATATATATATATATATAAATATATATATAATATATATATATAAAATATATAAAATATATATATATTATATATTAAATAATGTAGTGTTGATTTTTTACAGAGTGGCTCATTCTACAAGCGGTCCCTCCTGAAAAGGCCTTCTACAGGGTGGCTCCTTTTCACACCTATATGCAATGTCCTTGACCTCGCCCTTAACCCCTACCCACGACCCCACCCACGACCTCCACCCATGACCCCACCCATGACCCCCACCCATGACCCCACCCACGACCCCCACCCACGACCCACACCCACGACCCCCCACCCCGACCCCCCCCCCATGACCCCACCCATGACCCCACCCATGACCCACCCACGACCCCCACCCACGACCCCCACCCACGACCCCCACCCACGACCCCAAACCCATAACCCCACCCATGACCCCCACCCAGTGGCTTCCTCCCGAAAGGCCTTCTACAGAGTGGCTCCTACCTCTGAGTGGACTCCTTCCAAGCCCCACGCGCCCTGCCCCGCCCGAAGCGCCACCCCCGTCCGTGCCGACCCGCGACCTTGACTTCACCCTGGGACCACCTCACCCTCTAAATCATATATTTCTCCTCCACTTCCTTGGATTCCCCCCTATGGGGGTTCGAATTTCTTGTGCTCTTTCCCCGGGTCAAATTTTTCTTGAAATCAATAATACAAAAGATTTTACCCCCCACACCACCCCCATCCAAATTTTTCGAATTTCATTTTTTTTGTGCCCCTCCTCGGATCAATTTTTGAGGTTCCCCCTCCCACTTTCACCCCCATCCCAATTTTTTTTCGAATTTCATTTCTTATGATCTCCTCGGGTCAAGTTATTTTTTAGATTTCCCCCTCTGGGGGGAAGCATTCAAAATGGACTCCCACTTGCATCCCAATTTTTTTTCTCGAAAAATACAAAGACTCCATCTCCTGGATCAAATTTTTGGTACCCCTCCTTCCCCCCCCCAAATATTCCTGCTCCATCTCCTCGGACAAGTTTTTTCGATATCAATAATACAAAGATTTCCCCCACCATCCACTTCTACCCTCTATGTCCAAGTATTTCTCCTCCACTTCCTCGAATCAAATTTTTGGATTCCCCCCTCTGGGTATAAGCATTCAAAAATGGACTCCATGGATCAAGGTTTTCTCGATAATACCAAGACTTCCATCTCCTCGAATCGAGTTTTTGGAATCCCCCTCTGGGAGTAAGCATTTCAAATGAACTCCCCATGGGGCATGGTACTTTCTCTTACTACAGGTCTAAACATGTGTGACGTCACCCCACCTGTGTTTACTCGGCGGACAGTGACGTTCACGTGTTGACCTCACACATACAAGCTGAATCTTGGGTCGATTTTCCCCCTATGTCAGTGACGTCACGTGATGACCCGCACACAGGCTGAATCTTGTCGACTTCCCCCTACACATTTTTCACTCTTAACCCAGGATAACACAAATAATTTCCATTTTTTTTCGTTAATACCCACAACAATCCACAATTTCTTTAAAAAATACAACACAAGTCTAGACATTTTTACCCCTTTTAAAACTATTTCATCAGAAAAAGTCACCACAACACTTATAACCACTTTTTCGATAAATTCACTAGTCACAATTTTACATATTACGAAGTTAATACGCACACACACCGCACTTTACTTTGAAAAACCCCTTTAAAACACTCTCAAATCATTTTTAATACTCCCAAATACACCACTGAATACTACTAAAAACACCACTGAATACAGTCAAAACACCACCAAAATCACCATAAACTAAGATCAACATAACAGACTAACACCCATTTTCACTCAAATCCCCTCAAAACACTATAACCAAGACGATTACCTTTCTATGAGTACACTCACCTCCAACTAAGATATAACATGAGTGCAAAAAACATGAACACAATCCCAACACACACGAACACTTATAAAAGAATCACTTCTTTTTCGGGATCTCTTGTTCGACAACAACGCCCACAACCCAAACACCCCATCCCACAACACCCACATCCCAAATACCCATAACCCACAATTTTTTCTCGTTTTTAAACTAATTTCATCAGAAAAAGTCACAACAACAACCCACAACTTTTTAACCACTTTTTCGGTATCTCTAGTTCGACAACAACGCCCACAATACACAACACCCACATCCCACAACACCCACATCCCACAACACCCACAACCCACAATTTTTTTCTTGTTTTAACTAATTTCATCAGAAAAAGTCACAACAACAACCCACTTATAACCCCTTTTTCAGCAACTCTAGTTCGACAAACAATACCCACATCCCTCATCACTTACCAATTTATTCACAATTTTTTCCATACAAATTTTCCCCCTTTTTTTAATTTTAATCTTTAAATGTAATGCAATTCCTCCCTGTGAAGAAATTTTTTTCTCCAGGAGGGGGGTATCAGCCCCTTTCAGCCCCTATCAGCTCTGAGGGGCCCAGCCCTCTCAAAGAGGCAACAAAAGCAATCTTGTTTACTGCTACAGAAAGTAATTGATTCACATATGCCGTACGAGTATGTCGACGTGTCAAGCGACCGATGCTCCCTTGCAGTCCAGTGTTGCAGATTGTATTTATAATAAAGAGGACAGTACATCTCTTACTTTAGCAGGACAATTAAGGAAAATCCTGCTCCCACTTTAATACCATAGTAAAGATATGGATATGTTTTTCTATGCACTTAAGACAGCAAGAATCTAACAATCTGCTTTTGCTCATCGAGGAAGAGGCAAGGAAGAGCAAAAGCACTAGGTCAGCTTTTCCTTTGTGCAATGGGAGTAACGGCTTGGGGTGCTGTGTGTCCTTCAGATTACTTTTTGACTCTACTGAGAGTGACACTGATGCCAGGATAACCAACAAAGAACAGACTGTGCATTATTGTGAACAAAGTGTCCTCATAAAACACAATAAATCACTTAAGAGAAGTGTTGATCAGCTTCCTTTAGTGATAAGACTGTGAACATAAAGACAAAATCTTGTGGAACATAGTGTCCCATTGTGCGTATTCTAGACTATGGTAGACGTGGGACATCCAAGGACACTTCAGCTTCTATCAAGTCACCGATACCTGTCGATGTGTGAAGAAACACCATAGTCTCATGCTACTAAAGCAATGGTAAGGTTACGAATTTCTTTGTACTACGGGGGCCTGCGCAAATTCTTGAGTCGCAAGGAGTTTTGTAATCAACCTATAGTCGGCAGTTAGGTGCGGACTTTTGAGTCCACACATGTCGTTGTCAGCCATCACGAATGAAATATGCTGACAAACACCCCCTAGGGTAATTTATAATATTAGAAATAATAACTCTTTACAGCCCCCGTTGAGAGATGACTTCGAAGCTTCTTCTCAAGACCTCGTCTGCAGGGGCGGCTGTGCAGTGCGATACTGTCCTTTCTAGGATTTACGTACAAACTCTAAACTTAGCTGGCAATGCATTTCTCAACAAACTGGTCCTTCGACCGGATAAAGGCCACAATGTGGGGTCCAAATAACGGTGTACTACAGTGTACAATAACCTATGAGCCAAGGAACTTCGAAAAAAGCTTAAAACAGTGTTTTTTCCAATTTAAATCGTATAAAATGGAGTCCCTCCAGAACTCAATCACAGAGAATGGGCAGCCAAAAGAAAACGGGCGCTCACCCTCCCAGCATTCAACACCAAAGAAAACGGAGCTGGGTGACGTCACCCAACAAGAAAACGGGGGATGGCACCGGCATCCACTGCTCCAAACTCAAAGAAGTTGCTGATTAGACAATTACCCAAGTGTATGGTTCGGTTTTTGTCCTGAGTGTATATACACATAGTGTTAAAATGTTTTAAGACAGAAATTAAGAGACAAGATTGTGTTAAATTTTTTCTTATAGATCTACCTGTTATATTAAAGAACTTATATATAAAGGTAAGCTTTCAAATATATATTAACAGAGACATTTATAATGTGAAAGTAATATTCACGTGTGATTTCCAGTTATACAGTGACATTTATAGTGTATAGTGAATGCAGTGTATAACGTTATTTACGATTAATCATCGTTGTCAGGCTGACAACAGCCAAACTGAAGCCATAAACACCAGCCACATGTACTGTGTACCCTTCATGGTCATGACCCTGAGGTAAGCTTAGTAGGTCAGTAGTGTCTGACTCGATATTGCTGACTTAAGCATAACAAAATTCAGCTGTAGCAGTAGTCTTTTTTAAACAACTTCTAAGTGTGGTGCAAGAAATTTTCAGTATATACCATTAAAATGGCTTGTTGAAAAACTCAGTTTCAGTCTTTTACAGACTAAGATTACACAATTAGAAATCTAGATTTCAGTCTGTATAGGATTACACTCAGATCCAAACATAGATTTTGATGATCTTGAGGACAAATTTAAAATACTTACATGGACGTCTGAAATAATTAATTCAGACATACACATTATGAAAATAAATTTCTGAATCAGATGCCTCTGAGGATGAAAATTAAAAATGTTTTTGGAACTTTTTTAGTAATCAACAATTTAAGGTGGACAGGAGTACAACTTTAGGCTATCTGCCGCAAAACTCTGTCACAAAGGACCTACTGTAACTTAGTGGTCAAACACTCAGTATAACACCTGTAACAACAACAAGTGTCCCATTAACCAAGCTTACCTACATTGTCATTACCTATTTTCCAAGGTCATAAAATGAGAAATATCCATTAGTGGTTTTCAATCCATAGTAAATTTCAGAGACTGACATAGTGAGATTGGTAAGTTCAATTACCTAATGAGTCTTGTGAAGGGAGAACCCTATGAACTGATTAAGTCAATATCAGGTGGTTAAAGGCAATTTTAAAATAGCCTTACATTCTTAGAGACATTACTTCGATGCTGACAAGGCCAGAAAGTTAACAGCGTCTTAATATAAAGCTGAAGCCACCCAAACATGTTTTTTGTTTCAGATTTTACAGGCAATTTAGAATCACATTAGACAATAGTCTCAGATCTCTAGGTGCTAAATATGACCTAAGACAATGTGATTATTGGTTTATCAGTGGTATTGTAACAAGATAAGTTGTCACCACAAATTTATGAACGATTAAATATTATGTTCAATAAACGCTATTCACTTGTGAAGAAATAGCAATGGTTACAAACAATAGTTTCATGCCATGTCAAGCTACGAGACAAGATGAAAGAATCCACAAATCCAGTGGATAACAAACCTCAACTCAGTATGAAAAAGATATCCTATCTCCCACTAAATCACATAATGGGAAATTCCCCTATAGGCTTTATCAAGCGTTGAATACAACAACAGTAAACAGACTGTCACACATAAACGTACTCCAAAATGTGTACTTTGTGATGGGACACATTGGGCAAAAGTATTGTAGTCAATACACATCAATGGAGGCACGGTAAACAACGTGTTTCTCAGCTGAAAAGGAGCATCAAGTTTTTTAGGTTGAACCACAAGGGAGGAAAATGCATCACTGAAGAAGTGGTTTTAAATGCAGGTATGCGATCATACAGCATTATGCCCAAATACTTTTGCTGAACAGCGAGAAGACTTCCACAGAATCAGGAAAGTCAACAACAACAGCATTAAATGTGAGAGATAATTTAAAACAACTGCTCTCCCGATAGCTTCGAGTTAGTGTATCTAATAAATTTACACAAAACCAATGTGCCAACATTATTGATCGAGCTCACTAAAGGGTCCTTCATAAGAAGAACAGTGTTACAGAAACTGATAAACTACCCTATGGCCAAAGTACAGTTAGATATAGCTGGTTTTTCCCACAATTCTGGTAAACAGACATCTACCTAGCCAAACCACTGTTGGTCTAGGAAACAGGAAAAAGACAGTAAGTAAGCTGTGGGTAGTAATGATTTGTCTAAGTATATGGCAGATCCGGATTAAAAGAAACAGTTGCAGCACAGAAAGCAGCTAAGGTCAAGTTAGCCTGTCCCTGACAACCGACGGATCTCTATTAGGTCCAATTGATATTAATCATTGGAAGTGATTATTATCACTGCTTTGTGCAAAATAATAGTAAAAAACTGGATGTTCACTTGTTTGAAAACAGCAGAAGCCACATGGATATGTGTCCCTTTCCCTCTCAAAGTGGGAAAAAAGCTGATATTTGATACAGTGGAAATGTACTAGTTACGAGAAAACCGCTGATCATTACCACAGCAAAACTTATCATTACTGGAAGAAATGAATGAACCAGTTGATAAGTTGTGGGATTTAGATGCTATAGGTAATTGATTAATAAACTAAGCCACAAGAGTCTCAGACTTATAACCAATATTGGACTCGTGTCAAATATAAAGAGGACAGTATTGGGTTAGGTACCAATGGAATTAAATCCACACATCTTCTAGCTAATTATTGCATGGCTTTCGGACGATGAAGCACAAATCATGAGGCTCAGGAAGAATCCAGAGCTACTGCTGTCTATGATAATAATCATACAAGAACAGTTGGACAAATAAAATTCATTAGGAAATAGTCGAAGATAACTGAAGACCAGAAGCTCATTATCATTATCTCGCCGCACCCATGGGAGTCAGAAAGATTCTGAAACCACTCCACTTACGTGTTTGTATATAATTGCAGTGCACGTGCAAATAAAGATGTAGCAAGTCTTAATGTGTCTGATGACCGGACCCTCACTTAACTGAGAAGCTTGGAGAGGGCTTATGAAATTTCGCACAAACCCATATGCCTACACTGGCTGATATTATCCCAAGCTTTCTTTAAGAGTAGGACTACAAGAAATAGATAGAGATTATACTCCATTTCTTGTGGCCTGAAAATCCACATGATCCCCTCAAAGTCCGTGAAAGCTTATCGTGTTCAAGCAGTATTATTGGTGCCAACATCCTCTCCATTCTTACTATAAGCTATCTAAAATACACATTTGAAGAAATCAGAAAGTCTCTACAAAGAAATCTTAAAGAAAAGTTTCTATGTGTGACAATCTTCACAGGCACTGTGAAAAAGAGGAGGATTTTGAAATCCTTATGTCAGAGAACTAACAAGGACATGCAAGAAGCAAATATGCCTCTAGAAGTGGAATAACAAATTCAAATTCAATTAAGGGAACTTACAAGGAAGATTTCCTTCCCTAAATACTGAAATTCCTGATTGCAACAATATGCTGGGAACTTAATGGAAACACACAGGAAAGATACTTTGAGTCTCAAAAGATCAACAATAAATCATGTCGGTACACTCACTAAACATAGTTACTGTCAGAGGTATCACAATGTTTTGATCCTTCTAGGACTCGTCTCACCAATTACCATAAAAGGTAAAATGCTTATGCAAGATTCATGGAAGCTCAAATTGGATGGATGAGAACTTGCCTCTAGAAAATGAGTCAACATGGGATGAAAATATCGCAGGGGAGTTTAAACAACTTCATCAAATAAAATTTCCAGACAAAATAGTCCAAGAATAAACAATTACACATTACATGTGTTACTGTGATGCGTTCAACCATAACCAGAGTTATGGCGCTATAGCTTACAGAGTAATGTTGAAGGAAGTACACCTAATTACTTCAAAGGCCAGGGTCGCACCCTTGAAGGTCAAACAGAACCACAATATGGAACTGACAGCACTCTATGTAGGTACAAAATTAGCTGTCCTATGCTCAACAAAGTACTTGATCATCTCACTATTGAAAAAACGTGATCTGGAGTGATATGAAGCAGTTCTCCAGTGGTTAAGAAATAATAAGAGTAAAGTTGAATCTATGTAGCAGAAATAAAAGAGATCGGAGAGATTATCTCTTTCTTCACGTCTCTAACCCAAAGAGACTCCAGCTGACATGTTGTGGTCACGTGGTGTCCCAAGTTAAGAAATATTGTGGATAATAAATTATGGCTCCACGGACCGAACTGGCCTCTAATGAATTAACTGGCCTGACAAAAAGCTCACATTATGCCAGAAGAAACTGTCCTGCTTGGAACACAGCAGAGATAAGTTGGTAAATACTGCAGACACAACAGAAATAGTCAATTTGATGATCTAAATACTCATCTTTGGGTAAACTCTAAGAGTTACAACTCTTGTCTTTAAATTCATTAAAGGAATAAAACCTAATTATGAACGTCTTAGAACCCATTAATGATACTGGGTGAAACTAATACAGAAAGTATGTTTTTTCTCCTACGGAATATAAATTTTTCTGGAAACACAAAATAAATCCCCGAAAGAAACCTGTTATGATTATTTCTTTAGGACTTATCTCAGACTCAGAAAAGAATTAATAAGATGCGAGGAAGAATTCATAATTATTCACTACCTAAGAACCATACGATCCAATATTGATGCCCCAAGAATCCATTGTCTAACAAAACTGATTGTGGCAAAACGCCCACAGTAACGGTTACATGGTGGGTAGCTGACACCACTTTGTCCATAGACGACAATCCTACTGGATACCTTAAGGTGGACAATGTGTGAAAAAACAAATAAAGACAGTATTACTTGTCGTCCACTACGATATCGAGTATGTCCGGTATCCAGGTCCACCTCCATATCCCTCTGAAAAGAGTTTGTCATATCACTCCATTTGAGGTGACAGGTGTAGATTACACTGGACCAATAATTTTAACCAAAACAGTTGAACAAAGTTCCCATCAAGGTGTACATCCTGGTTTTGTCACTTGTGCTACAACTAAGAGCAGTACATCTAGAATAGCCACTGACATGTCTGCCTGAAACCTTTATCAAATTATCAACGGTTGGCAGCCAGACGGGCATGTGCCCAGACTGATGATTTTAGATAATGGCAATGAACTTTGTTTGCTGGTGCTGCTTAAATACAGCAAGATCTTTTGATCAACCAGAAGTACAACAATGCAGAATCAACGCAGTTGTCGTTGGAGATACCTTATCCTCCTAAATACTCCAGGTGGCACGGCGGATTTTATGAAAGAAATGATCGGCATTGTGAAACGTTTGCTTAAGGAAACTCTTCATCTACGAGTTGTAACTGAAAATAGAGCATAGAGTTAACAACAGACCTTTACTAACTTATGTTTACAGATGATCTGGACAATTTAGAAGTGTTAGAGGTCCCTCCATTTACTCCATGGCAGATGCTCGAACTTTCCTCCCATGAATGATAAAGAAATCACAGAAATCCTACTTATTTCGATCTTGAGCAACTCAGACGTAAATTCAAACACCTTAATAAAGTGAATGAACGTTGGAGAAATTTGGCGAGAAGACTATCTCCACCTCATTAAGAGAACACTTCTATGGAGCTGGTTGGTTCCCTGAAAATCATAAGTCCTTAAGAACCTGGTGACATAGTGATTATGTGACAATGATGGTCCGAGTCCCAATGCCACCTTGAAAAATTGTGACCATATATCCTGGAGCAAATGAATCATCAGAGGCAGTTGAAGTTTTTAAGCAAAGGTGGTAGTGAATATAGCAGACAATAAATAAACTGGTGCACGGTTAGAATTAACACAGTGTTGAAAACAAAATTAGTGATACTCCAAAACCACACAGACTAAGCTGTTCAGAAAAAGACAAGCAGCATGGGGAGAGTAGAAAATCAAATTAATGTTAAGTGATGAATAGTTCAACCGACTGCAGCGAACCTCCGCCGCCCACCAGTGATGGAGAAATTTTTCTCCCAGGAGGGGTTATCAGCCCTACTTCAGCCCTTTCAGCCCTGAGTGGGCCCCGCCCTCTCAGAGGACAAGCAATCTTGTTTACTGCTACGCAAGTAACTATAGCATATGCAGTGACGAGTATGGGACGTTGTCGCTTCGACTGACGCTCCTTGCAGACTCCAGGTAGTAAAGTGTATTTTAATAAGAGACAGTCCCATCTCTTACCTTAGCAAGACACTTATTACCATGGTAAAGATAGTGGACATTGTTGTCTATTGCTCAAGACAGCAAGAATCAAACATTCTACTTTGCTTCATCGAGGAAGTGGAAGGAAGCACAAGGTAACTAGGTCAGCTTTTCCTTTATTGTGAAGGGCAGTGTCGGCGAGGGGCTTGTTGGCCGTCTTCAATTACTTTTGACTCTACTGAAGTGACACTGGGGATGCCAGGATAACCAAAAGAAGTACAATAATCTTGCGTTAGTGTGGACAAAGTTCTCATCACAAACCACGATAAAACACTTACAGAGAGTGTGATCAACTTCTTAGTGTATGGTGAACAATTATTGTGAACAGTGTAACAACGAGTGTTGTAATCCAACAAGTGGTAGTGCGACATTCTTCAAAGAACAACTATTCTTCAATCCAACTCATCGGATATCCCGAGCATAATTTATGGTCAGATACATATACCCAGGACAGTGTTCTAACTCGTGATGTAACTATACTATTGACTGCGGCATTTGAGTATAAAGTCGTGAGTTAGTCACTTATCATAAATCCCGGGAGATGCGGACCTTTGAGTCCACACACGTAAGTTGTCAAAACATCAGTGAATGAATATGCTGACCTAACCCCCTTAAGGGGTAGTTTATTGTTTACATAATATAATATTTATTCCAGCCCGTTGAGAGATGATCATGACAACAATTCAAGACCCGTCATGCAGGGGCGGCTGTGTAGACGATTTGCTGTCTTTTATCACAAGTTTTCCCTATATTTAAAATTATAAATTATATCTTAGTTGGTAATACCATTTGTCAACAATTGCCGTAGATGAATAGCTCATCTATGGCAAACTTCTGCCACCCCCCCAGTGTAGAGAAATTTTCTCCAGAAGGGGGCTATTAGCCCCTTTAGCCCTTTCAGCTCCTTTCAGCTCCTGAAGGACTCAGCCTTCCAAAGGGACTGATAGTCTCTTTTGCTTCGTGATCAACAAGTGGTTAATGAGAGAAAATTAATCTCTTACCATAGCAGGAAATTTAAGGAAAACCCTGTACCCACTTCATATACAAGTTGATGCTAACATAAACTTTTGTCTATGCCTAGACAACAAGAAATAAAGCATCTTGCATTGCTTCCTGTTGCAGTTTAGCAAGGAAGGGAAAATGCTGGTTTCAGCAGATGATTTGTGTGGCTAGATATGCCCAGGGCAGTTGAAGCTGAAGAGGGACAGGAGCGGGCAGATTGCTTTATGTACTGGTGCAGCAAGCAGCTTGTGGTTCACGCCACACGAGTGGCGTGAACCACAATGACAATTTCAATATTCGTGGTAGAAAAATTATAGAGAAGTGTACTTAGCTTCCTGTAGTACCCTTATTGTGAAAAAAGACAAGATTGGAGGAGATTCTTCAATCAAGACAGTGGATACCAGGGTAATATTTAAGGGTTCGATACATATACCCAGGTAAGTCTGATTAGGCATGGTTTTGTTTCAGTTAGCTGCACAGATGAGATTAGCTAAAGTATGAACTAATCATATTTTCCATACACCTCGATACACACAGGCCATTGAACCCAAAAACTACAAGTGTAGTATCAGCACTCACTCTGAGATATGCTGAAAACACCCCTTTGGGGTAATTGTGCTTACCATTTGCTTCTTTCACACAGCCCCAGGGAGTGAGATTGACAGTTCCTCAACACAACGATTTCGGGGACGGCTGGGAAGACGTGGCCCGTCATTCAAGCTAAGTCCCTTTACAGTTCATCTATTTATTTTGGTTTAGATTGGATCCCATTTCTCTAAAAGAAGTGAAACGAATTCTTCCTCTGTAAGCCATGTGTTGTAAAGGCGATTAAAATGGTCCGGACAAGGGGCTAGTAAAACAACTCCTCCCTGTATAACTTACTAAATTTAAAAAGAGAAACTTTCGTTTCATCCTTTTGGGTAAACGTTGCTTCGGGTGTCACAACTCTCCTCGAGGGGGTCACCCTGCCCTCGTGGTCACGCCAGCCTCGGTGGTCACCCAGCCTGGTAGCACCTTGCCCTCGGTAGCCACACTGCCTCGGTACCAACCTGCCTCAGTGGTCACTATGAATCGGTGTCACCCGCCTCGATTTTCACCCTGCCTGGGTGGTCACCCTGCCTGGTGGTCATCCTGCATGGGTAGTCATCCTGCCTGAGTGGTCACCCCTGCCTGAGTGGTTCACCCTGTCTGGGTGTCCACCCTGTCTGGGTGGTCACCTGCCTGGTTGTCACCCTCCTGGGTGGGTCACCCTGATGGGGGGTTACCATGCCTTGGGTGGTCTCCCCTGCCCTGGGTGGCCACCCCGCTGGGTGTTCAACAGTGTCTGAACATCACCCTGCCCTGGTGGTCACCCTACCAGGGGGCCACCTGGCCTGGGTGGTCCACCCTGCCTGGGTGTCACACTTCCTGAGTCGTCACAATATGCCTGGGGGTCACTCTGCCTGAGTGGTCCGCACTGCTGGGTGAGCACAATCCCTGGGTGGTCACACTGCTGGGAGGACACCCTGCCAGGGTGTCACCCTGCCTGGGTGGTCCACACCTGCCAGGGCGGTCAAAATGTCTGGGTGATCACACTGCCTGGGTGGTCACCCCTGCCTGGGTTCTCACCCTGCCTTGGTGGTCACCACTGCCTGGGTGGTCCACATTGCCTGGTGGTCACTCTCCCTGGTGTCTCCACTGCGAAAGTATTCCCCTGCCTGGGAGGTCACACTGCCTTTGTTGTAACCCTGCCTGTGTTGTCACCACCCACCCTGCCTGTGATGTCAAAACGTCTGGGTGGTTACCTGCCTGGGTGGTCACCCTGGCTGGGTGGTCATATTTCCTGGGTTTGCCACTCTGGGGTGGTCACCCTGCCTGGGTGGTCCATGCTTGGGCCATGGTGGTCACCCCGCATGGGTCCGTCACACTGCTAGGTGTTTACGTGGCCTGGGTGGTCATCCTGGCCTGGGTGGGTCACGATTGCCTGGTGGTCACCTACCTGGGGTCACCCTGCCTGGGTTGTCCCCTGCCTGGTTTGTCACCCTGCCTGAGTCGTCACAATGCCTGGTGGTCACTCGCCTGAGTGGTCGCATCTGCCTGGGTGAGCACAATTCCTGGGTGGTCACACTGCCTGGGAGACAAACCCTGCCAGGGTGGTCACCCTGCACTGGTGGTCACCCTGCCAGGGCGGGTCAAAAGTCTGGGTGGATCACACTGCTCTGGTGTCACCGCCTGCCTGGGTTCTCACCCTGCCTTGGTGTCACACTGCCTGGGTGGTCACATTGCCTGGGTGGTCACTCTCACCTGGGTGGGGTTGCACACACTGCGAAAGTAGTCACCCTGCCTGGAGGTCAACTGCTTGGTTGTAACCCTGCCTGGGTTGTCACCCTGCCTGTATGTCAAAACGTCTGGGTGGTTACCGTGCCTGGGTGGTCCACCCTGGCTGGGTGGGTCATATTACCTCCTGGGTTTGCCACTCCTGGGTGGTCACCCTGCCTGTGTGGTCATGCTGCCATGTTGGTCACCCCGCATGGGTCGTCACACTGGCTAGGTGTTTACTGTGCTGTTAGTCACACTGCCTGGGTGTTCACCCTGGCTGGGTGGTCAAAATGTCGAGTGATCACTCTCCCTGGGTGGTAGACCCGCTCATGGTCACCTTGCCTCCGTGGCCTCCCTGCCCTTGTGGTCACCATGCCTGGTGATCACCCTGCCCGGGGTTCCCCTATCTCTTGCCTCGGTGGCTCTCAACCTGCGTCGGTGGTCATCCTGCCTGGGAGGCCACACTGCCTTGGTGGTCACCATGCCTCTGTGGTCAACCTGCCTCGGTTGCCACGCTGCCTCGGATGTAACCCTGTCTCGGTGCCACCTCCCTCATGATCACTTAGGAACCCTTTCCTTGGTGGTCACCCTGCCCCCGTGGACACCCTGCCTCGGTGGCCACCCTGCCTCGGTGGTCACCCTGCCTGGGTGGTCACCCTGCCTCTATGGTCACATTGCCTGGGTTTTCACCCTGCCTCGGTGGCCACCCTGCCTCGGTGGTCACCCTGCCTGGGTGGTCACCCTGCCTTAGTCACCACCCTGCCTCGGTGGCCTCCCTGCCTCTGTGGTCACAATGCCTCGGTGATCACCATTACGGGGTGGTCACTCTGCCGCGGTGCTCACCCTCCCTCGGTTTTCACCGTGATTCGGTGGTCACCCTGCCTGGGTGGTCATCCTGCTTGGGTGGTCACCCTGCATGGGTGGTCACCCTGCATGGGTGCCACTCTGCCTGGGTGGTCACCCTGCATCGATGGTCAACCTGCCTGGGAGGTCACCCTGCTTGGCTGTTCACCCTGCATGGGTTGTTACACTGCCTGGGTTTTCACCGTGCCTCGGTGGTCACCCTGCCTTGGTGGCCAACCTGACGAGGTGGTCACACTGCCTAAGCGGGCACCGTCCCATGGTGGTCACCCTGCCTGGGTGGTCACAGTGCCTGGGTGGTCACCCTGCCTGGGTGGTCACCCTGCCTGGGTGGTCACCCTGCCTGGGTGGTCATCCTGCCTGGGTGGTCATCCTGCCTTGGTGCTCACCCTGGCTGGGTTGCCACCCTGTCTGGGGGTGACCCTGCATTGGTGGTCACACTGCCTGGTTGGTCTCCCTGCCTCGGTGGTCACCTGCCAGGGTTGTAACTATGTCTTGGTGGTCACACTTCCTGGATGGTCACACTGCCAGGTTATCACACTGCCTGGGTCGTCACACTGCCTTCGTGGTCACCCTGCCTGGGTTGACACCTTGCCTGGGTGTCCCATAACTGCCTGAATGGTCACCACGCCTTCTATACTCCAGCCATGGTGCCACCTGCCTTGGTGGTCACCCTGATTCGGAGGGCACCTGGTCTCGGTGGTCACTCCTGCATGAGTGGTCACCCAGCCTAGTGGGTCCACACTGCCTGGAAAGGTCACACTGCCATGGGTGAGTCACCCTGCCTGGGTGGTAACCCTGCAGGGGAGGTTCACCCTGCATGGTGGTCACCGTGCCTTGGTGGTCACCCAGCCTGTGTGGTAAACCCAACCTGGGTGGTCACACTGCTTGGTTGGTCACAAACACTGTCTGGGGTACCCTGCCTGGGTGGTCACCTTGCCTGGAGGTCACAAAGCAGGGAGGTCACTCTGCCTCGGGTGGCCACCCTGCCTCGGTGACACGCTTGCCTCGGCGGTCACCCTGTCTCGGTGATACCCTGCATCGGTGGCCACCTGCCTGGGTGGTCCACTGCCTGGTGGTCACCAAGCCTGGGAGGTCACACTGCAAGGGTTGTCAACCACTCCTGGTGGTCACCCCTGCTGGGTGGTGATCCCTGATTTGGTCACACTTCCTGGGTGGTCACCCTGCTGGTGGTCACCCTGCTTGGGTGGTCACCCTGTTTTGGTGGTCACGCCTGGTGGTCACTCCATTTTGTGGTCACTCTGCCTTGGTGGTTACCTGCCCATCATGGTCAACCTGCCTGGGAGGTCACCCCTCTTGGCTATTCACCCTAACTTGGCTGTTGTTACAACTGCCTGGGTTTTCACCTGCCTCGGTGTCACCCGTCTGGGTGGTCATCCTGCCTCGGTGGTCACCGCTGCCTCGGTGGTCACCCTGCCTCGGTGGTCACCCTGCCCCGGGTGGTCACCCCAACCTGGGTGTCACCCTAGTGTGAGGTCATCCTGCCTGGTGTCAACCCTGCCTTGGTAGTCACCCAGTCCTGGGTGGTCACACTTCCTGGGAGGTCACACTGCCTGGGTGATCACCCTGGCCTTTGTGTTAACCCTGCAGGGAGGCCACCCTGCCTGGTGGTCACACCTGCCTTGGTGGTTCACCCAGCCCTGACCTGAGTGGTAACCCACCTGGTGGTCACACTGCCTGGTGGTACAAACGTTTTGGGGCACCCTGGCCTGGGTGGTCCACCTTGCCTGGGTGTCAAAAGCATGGGTGGTCACTCTGCCTCGGGTGGCCACCCTGTGCCTCGGTGGACACCTTGCTCGATGTCACCCTGTCCTCGGTGATAACTCTGCATCGGTTGGCCAACCCTGCCTGGTGGTCACCATGCCCTGGGAGGTCACAACTGCATGTTTGTCTACCACTCCCTTGTGTCACCCTGCCTGGGTGTTGAACCTAGATTTGCTCACACTTCCTGGGTGGTCACCCTCTGGTTGTTCACCCTTCTTTCGGTGGTCACCCTGTTTTGGTGGTCACTGCCTGGGTGGTCACCCAGTTTTTTGGTGGTCACTCTGCCTGGGTGGTACCCTGCATCGATGGTCAACCTGTCTAGGTGGTCACCCTGCGGTGGTCATCCTGCTTCGGTGGTCACCCTGCCTCGGTGGTCACCCTGCCTCGGTGGTCACCCTGCCCGGGTGGTCACCCAGCCTGGGGTCCACCCTTGCTGGGAGGTCATCCTGCCTGGTGGTCACCCTGCCCCTTGGATCACCCTGCTTGGGTTGGTTCACCTTCCTGGAGGTCACCCCTTCCAGGGTGGGTTACCCTACTTAGTTGTACACCCTGGCCGCCTAGTGTCACGTTGCCTGGATGGACACACTTCCAGTATGGTAACACTGCCTGGGTGGTAACCCTGCCTTGGTGGTCACACTGCCTTGGTGGTCACACTGCCTGGATGGTCACACTGCCTGGGGGATCACCCTGCCTCTGTTGTCACCTTGTCTGGGTGGTCACCCTGCCTGGGTGGTTACACTGCCTGGTTGGTCACCCTTCCAGGGTGGTCACCCTTCCAGGGTGGTCACCCTGCTAGGGTGGTCACCCTGCCTCTGTGGTCTCCCTGCCTGGGTGTTCACACTGCCTGGGTGTTCACCCTGCCTTGGTGGATACACTTCCTGGATGGTAACATTGCCTGCTTGGTAACCCTGCCTGGGTGGTCACACTGCCTGGATGGTTACACTGCCTTGTGGTCACACTCGCTGGGTCATCACACTGCCTTTTTGGCCGGCCCCCCTTGGTGGTCACCCTGCCTGGATGGACACATTGCCTGGATGGTCACACTGCCTTGGGTGGTCACACTGCCTCGGTGGTCACCCTGCGTCTGTGATCACCCTGTCCTGGTTGTCACCCTGCACGGGTGGTCACCCTGCCTGGATGGTCACCCTACCTGGGTGGTCACACTGCCTAGGAGGTCACACTCTCTGGGTGGTCACCCTTCCTGGGTGGTCACCGTGCCTTGGTGGTCACCCAGCCTGTGTGGTAACCCAACCTGGGTGGTCACACTGCCTGGGTGGTCACATTGTCTTGGGGGTACCCTGCCTGGGTGGTCACCTTGCCTGGGTGGTCACAAAGCATGGGTGGTCACTCTGCCTCGGTGGCCACCCTGCCTCGGTGGACACCTTGCCTCGGCGGTCACCCTGTCTCGGTGATTACCCTGCAATCGTGCCAACCCTGCCTGGGTGGTCCACACTGCCTGGTGGTTCGCACCATGCCTGGGAGGGTCACACTGCAGGTTGTCAACCACTACCTTGGTGGTCACCCGCCTGGGTGGTGAACCCTGATCTGGGTCACACTTCCTGGGTGGTCACCCTGCCTGGGTGGTCACCCTGCTTGGGTGGTCACCCTGTTTTGTGTCACTGCCTGGGTGGTCACCCAGTTTGGTGGTCACTCTGCCTGGGTGGTTACCCTGCATCAATGGCAACCTGCCCTGGGAGGTCACCCTGCTTGGCTATTCACATCCTACTTGGGTTGTTACATTCTGGGTTTTCAACCCTGCCTCGGGGTCACCCTGACTGTGGTCATCCTGCCTCGGTGGTTCACCCTGCCTCGTGGTCACCCTGCCCGGGTGTCACCCCCAGCCTGGGTGGGTCCACCCTGAGTGGGAGGTCAGCCAGCTTGGTGGTCAACCCTGCTTGTAGTCCAACCCTGCCTGGGTTGGGTTCACACTTCGCTGGGAGGTCACACTGCCTGGGGTGATCACCTGGCCTTTGTGGTAACCCCTGCAGGGAGGCCACGCCTGCCTGGGGTCACCCTGCCTTGTTGGTCACCCAGCCTGACCTGAGTGAGTAACCCAACCTGGGGTGTCACACTAGCCTGGGTGGTCACACATGTTTTGGGGCAATTTAACATATTACGAAGTTTAATACCACACATCACCGCCCTTTACTTTGAACACCTTCAAAACACTCTCAAAAATCATTTTGAATACTCCCAAATACACCACTGAATACTAACTAAAAACCACCACTGAATACAGTCAAAACACCACCAAAATCACCACCAAAAACTAAGATCAACATAAACAGACTAACACCCATTTTCACTTCAAATCCCCTCAAATCACTATAACCAAACGATTACCTTTTCTATGAGTACCTCACTCCAACAAGTATAACATGAGTGCAAAAACATGAACACAATCCAAGACACACACGAACACTTATAAAAAAGAATCACTCTTCTTTTTTTCGGTAATCTCTTGTTCGACAACGAACGCCCCACAAGCCCAAACAACCCTCATCCCACAACACCCACATCCCACAATACCCATAACCCACAATTTTTTTTCCTCGTTTTAACTATTTGTACACATCAAAGAAAGTCCAACAACAACCCACAACTTATAAACCACTTTTTCGGTATACTCTAGTTCGACAACAACGCCCACAATAACACAACACCCACATCCTTCCCACAACACCCACAGCCCCAACAACCCACAACCCACAATGTTTTTCTTGTTTTAAAAACTATTTCATCAGAAAAAGTCACAACAACAACCCACTTATAACACCTTTTTCAGCAACTCTAGTTCGACAACAATACCCACATCCCTCATCACTTACCAATTTATTCACAATTTATTCCATACAAATTTTTCCCCTTCTTTTAATTGAATCTTAAATGTAATGCACATTCCTCCCTGTGGAAGAAATTTTCTCCAGGAGGGGGGTATCAGCCCCTTTCAGCCCCTATCAGCTCTGAGGGGCCCAGCCCTCTCAAAGAGGCAACAAAAGCAATCTTGTTTACTGCTACAGAAAGTAATTGATTCACATATGCCGTACGAGTATGTCGACGTGTCAAGCGACCGATGCTCCCTTGCAGTCCAGTGTTGCAGAGTGTATTTTAATAAGAGACAGTACATCTCTTACTTTAGCAGGACAATTAAGGAAAATCCTGCTCCCACTTTAATACCATAGTAAAGATATGGATATGTTTTTCTATGCACTTAAGACAGCAAGAATCTAACAATCTGCTTTTGCTCATCGAGGAAGAGGCAAGGAAGAGCAAAAGCACTAGGTCAGCTTTTCCTTTGTGCAATGGGAGTAACGGCTTGGGGTGCTGTGTGTCCTTCAGATTACTTTTTGACTCTACTGAGAGTGACACTGATGCCAGGATAACCAACAAAGAACAGACTGTGCATTATTGTGAACAAAGTGTCCTCATAAAACACAATAAATCACTTAAGAGAAGTGTTGATCAGCTTCCTTTAGTGATAAGACTGTGAACATAAAGACAAAATCTTGTGGAACATAGTGTCCCATTGTGCGTATTCTAGACTATGGTAGACGTGGGACATCCAAGGACACTTCAGCTTCTATCAAGTCACCGATACCTGTCGATGTGTGAAGAAACACCATAGTCTCATGCTACTAAAGCAATGGTAAGGTTACGAATTTCTTTGTACTACGGGGGCCTGCGCAAATTCTTGAGTCGCAAGGAGTTTTGTAATCAACCTATAGTCGGCAGTTAGGTGCGGACTTTTGAGTCCACACATGTCGTTGTCAGCCATCACGAATGAAATATGCTGACAAACACCCCCTAGGGTAATTTATAATATTAGAAATAATAACTCTTTACAGCCCCCGTTGAGAGATGACTTCGAAGCTTCTTCTCAAGACCTCGTCTGCAGGGGCGGCTGTGCAGTGCGATACTGTCCTTTCTAGGATTTACGTACAAACTCTAAACTTAGCTGGCAATGCATTTCTCAACAAACTGGTCCTTCGACCGGATAAAGGCCACAATGTGGGGTCCAAATAACGGTGTACTACAGTGTACAATAACCTATGAGCCAAGGAACTTCGAAAAAAGCTTAAAACAGTGTTTTTTCCAATTTAAATCGTATAAAATGGAGTCCCTCCAGAACTCAATCACAGAGAATGGGCAGCCAAAAGAAAACGGGCGCTCACCCTCCCAGCATTCAACACCAAAGAAAACGGAGCTGGGTGACGTCACCCAACAAGAAAACGGGGGATGGCACCGGCATCCACTGCTCCAAACTCAAAGAAGTTGCTGATTAGACAATTACCCAAGTGTATGGTTCGGTTTTTGTCCTGAGTGTATATACACATAGTGTTAAAATGTTTTAAGACAGAAATTAAGAGACAAGATTGTGTTAAATTTTTTCTTATAGATCTACCTGTTATATTAAAGAACTTATATATAAAGGTAAGCTTTCAAATATATATTAACAGAGACATTTATAATGTGAAAGTAATATTCACGTGTGATTTCCAGTTATACAGTGACATTTATAGTGTATAGTGAATGCAGTGTATAACGTTATTTACGATTAATCATCGTTGTCAGGCTGACAACAGCCAAACTGAAGCCATAAACACCAGCCACATGTACTGTGTACCCTTCATGGTCATGACCCTGAGGTAAGCTTAGTAGGTCAGTAGTGTCTGACTCGATATTGCTGACTTAAGCATAACAAAATTCAGCTGTAGCAGTAGTCTTTTTTAAACAACTTCTAAGTGTGGTGCAAGAAATTTTCAGTATATACCATTAAAATGGCTTGTTGAAAAACTCAGTTTCAGTCTTTTACAGACTAAGATTACACAATTAGAAATCTAGATTTCAGTCTGTATAGGATTACACTCAGATCCAAACATAGATTTTGATGATCTTGAGGACAAATTTAAAATACTTACATGGACGTCTGAAATAATTAATTCAGACATACACATTATGAAAATAAATTTCTGAATCAGATGCCTCTGAGGATGAAAATTAAAAATGTTTTTGGAACTTTTTTAGTAATCAACAATTTAAGGTGGACAGGAGTACAACTTTAGGCTATCTGCCGCAAAACTCTGTCACAAAGGACCTACTGTAACTTAGTGGTCAAACACTCAGTATAACACCTGTAACAACAACAAGTGTCCCATTAACCAAGCTTACCTACATTGTCATTACCTATTTTCCAAGGTCATAAAATGAGAAATATCCATTAGTGGTTTTCAATCCATAGTAAATTTCAGAGACTGACATAGTGAGATTGGTAAGTTCAATTACCTAATGAGTCTTGTGAAGGGAGAACCCTATGAACTGATTAAGTCAATATCAGGTGGTTAAAGGCAATTTTAAAATAGCCTTACATTCTTAGAGACATTACTTCGATGCTGACAAGGCCAGAAAGTTAACAGCGTCTTAATATAAAGCTGAAGCCACCCAAACATGTTTTTTGTTTCAGATTTTACAGGCAATTTAGAATCACATTAGACAATAGTCTCAGATCTCTAGGTGCTAAATATGACCTAAGACAATGTGATTATTGGTTTATCAGTGGTATTGTAACAAGATAAGTTGTCACCACAAATTTATGAACGATTAAATATTATGTTCAATAAACGCTATTCACTTGTGAAGAAATAGCAATGGTTACAAACAATAGTTTCATGCCATGTCAAGCTACGAGACAAGATGAAAGAATCCACAAATCCAGTGGATAACAAACCTCAACTCAGTATGAAAAAGATATCCTATCTCCCACTAAATCACATAATGGGAAATTCCCCTATAGGCTTTATCAAGCGTTGAATACAACAACAGTAAACAGACTGTCACACATAAACGTACTCCAAAATGTGTACTTTGTGATGGGACACATTGGGCAAAAGTATTGTAGTCAATACACATCAATGGAGGCACGGTAAACAACGTGTTTCTCAGCTGAAAAGGAGCATCAAGTTTTTTAGGTTGAACCACAAGGGAGGAAAATGCATCACTGAAGAAGTGGTTTTAAATGCAGGTATGCGATCATACAGCATTATGCCCAAATACTTTTGCTGAACAGCGAGAAGACTTCCACAGAATCAGGAAAGTCAACAACAACAGCATTAAATGTGAGAGATAATTTAAAACAACTGCTCTCCCGATAGCTTCGAGTTAGTGTATCTAATAAATTTACACAAAACCAATGTGCCAACATTATTGATCGAGCTCACTAAAGGGTCCTTCATAAGAAGAACAGTGTTACAGAAACTGATAAACTACCCTATGGCCAAAGTACAGTTAGATATAGCTGGTTTTTCCCACAATTCTGGTAAACAGACATCTACCTAGCCAAACCACTGTTGGTCTAGGAAACAGGAAAAAGACAGTAAGTAAGCTGTGGGTAGTAATGATTTGTCTAAGTATATGGCAGATCCGGATTAAAAGAAACAGTTGCAGCACAGAAAGCAGCTAAGGTCAAGTTAGCCTGTCCCTGACAACCGACGGATCTCTATTAGGTCCAATTGATATTAATCATTGGAAGTGATTATTATCACTGCTTTGTGCAAAATAATAGTAAAAAACTGGATGTTCACTTGTTTGAAAACAGCAGAAGCCACATGGATATGTGTCCCTTTCCCTCTCAAAGTGGGAAAAAAGCTGATATTTGATACAGTGGAAATGTACTAGTTACGAGAAAACCGCTGATCATTACCACAGCAAAACTTATCATTACTGGAAGAAATGAATGAACCAGTTGATAAGTTGTGGGATTTAGATGCTATAGGTAATTGATTAATAAACTAAGCCACAAGAGTCTCAGACTTATAACCAATATTGGACTCGTGTCAAATATAAAGAGGACAGTATTGGGTTAGGTACCAATGGAATTAAATCCACACATCTTCTAGCTAATTATTGCATGGCTTTCGGACGATGAAGCACAAATCATGAGGCTCAGGAAGAATCCAGAGCTACTGCTGTCTATGATAATAATCATACAAGAACAGTTGGACAAATAAAATTCATTAGGAAATAGTCGAAGATAACTGAAGACCAGAAGCTCATTATCATTATCTCGCCGCACCCATGGGAGTCAGAAAGATTCTGAAACCACTCCACTTACGTGTTTGTATATAATTGCAGTGCACGTGCAAATAAAGATGTAGCAAGTCTTAATGTGTCTGATGACCGGACCCTCACTTAACTGAGAAGCTTGGAGAGGGCTTATGAAATTTCGCACAAACCCATATGCCTACACTGGCTGATATTATCCCAAGCTTTCTTTAAGAGTAGGACTACAAGAAATAGATAGAGATTATACTCCATTTCTTGTGGCCTGAAAATCCACATGATCCCCTCAAAGTCCGTGAAAGCTTATCGTGTTCAAGCAGTATTATTGGTGCCAACATCCTCTCCATTCTTACTATAAGCTATCTAAAATACACATTTGAAGAAATCAGAAAGTCTCTACAAAGAAATCTTAAAGAAAAGTTTCTATGTGTGACAATCTTCACAGGCACTGTGAAAAAGAGGAGGATTTTGAAATCCTTATGTCAGAGAACTAACAAGGACATGCAAGAAGCAAATATGCCTCTAGAAGTGGAATAACAAATTCAAATTCAATTAAGGGAACTTACAAGGAAGATTTCCTTCCCTAAATACTGAAATTCCTGATTGCAACAATATGCTGGGAACTTAATGGAAACACACAGGAAAGATACTTTGAGTCTCAAAAGATCAACAATAAATCATGTCGGTACACTCACTAAACATAGTTACTGTCAGAGGTATCACAATGTTTTGATCCTTCTAGGACTCGTCTCACCAATTACCATAAAAGGTAAAATGCTTATGCAAGATTCATGGAAGCTCAAATTGGATGGATGAGAACTTGCCTCTAGAAAATGAGTCAACATGGGATGAAAATATCGCAGGGGAGTTTAAACAACTTCATCAAATAAAATTTCCAGACAAAATAGTCCAAGAATAAACAATTACACATTACATGTGTTACTGTGATGCGTTCAACCATAACCAGAGTTATGGCGCTATAGCTTACAGAGTAATGTTGAAGGAAGTACACCTAATTACTTCAAAGGCCAGGGTCGCACCCTTGAAGGTCAAACAGAACCACAATATGGAACTGACAGCACTCTATGTAGGTACAAAATTAGCTGTCCTATGCTCAACAAAGTACTTGATCATCTCACTATTGAAAAAACGTGATCTGGAGTGATATGAAGCAGTTCTCCAGTGGTTAAGAAATAATAAGAGTAAAGTTGAATCTATGTAGCAGAAATAAAAGAGATCGGAGAGATTATCTCTTTCTTCACGTCTCTAACCCAAAGAGACTCCAGCTGACATGTTGTGGTCACGTGGTGTCCCAAGTTAAGAAATATTGTGGATAATAAATTATGGCTCCACGGACCGAACTGGCCTCTAATGAATTAACTGGCCTGACAAAAAGCTCACATTATGCCAGAAGAAACTGTCCTGCTTGGAACACAGCAGAGATAAGTTGGTAAATACTGCAGACACAACAGAAATAGTCAATTTGATGATCTAAATACTCATCTTTGGGTAAACTCTAAGAGTTACAACTCTTGTCTTTAAATTCATTAAAGGAATAAAACCTAATTATGAACGTCTTAGAACCCATTAATGATACTGGGTGAAACTAATACAGAAAGTATGTTTTTTCTCCTACGGAATATAAATTTTTCTGGAAACACAAAATAAATCCCCGAAAGAAACCTGTTATGATTATTTCTTTAGGACTTATCTCAGACTCAGAAAAGAATTAATAAGATGCGAGGAAGAATTCATAATTATTCACTACCTAAGAACCATACGATCCAATATTGATGCCCCAAGAATCCATTGTCTAACAAAACTGATTGTGGCAAAACGCCCACAGTAACGGTTACATGGTGGGTAGCTGACACCACTTTGTCCATAGACGACAATCCTACTGGATACCTTAAGGTGGACAATGTGTGAAAAAACAAATAAAGACAGTATTACTTGTCGTCCACTACGATATCGAGTATGTCCGGTATCCAGGTCCACCTCCATATCCCTCTGAAAAGAGTTTGTCATATCACTCCATTTGAGGTGACAGGTGTAGATTACACTGGACCAATAATTTTAACCAAAACAGTTGAACAAAGTTCCCATCAAGGTGTACATCCTGGTTTTGTCACTTGTGCTACAACTAAGAGCAGTACATCTAGAATAGCCACTGACATGTCTGCCTGAAACCTTTATCAAATTATCAACGGCACCCCCTCATGGGCGGGGCACCCGCCTTGGGTCTCCGCCTTTGGATCATCCTGCCTCTGTGGTCACATGCATGGGTGTTCACCAACCTGTGTGTCACCCTATGGGTGGTAAACGCCTGGGGGATCACACTGCCTGGGTTGTCATCTTGCCTGGGGTTTTCAAACCCGCCTGGTGGTTCCCTCCTGGGCGGTTACCCCGGCCACGGTGGTTTCATTGCCTGGAAGTGCATCGTCCCTTGGTTTCACCCGCCTTTGGGGGTCACTATGCCTGAGGGTACCCTGCCCATTGCCACACGTCGGGTAGTCACCCTGTCTTGGTGGTTTACCCTGCTTGGCGGTACCCCATGGTGGTCCCCTGCTGGCTGGCATCCTGCCGGCTGGCCCTCCTGCCCTTTTGGTCACCCTGCCCGGGTAGTCACCCGCCCGGTTTGGGCACCCCCCCTGGGGGGGCATCCCGCCAGGGTGGTCACTCTGTTTTGGATTTTCCCCGCTGGGTTGCCAACCCTGCTGGGGGTCATCCTGCCTGGGGGGTTTTTACCTGCCTGGGTGTCACCCTGCATGGGGTCATCCTCCCGGGTGATCACCCTGGGGTGGTCATCCTGCCTGGGTGATCACCCGCCCGGGTGGTCCCTCCTGCCTGGGGGATCACCCTGCCTGGGTGATCACCCTGCCCGGGGGTACCCTGCCTTGGTGGAACCCCGATGGGTGCACCCCGCCTGGGGGGTACCCTGCCTTTGGGGGTAACCCCGCCTGGGGATCACCCTGCCTGGGGGTCACCCTGCCTTTTTTGGTAACCCCGCCTGGGTGACACCTCCTGGTTGGTCACCCGCCCTTTGGTGGTAACCACGCCCCGGGTGATCACCCTCCTGGGTGGTCCCCGCCCTTGTGGGAACCCCGCCTGGGGGACACCCTTCCTGGGTGGGGCACCCCTTCCTGGGGGTTACCCTTCTTATTGGTCCCCGCCTGAAAATTTTACGTTGCCCGGGGTGGACACACTTTCCTTTTGGAACCTGCCGGGGGTAACCCTGCCTTGGGGCACCTGCCTTGTGGTCACATGCCGGATTGGCCACTGCCTGGGGGGTCACCCGCCTCTGTTGACCTTTCTGGGTGGTCACCCTGCCCGGGGGTTTAAAACTGCCTGGTTTGGGCACCCTTCCGGGTGGTCACCCTGCAGGGTGGTCCCCCTGCCTCTTGGCTCCCTGCCGGGTGTTCACACTGCCTGGTGTTCCCCTGCCTTGGTGGATACACTTCCCGGATGGGAACATTGCCGCTTTTAACCCGCCTGGGGGGTCACACTGCCTGGATGGTTTACCTGCCTTTTGGGGCCACTCGTGGGGGCTCACACTGCCTTGGTGGTACCCTGCCTGGTGGACACATTGCCCGGTGGCACCTGCCTGGGGGGTCACACTGGGGCTCGGTGGTCACCCTGCGTCTGTGATCACCCTGTCCTGGGTTTTCACCCCCTGACGGGTTGGGGCACCCTGCCTGGATGGTCACCCACCCGGGGGGTCACACTGCCTAGGAGGTCACACTCTTGGGTGGTCACCCTTCCCCGGGTGGTCATCCTGCCTTGGTTGTGCCCGCTGAGTTTTCACCCTGCCTTGGTATCACCCCTCTTGGTGGTTACCCCGCTTTGGTGGGCACCCTGTCTAGGGTTTTTCACCCTGCCTGGGGGGAAACCGGGCCCTTGGTGGCACCCTGCCGGGGAAGTCACCCTGCTTGGGGGGTACCCTGAATGGGGGGTCAACAGCCCGGTGGTCACACTGCCGGGGGGTTTTACACTGCTGATTACCCTGCCCTGAGGGAAAAACTTCCTGGGTGGGCACACTGCCATTTTGGGCAACTCTTTGGTCGTCACACTGCCTTTTGGGGTCACCCCGCTGGATGGACA
>NC_069425.1:8072063-8144897 GCF_026875155.1 Cherax quadricarinatus | reverse complement strand
AAAATTTCTTTCTGAATTTCACAAATTTTTGGTTTTTTTGAAAATCGTAATATACTTTAAAATATTGAAAATGCTCGAAAATTTCAATTCCATCAGTAATTCTGATAAAAAAGTTTGAAAATCCATGAATTTTAGCTAAAAAATCAGGTTTGTAATAAAGCATTGAAGAAATCGAAAAATATGGTAAAATAATGTTTTACTGCATATCTCAACGATTTGGAGCATTTATAACACTTTTAATGCAAACCTGATTTTTTAGCTAAAATTCATGGATTTTCAAACTTTTTTATCAGAATTTCTGAAGGAATTGAAATTTTCGAGCATTTTCAATATTTTAAAGTATATTACATATTACATATTTTTCAAAATACCCATAAAACTTTCGATGAAATTCAGAAATATTTTTGAATATTTCATATATTTTTTAAAAATACCTGAAGCATTGAAAAAAACGAAAAATATGGTACAATGATGTTTTTCTGCATATTTCGACGACTTGAAGCATTTAGAACACTTTTCAGACAAACCTGATTTTCTAGCTAAAGTTCATGGATTTTCAAACATTTTTATCAAAATTACGGTCGGAATTGAATTTTAAGCTGAAAGTAACATAAATATGACATTTCAGTGTAGTATTGTGTCAATGCATATTTCAAGTGTGAAAATCCATGCATTTTAGCTAAAAACTATAGTTTGATTGAAAATGTTCTAAATGCTCCAAATCGTCGAAATATACAGTAAAACATATCTGAATTTCATCGAAATTTTATGGGCTTTTTGAAAAATATGTAATATACTTTAAAATGTTGAAAATGCTCGAAAATTTCAATTCCATCAGTAATTGTGATAAGAAAGTTTGAAAATCCATGAATTTTAGGTAAAAAATCAGGTTTGTCTGAAAAGTGTTCTAAATGCTCTAAATCGTCGAAATATACAGGAAAACATCATTTTACCATATTTTTCGATTTTTTTTAATGCTACAGGGATTTTTAAAAAATATAAACTGATGAAATTAAAAATTTCAATTTTTTTCAACATTTTAAAGTATATTACATATTTTTCAAAAAGCCCATAAAATATCGATGAAATTTAGAGACAATTTTGAATATTTCATATATTTTTTAAAAATACCTGAAGCATTGAAAAAATCTAAAAATATGGTAAAATTATGTTTTACTGCATATTTCGACGATTTGGAGCATTTAGAACACTTTTCAAACAAACCTTGCTTTTTAGCTAAAATACGTGGATTTTCACACTTGAAATATGTATTGACACAATACTACACTGAAATGTCATATTTAAGTTACTTTCAGCATAAAATTCAATTCCAGAAGTAATTCTGATAAAAAAGTTTGAAAATCCATGAATTTTAGCTAGAAAATCTGGTTTGTCTGAAAGTGTTCTAAATGCTCCAAATCGTCGAAATATGCAGTAGAACATCATTTTACCATATTTTTCGTTTTTTTTCAATGCTTCAGGTATTTTTAAAAAATATATGAAATTTTCAAAATTATTTCTGAATTTCATCGAAATTTTATTACCTTTTAGAAAAATGTGTAATACACTTTAAAACATTGAAAAATGCTCGAAAATTTCAATTCCATCGGTATATATTTTTTAAAAATAACTGAAGCATTGAAAAAAATCGAAAAATATGGTAAAACGATGTTTTACTGCATATTTCGACGATTTGGAGCATTTAGAACACTTTTTAGACAAACCTGATTTCTAGCTAAAATTCACGTATTTTCAAACGTTTTTATCAGAATTACTGATGGAATTGAATTTTCGAGTATTTTCATGCGTGTCGTACGAGGCGACTAAAATGCCGGGAGCAATGGGCTAGTAACCCCTTCTCCTGTAGACATTTACTAAAAAAGAGAAGAAGAAAAACTTTATAAAACTGGGATGCTTAAATGTGTGTGGATGTAGTGTGGATGACAAGAAACAGATGATTGCTGATGTTATGAATGAAAAGAAGTTGGATGTCCTGGCCCTAAGCGAAACAAAGCTGAAGGGGGTAGGGGAGTTTCAGTGGGGGGAAATAAATGGGATTAAATCTGGAGTATCTGAGAGAGTTAGAGCAAAGGAAGGGGTAGCAGTAATGTTGAATGATCAGTTATGGAAGGAGAAACGAGAATATGAATGTGTAAATTCAAGAATTATGTGGATTAAAGTAAAGGTTGGATGCGAGAAGTGGGTCATAATAAGTGTGTATGCACCTGGAGAAGAGAGGAATGCAGAGGAGGGAGAAAGATTTTGGGAGATGTTAAGTGAATGTATAGGAGCCTTTGAACCAAGTTAGAGAGTAATTGTGGTAGGGGACCTGAATGCTAAAGTAGGAGAAACTTTTAGAGAGGGTGTGGTAGGTAAGTTTGGGGTGCCAGGTGTAAATGATAATGGGAGCCCTTTGATTGAACTTTGTATAGAAAGGGGTTTAGTTATACGTAATACATATTTTAAGAAAAAGAGGATAAATAAGTATACAAGATATGATGTTGGGCGAAATGACAGTAGTTTGTTGGATTATGTATTGGTAGATAAAAGACTGTTAAGTAGACTTCAGGATGTACATGTTTATAGAGGGGCCACAGATATATCAGATCACTTTCTAGCTGTAGCTACACTGAGAGTAAAAGGTAGATGGGATACAAGGAGAATAGAAGCATCAGGGAACAGAGAGGTGAATGTTTATAAACTAAAAGAGGAGGCAGTTAGGGTAAGATATAAACAGCTTTTGGAGGATAGATGGGCTAATGAGAGCATAGGCAATGGGGTCGAAGTAGGTTTAAAAATGTAGTTGTTAGAGTGTTCCAGAATGTTTGTGGTTACAGGAAAGTGGGTGCGGGAGGGAAGAGGAGCGATTGGTGGAATGATGATGTGAAGAGAGTAGTAAGGGAGAAAAAGTTAGCATATGAGAAGTTTTTACAAGTAGAAGTGATGCAAGGAGGGAAGAGTATATGGAGAAAAAGAGAGAGGTTAAGAGAGTGGTGAAGCAATGTAAAAAGAGAGCAAATGAGAGAGTGGGTGAGATGTTATCACAAATTTTGTTGAAAATAAGAAAAAGTTTTGGAGTGAGATTAACAAGTTAAGAAAGCCTAGAGAACAAATGCATTTGTCAGTTAAAAATAGGAGAGGAGAGTTATTAAATGGAGACTTAGAGGTATTGGGAAGATGGAGGGAATATTTTGAGGAATTGTTAAATGTTGATGAAGATAGGGAAGCTGTGATTTCGTGTATAGGGCAAGGAGGAACAACATCTTGTAGGAGTGAGGAAGAGCCAGTTGTGAGTGTGGGGGAAGTTCGTGAGGCTGTAGGTAAAATGAAAGGGGGTAAGGCAGCCGGGATTGATGGGATAAAGATAGAAATGTTAAAAGCAGGTGGGGATATAGTTTTGGAGTGGTTGGTGCAATTATTTAATAAATGTATGGAAGAGGGTAAGGTACCTAGGGGTTGGCAGAGAGCATGCATAGTTCCTTTGTATAAAGGCAAAGGGGATAAAAGAGAGTGCAAAAATTATAGGGGGATAAGTCTGTTGAGTATACCTGGCAAAGTGTATGGTAGAGTTATTATTGAAAGAATTAAGAGTAAGACGGAGAATAGGATAGGAGATGAACAAGGAGGCTTTAGGAAAGGTAGGGGGTGTGTGGACCAGGTGTTTACAGTGAAACATATAAGTGAACAGTATTTAGATAAGGCTAAAGAGGTCTTTGTGGCATTTATAGATTTGGAAATGGCATATGACAGGGTGGATAGGGGGGCAATGTGGCAGATGTTGCAGGTGTATGGTGTATTAGGTAGGTTACTGAAAGCAGTGAAGAGTTTTTACGAGGATAGTGAGGCTCAAGTTAGAGTATGTAGGAAAGAGGGAAATTATTTCCCAGTAAAAGTAGGCCTTAGACAAGGATGTGTGATGTCACCGTGGTTGTTTAATATATTTATAGATGGGGTTGTAAGAGAAGTAAATGCGAGCGTCTTGGCAAGAGGCGTGGAGTTAAAAGATAAAGAATCACACATAAAGTGGGAGTTGTCACAGTTGCTCTTTGCTGATGACACTGTGCTCTTGGGAGATTCTGAAGAGAAGTTGCAGAGATTGTGGATGAATTTGGTAGGGTGTGCAAAAGAAGAAAATTGAAAGTGAATACAGGAAAGAGTAAGGTTATGAGGATAACAAAAGATTAGGTGATGAAAGATTGGATATCAGATTGGAGGGAGAGAGTATGGAGGAGGTGAATGTATTCAGATATTTGGGAGTGGACATGTCAGCGGATGGGTCTATGAAAGATGAGGTGAATCATAGAATTGATGAGGGGAAAAGGGTGAGTGGTGCACTTAGGGTCTGTGGAGACAAAGAACTTTGTCCTTGGAGGCAAAGAGGGGAATGTATGAGAGTATAGTTTTACCAACGCTCTTATATGGGTGTGAAGCATGGGTGATGATGTTTGCTGCGAGGAGAAGGCTGGAGGCAGTGGAGATGTCATGTCTGAGAGCAATGTGTGGTGTGAATATAATGCAGAGAATTCGTAGTTTGGAAGTTAGGAGGAGGTGCGTGATTACCTAAACTGTTGTCCAGAGGGCTGAGGAAGGGTTGTTGAGGTGGTTCGGACATGTGGAGAGAATGGAGCGAAACAGAATAACTTCAAGAGTGTATCAGTCTGTAGTGGAAGGAAGGCGGGGTAGGGGTCGGCCTAGGGAAGGTTGGAGGGAGGGGGTAAAGGAGGTTTTGTGTGCGAGGGGCTTGGACTTCCAGCAGGCATGTGTGAGCGTGTTTGGTAGGAGTGAATGGAGACAAATGGTTTTTAATACTTGACGTGCTGTTGGAGTGTGAGCAAAGTAACATTTATGAAGGGGTTCAGGGAAACCGGCAGGCCGGACTTGAGTCCTGGAGATGGGAAGTACAGTGCCTGCACTCTGAAGGAGGGGTGTTAATGTTGCAGTTTAAAAACTGTAGTGTAAAGCACCCTTCTGGCAAGACAGTGATGGAGTGAATGATGGTGAAAGTTTTTCTTTTTCGGGCCACCCTGCCTTGGTGGGAATCGGCCAGTGTGATAATAAAAAAAATAAATTACATATTTTTCAAAAAGCCCATAAAATTTCGATGAAATTCAGAAATAATTTTGAATATTTCATATATTTTCTAAAAGCACCTGAAGCATTGAAAAAATCCAGAAATATAGTAAAATGATGTTTTACTGCATATTTCGACGATTTGGAGAATTTAGAACACTTTTCTAACAAACCTTACATTTTAGCTAAAATACATGGATTTTCACACTTGAAATATGTATTGACACAATACTACATTGAAATGTCATATTTAAGTTACTTTCAGCATAAAATTCAATTCCGACCGTAATTTTGATAAAAAAGTTTGAAAATCCATGAATTTTTGCTAAATAATCAGCTTTGTCTCAAAAGTGTTCTAAATGCTACAAATCGTCGAAATATGCAGTAAAACATCATTTTACCACATTTTTCGATTTTTTTCAATCCTTCAACTTTTTTTAAAAAATATATGAAATATTCAAAATTATTTCTGAATTTCATCGAAATTTTATGGGTTTTTTGAAAAATATGTAATATAATTTAAAATGTTGAAAATTGCTTGAAAATTTCAATTCCATCACTATATATTTTTTAAAAATATCTGAAGCATAGAAAAAATCGAAAAATATTGTGAAATGATGTTTCACTGCATACAACGACGGTTTGTAGCATTTAGAACACTTTTCAGACAAACCTGATTTTTTAGCTAAAATTCATGGATTTTCAAACTTTTTTATCAGAATTACTGCTCGAATTGAATTTTATGCTGACAGTAACTTAAATATGACATTTTAGTGTAGTATTGTGTCAATACATATTTCAAGTGTGGAAATCCATGTATTTTAGCTAAAATGCAAGGTTTGCTTGAAAAGTGTTCTAAATGCACCAAATCGTCGAAATATGCAGTAAAACATCATTTTACCATGTTTTTCAATTTTTCAATGCTTCTGTTATTTTTGAGAAATATATGAAATATTCAAAATTATTTCTGAATTTCATCGAAATTTTATGGGCTTTTTGAAAAATATGTAATATATATTAAAATGTTGAAAATGCTCGAAAATTTCGATTCCATCAGTAATTCTGTTAAAAAAGTTTGAAAATCCATGAATTTTAGCTAAAAAATGCTCCAAATCGTCGAAGTATGCAGTAAAACATCATTTTGCCATATTTTTTATTTTCTCAATGCTTCAGGTATTTTTAAAAAGTATATACTGATGGAATTGAAATTTTCGAGCAATTTTCAACATTTTAAAGTACATTACATATTCTTCAAAAAACCCATAAAATTTCGATGAAATTCAGAAATAATTTTGAATATTTCATATATTTTTTAAAAATACCTGAAGCATTGAAAAAAAACGAAAAATATGGTTCAAAGATGTTTTACTGCATATTTCGACGACTTGAAGCATTTAGAACACTTTTCAGACAAACATGATTTTCTAGCTAAAATTCATGGATTTTCAAACATTTTTATCAGAATTACTGCTGGAATTGAATTTTATGCTGAAAGTAACTTAAATATAACATTTTAGTATAGTATTGTGTCAATACATATTTCAAGAGTGAAAATCCATGTATTTTAGCTAAAAAGTAAGGTTTCTTTGAAAAGTGTTCTAAATGCTCCAAATCGTCGAAAAATGCAGTAAAACATCATTTTACCATATTTTTCGATTTTTTCAAAGCTTCAGGTATTTTTAGAAAGTATGCGAAATACTCAAAATTATTTCTGAATTTCATCGAAATTTTATGCGCTTTTTGAAAAATATGTAATACTTTAAAAATGTTCAAAAATGCTCGAAAATTTCAATTCCATCAGTATATATTTTTTAGAAATACCTGAAGCATTGAAAAAATCGAAAAATTTGGTAAAATGATGTTTTACTGCATATCTCGACGATTTGGAGCATTTATAACACTTTTAATGCAAACCTGATTTTTCAGCTAAAATTCATGGATTTTCAAACTTTCTTATCAGAATTACTGAAGGAATTGAAATTTTCGAGCATTTTCAATATTTTAAAGTATATTACATATTACATATTTTTCAAAAAACCCATAAAATTTCGATGAAATTCAGAAATATTTTTCAATATTTCATATATTTTTTAAAAATACCTGAAGCATTGAAAAAACGAAAAATATGGTACAATGGTCTTTTACTGCATATTTCGACGATTTGGAGCATTTAGAACACTTTTCAGACAAACCTGATTTTTTGACAAAAATTTATGGATTTTCAAACTTTTTAATCAGAATTACTGTCGGAATTGAAATTTTCCAGCATATTCAACATTTTAAAGTATATTACATATTTTTCAAAAAGCCCATAAAAGATCGACGAAATTTAGAAATAATTTTGAATATATCAAATATTTAAAGTATATCACATGTTTTAAAGTACATTACATATTTTTCAAAAAGCCCATAAAAGATCGATGAAATTTAGAAATAATTTTGAATATTTCATATATATTTTTAAAAATACCTGAAGCATTGAAAAAATCAAGAAATATGGTAAAATAATGTTTCACTGCATATCTCGACGATTTGGAGCATTTATAACACTTTTAATGCAAACCTGATTTTTTAGCTAAAATTCATGGATTTTCAAACTTTTTTATCAAAATTACTGTCGGAATTGAATTTTATGCTGAAAGTAACTTAAATATGACATTTCAGTGTAGTATTGTGTCAATGCATATTTCAAGTGTGAAAATCTATGCATTTTAGCTAAAAAGTATAGTTTGATTGAAAAATATTCTAAATGCTCCAAATCGTCGAAATATACAGTAAAATATACCTGAATTTCATCGAAATTTTATGGGCTTTTTGAAAAATATGTAATATACTTTAAAATGTTGAAAATGCTCGAAAATTTCAATTCCATCAGCAATTGTGATAAAAAAGTTTGAAAACCATGAATTTTAGCTAAAAAATCAGGTTTGTCTGAAAAGTGTTCTAAATCCTCTAAATCGTCGAAATATGCAGGAAATCATCATTTTACCATATTTCTCGATTTTTTTAATGCTACAGGGATTTTTAAAAAATATAAACTGATGGAATTGAAAATTTCAATTTTTTTCAACATTTTAAAGTATATTTCATATTTTTCAAAAAGCCCATAAAATATCGATGAAATTTAGAGACAATTTTGAATATTTCATATATTTTTTAAAAATAGCTGAAGCAATGAAAAAATCTAAAAATATGGTAAAATGATGTTTTACTGCATATTTCGACGATTTGGAGCATTTAGAACACTTTTCAAACAAACCTTGCTTTTTAGCTAAAATACGTGGATTTTCACACTTGAAATATGTATTGACACAATACTACACTGAAATGTCATATTTAAGTTACTTTCAGCATAAAATTCAATTCCAGAAGTAATTCTGATAAAAAAGTTTGAAAATCCATGAATTTTAGCTAGAAAATCTGGTTTGTCTGAAAAGTGTTCTAAATGCTCCAAATCGTCGAAATATGCAGTAGAACATCATTTTACCATATTTTTCGTTTTTTTTCAATGCTTCAGGTATTTTTAAAAAATATATGAAATTTTCAAAATTATTTCTGAATTTCATCGAAATTTTATTACCTTTTAGAAAAATATGTAATACACTTTAAAACATTGAAAAATGCTCGAAAATTTCAATTCCATCGGTATATATTTTTTAAAAATACCTGAAGCATTGAAAAATCGAAAAATATGGCGAAATGATGTTTTACTGCATATTTCGACCATTTGGAGCATCTAGAACACTTTTTAGACAAACCTGATTTCTAGCTAAAATTCACGTATTTTCAATCGTTTTTATCAGAATTACTGATGGAATTGAAATTTTCGAGCATTTTCAACTTTTTAAAGTATATTACATATTTTTCAAAAAGCCCATAAAATTTCGATGAAATTCAGAAATAATTTTGAATATTTCATATATTTTCTAAAAGCACCTGAAGCATTGAAAAAATCCAGAAATATAGTAAAATGATGTTTTACTGCATATTTCGATGATTTGGAGAACTTTGAACACTTTTCAGACAAACATGATTTTCTAGCTAAAATTCATGGATTTACAAACATTTTCATCAGAATTACTGCTGGAATTGAATTTTATGCTGAAAGTAACTTAAATATAACATTTTAGTATAGTATTGTGTCAATACATATTCCAAGTGTGAAAATCCACGTATTTTAGCTAAAAAGTAAGGTTTGTTTGAAAAGTGTTCTAAATGCTCCTAATCGTCGAAAAATGCAGTAAAACATCATTTTACCATATTTTTCGATTTTTTCAAAGCTTAAGGTGTTTTTAGAAAATATGCAAAACACTCAAAATTATTTCTGAATTTCATCGAAATTTTATGCGCTTTTTCAGCTAAAATTCATGGATTTTCAAACTTTCTTATCAGAATTACTGAAGGAATTGAAATTTTCGAGCATTTTCAATATTTTAAAGTATATTACATATTACATATTTTTCAAAAAACCCACAAAATTTCGATGAAATTCAGAAATATTTTTCAATATTTCATATATTTTTGAAAAATACCTGAAGCATTGAAAAAAACGAAAAATATGTTACAATGGTCTTTTATTGCATGTTTCGACGATATGGAGGTTTTAGAACACTTTTCAGACAAACCTGATTTTTTGACAAAAATTTATGGATTTTCAAACTTTTTAATCAGAATTACTGTTGGAATTGAAATTTTTCAGACGAGATTCATAACTGTGATCAATTCCTGAACTCTCTATCCAAAAGTCGAACAAACGAAAGAGTGTTACCTGTAACTGCTGAATGTTCTGGCCAGGCTGTAAGGTGGCATACCTGAAATCTTTCCTGTAAGAATTAGTGGTTTTTTTATATGCTTTAAGGATTGCCTTCTTCAGTAGGTTATAATTACATATGATATCCTGCGACAAAGTTGCATAGATATTCAAGGCTGTACCAGAAAATAACATTCCTAACCTGGTAGCCCAGGTGTCAGCAGGCCATTCACAGAGGGCAGCGGTATTTTCAAACCTGATAATGGATGAAGTTATGTCTTCCCCCTCTGTGAAGGGAGGTAAATTAGGTTTTGGAATATATGCACTGACTGCACGTTGTTTCATTACTCCTTCCTCTAATTGCTGTTGTGTAAGAGTTAACTTTTTATTCTCTAATTCAAGGCGAGATTTTTCGAGCTCGTGATCCTTTTCTCTCTCTTATTTTAGCCTGTTCCTCACGTTCTCTAGCTCTTTCTTCATGATCAAGTCTATCACGCTCCTTTTTGTCTTCTCTATCTCTTTCTAACTGTCTTTCTTGGATTTCTCTTTCAATTCTCTCTCTCTCCTTTTTCTCTTCTCTTTCGATTCTCTCTCTCCTTTTCTTCTTCTCTTTCCCTTTCTAACTGTCTCTCTTCTCTCTCAATTCTCTCTCTTTCAAGTCTTTCCTGGGTCTTAGCACTAATGAAAGATTCTAAATTTTTCCCTGTTATTCCTAACTTACTTCCAGCGTTCATCCAAAACTGGTATTCCTCCATGCTTGCAAGAATAACTTAAACTATCAGGGGAAATGAAACGGGTATTAAAGAAAACGGAGAGTTCAATTCCTGCTCCGTTCAAACTGTAAATAAACCAGAGGGCTCGATCCCTGCTTCAATTAAACAATATGAATTAATTAAAACGAAGGGTTCTATGCTGGCTCCGAGCAAACAGTAAGTAGAATGGGGTCCCTTGACCATCCAATCTTCTCACCAACAAATCAAGAGTGTCCAACGACAGTTCCCTTGATAAAATAAAGAGCTCAATGAAACAAATTGTCACTGGAAAATCTCGGGTCCCTAGAGTCTAATCCTCCAAAGTGTTTCAAGCTCACAAGAAAGGTGGCAGAATTAACTATTATATCCTGCCTGACTTGACTTACAATAAATTGAGACTATAACAATCACCAAATCTTTTAAATACCAGTACCGTAGTCCTACCATAGAGAATGATTACTCGTGGCTGGTGGTAACCGTCTGTGGTATGCAGCGTTGAAGTTCCAATGGTAGATTCGAGATGGAATTGAATCTTGATTCTGTCGAGTTGTATCCTGGCAAGGTCGCCACTTGTGAAGGCTTACTCAGCCCTGTAATAACTTCAGACAGTATTACCAAGGCTGGCTCCTCCTCAGGAAAATTAATGAATAGAAAAAGAAATAATAACAGACAAACATAAACACTTTATTATATAGAAAATATAGAATATAAAACACTTAAATATGAAATATTAATCCTACATTAAATAAAATGAAAAATTAAAAATATAAATGATAACTGAATTCAACGCTAATATATATAGGGGTGTCTGGTGTTGGTGACACTGTGTTGTTGAAATCGTAGCCGTTGCTGATGATGGGGGGGGTCGCAGGTGTTGGTTATGACCCACTGGAGTTTACCTGGAGAGAGTTCCGGGGGTCAACGCCCCCGCGGCCCGGTCTGTGACCAGGCCTCCTGGTGGATCAGAGCCTGATCAACCAGGCTGTTGCTGCTGGCTGCACGCAAACCAACGTACGAGCCACAGCCCGGCTGATCAGGAACTGACTTTAGGTGCTTGTCCAGTGCCAGCTTGAAGACTGCCAGGGGTCTGTTGGTAATCCCCCTTATGTGTGCTGGGAGGCAGTTGAACAGTCTCGGGCCCCTGACACTTATTGTATGGTCTCTTAACGTGCTAGTGACACCCCTGCTTTTCATTGGGGGGATGGTGCATCGTCTGCCAAGTCTTTTGCTTTCGTAGTGAGTGATTTTCGTGTGCAAGTTCGGTACTAGTCCCTCTAGGATTTTCCAGGTGTATATAATCATGTATCTCTCCCTCCTGCATTCCAGGGAATACAGGTTTAGGAACCTCAAGCGCTCCCAGTAATTGAGATGTTTTATCTCCATTATGCGCGCCGTGAAAGTTCTCTGTACATTTTCTAGGTCTGGCTAGTTCTTCACAGTATAGCTTTGAGTATTATATCCCGATGACAGGAAAGCAGGTTCTTTACCGCTGCAATGATGATGGGTTACGTCCTGCAATTTCATACAGGTGCACAGGTAATTAAATCCAAAACGGGGAAGTCTCAAGACGTTAGTCCATCTCCACCATTTCTTCTCGTTGATTGACAGGTGACCCTCTCTGTCATCCAAGCTGAAAAGATAGACAGGTTACCCACTGCTTAAATAATCACTCTTCATGATAAGTACAATACCTAAAAGATGTGGTGATTATTACAACAGTCAACATAGAGCAAGGCTGAAAAGACTAAGTTTATTATTGGTCAAAAGTGAAGCTTTCAACCCATAAATCCACTAGAATACAAGGCAGGCATGTACTTACAGTAGTGCTGGGAGCTGTGAGTCTAGTGATTACTGTTTGGACCAGAGCCCCACACGTCACCTTTCAGGGTGGGGGGGGGAGGAGGAGTCAAACTATCATTTTTGGGGTGGGGGAAAAAGGTGGGAATAGTGGGAGCTTGACTTACCCTACCTTAACAAGTAGCCAGCAATGAAACTATTGTTACTATATACTCTCTCGCTACTCCTATCTATTGAACTTTTCCCTCACATGCCTCCTTTGTAAAGGGTATGGTAAAGAAATGTGGTGTCACCCTTTTGAAGATTGCAGGATGCCATGTAATGTATGGTAGGTTTACTCGTAATGATAATTCGTGACTAGAGGAAACTACAAATACCATAACTGTGTGTCTTACTCATGAAATCGTACCCCAGTATAATTCTTCCATAGAGGATGGTGTTGAGCCAGTGCATAAATTGTGGGAATTAGACAGCATTGGAATAAATGTAAGTGAAGAAAGTCCAGACGATTCTTTTACTCAGGAGCAATACCTGAAAGATGTAAAATTTGAATCTGGACAATACTGGGTACAACTTCTGTGGAGACTGAACCATCCAGAATTGCCCACTAATTACAGAAAGGGCAGTTAAAGGCTCAGCTCTGTGAATTGAGTAAGACACCAGAATTGTTAACTGCCTATAATGATATAATTGCTGAACAGTTAATTAACAAATTTATAGAAGAGGTACCTCCTGAGCAAGCCAAAATTTATGGTCATTATTTGCCACATCACGGAGTGAAGAAGGATTCTAAGACCACTCCTCTGAGAATTGTGTGCCAGGAGTAACAAAAATGTACCTAGTTTAAATGACTGTTTGATGACAGGTCCGTCATTGACGGAAAAATTAGAAGATATCTTATTAAATTTCAGGATGAAAAATTATGCCTTTACGGCTGACATAAGTAAAGCTTTCCTAAGAATGGGTTTACAAGAGGCTGACCAGGATTGTACTCACTTCTTATGGCCTGAAAATCCTATTGACCCACTTAGCCCTCTGAAAACCTTTCGCTTTAGGAGCCTATTATTTGGTGCTACATCCAGTCCGTTCCTACTTCAAGCGACGATAAATGCACACCTTAAATGCACGGGAAGTCCATTGAGTAAAGTAATGAGCAAACAATTTTATGTGGACAATTTCCTGTGTGTGACGTCAACTGAAGAGGAACTGTTAATGACTTATGGAGAGGCTAATAAAATAATGCAAAGTGCAAATATGCCTCTGAGAGAATGGAATAGTAATTCGTCCAAATTAAAGGACAAAATAAGTAAAGATTACCCTGGAGATGAAGTGCCAAAATGTAGTAATGTATTGAGTTTAAATTGGGATACTGAGAGAGATTTGTTAATGTTAAAACCTAATAATTACAGTATGCCCAATAAATTAACTAAGAGAGTTTTGCTTGCTGAAGTTTCCAAATGTTTTGATCCACTAGGTTTAGTGTCACCCCTTACTATAAGAGGGAAATTATTAATTCAGGAAGCATGGAAACTTAAATGTGCTTAGGATGAAATTCTACCTGAGGAATTCATTAATAGGTGGGATGAATTAACTGGTGATTATGAGAAAATTCCAATGTTGGAGTTCCCACGCCAGGTGGCCAATCCAAATGGGAAAAATGTACTCCACATTTTTTTGTGATGCTTCAAAATTGGCATATGCAGCAGATGCTTACCTTCAATGTAATAGTGTTATTTCTCTTGTTATGTCTAAGGCTAAAGTGTCTCCAATTAAATCACGTACTTTACCTCAGTTGGAATTAACAGCAATTTATGTAGGTGTCAAATTTGCTAATTATATAAGAAATAAATTGCAGGAGATAAATATTAGCGACATTGTAATTTGGTCTGATAATGAGGTATCCTTACAATGGATTCGTAATGGAAACAGTAAAATTGTGTACGTACAAAACAGAGTCGATGAAATTAATCAGATGCAAGAGAAGTACAATAGTTTGGTTCAGCATGTGTTAACATTTAATCATATACCTGGTGAGGAGAATCCAGCTGATTTCTTGTCTCGAGGTTTACCTTATGCTAAATTTGTAAATGTTGTATCATGGTTTAAAGGACCAAGCTGATTGGTAAATAAAGCTAATTGGCCTGTACAAAAGGCGTATATTGCTCCTGTTGAAATTACTGTGACCACCGCTCCAATAGTTTGTCCTTCCTTAGCCATTGATATAAATAGGTATTCTTCTTTACCCAAACTTATCAATGTAATTAAGTTGGTGTTTAAATTTCTAAACAAGATGAATATTTCATTTAAGTTTTCACATCCTCTTGAATATTGGATAAAGAGGATACAGGAGGAAATCTATGGAAATGAGGTTAAATTGATGATGGAAAGAAAAATTGTGAAAGGTTCCATAATAGAGAAATTTGGGCTGTATTTAGAGAGCAATGTAATTAGGTGCACAGGTAGGTTACAAAATGCTGAATTGGGTGATTATGCTAAACACCCTATCTTACTGCCCAAAACTCATCATCTAACAAATTTAATTGTTCTAAATGCCCATAAAAATGTAATGCATGGTGGGGTACAAGATACCTTAAATTGTATTAGCTAAACTTTCTGGATTCCACAAGGACGGCAAAGTGTAAAAAGGGTGATTAAATCTTGTGTAATATGTCGCTGTGTGGATGCCAGATCCTATATGTACCCAAGTCCTCCACCATTGCCAAATGAGCAATTTGAGTTCTTTAGCAACGAACTCCGCCCAGCCGCAGTGTGGAAAATACTGTATATATTTTCCAGAAATACAGTAGTTATATGTAAATAGATGGCCATACTGTATTTAAAAGAATTTTTTTTTATTTTTTTTATTATCACACCGGCCGATTCCCACCAAGGCAGGGTGGCCCGAAAAAGAAAAACTTTCACCATCATTCACTCCATCACTGCTTGCCAGAAGGGTCTTTACACTACAGTTTTAAACTGCAACATAAAACCCCTCCTTCAGAGTGCAAGGCAAATGTACTTCCCATCTCCAAGGTCAAGTCCGGCATGCCCCGTTCCCTGAATCCTCTAAATGTTACTTTGCTACACTCCAACAGCACGTCAAGTATAAAAACCATTTGTCTCCATTCACTCCTACAAACACGCTCACGGAATGCTGCTGAAGTCCAAGCCCTCGCACACAAAAACCTCCTTTACCCCTCCCTCCAACCCTTCCTAGGCCACCCCTACCCCGCCTTCTTCCACTACAGACCGATACACTCTTGAAGTCATTCTGTTCGCTCCATTCTCTCTACATGTCCGAACCACTCAAAAACCTTCCTCAGCCCTCTGGACAACAGTTTTGGTAATCCCGCACCTCTCCTAACTTCAAACTACGAAATTTTGCATTATATTACACCACACATTGCCTCAGACATACATTCCACTGCCTCAGCCTTCTCCTCGCTGCAACATTATCACCCACGCTTCAATACCCATATAAGACGTTGGTAAAAACTATACTCTATACATTCCCCTTTTGCCCCAAGACAAAGTTCTTTGTCTCCACAACTCCTAAGTGCACACTCACTTTTTTCCCTCATCAATTCTATGATTCACCTCATCTTTCATAGACCCATCCGCTGACACGTCCACTCCCAAATATCTGAATACGTTCACCTCCTCCATACTCTTCCTCCAATCTGATATTCAATCTTTCATCACCTATGGAAAATGGGAAACTGGACCTGCGCCTGCGCAGACAGGGACTCACCATCTTGGTTTTGAATTGGATACAACGTTAATATAATGGGAAGAATTTTTCGTGCTTAGAGGTTAAAATTGGATGACACCTCAAATAGGAGGCGAAAAATTGTTGGATGGTGCATTCCTGCATAAAATGAGATATCAGACGACTGGACAAGACAGCTCCAGGAACCTCAGGTAAGCTCTCTAGATTTATGTATAATTCTGGCCAGTATTTTCATAAATTTAGTTAGTGAGGTTTTTCTGAGTATGATACAACTTAATATCCAGTCAAATTGGTGAGTTATATTAAGATATATTTTCCTTCTGTTATGTATATGTGAATTTATATATAATCATTTTTTAATATACAGTCCACAAATTTATATATTTACCAGTTATTCCTGGTGAAAGTATATTTCATTTAATTAATAGGTCCAGAGCAACTTGTGGTTATGACAGTGGTAGGTATCGAAGGGGCACATTTTTTGCGATCTAGGTGTCCCAAATTCCTACTTGTCTATGTAACATTGATAAGTAATAATTATCTTTGTTATCATTTACTGTTATTGTATAAATTAGTTACATTCAGATAAATGCAATTTTCCACAAAGATATCTGTAAATTTTAACGTAGCTAATGCTTTCACCCTGCAAATAGATGGGTGGTGGATGTCGTTTACTTGTTAATATCTTTGTTTTAGAGGAAGATATTATGAGGCCTAGTCGATTACAAATTGCTTGATCTTCATTAAGAATGGTACTCATCTTCTTATGCCCTGTTGTGTGGATCATGATGTCATCAGCATAGCTTATAGCTATATGTTTAGGTGAGGCACGTAGAGCATTTAGGAGAGCATTAATCAGATTATTAAATAACATGGGACTGAGAACTCCTCCCTGCAGTGTACCTAGGGACATTTCTTTAGACTCAATTCTAAAGCTTTGTCAGAGGACAGAGAATACTCTGTTTGACAGGTATCCTATTATCCCACAGAGTAAGCTACCACCAATATTCATTTTGGCTAGTTCATGTAGTATTACGGTTCTGTTTGCGATATCAAATGCAGATTTTAGATCAAGAAATGTGGTAAAGCTAGTAGAGGTGTGTGCAGTGGGAAAGGTGGAAATACAGTTCTGCACACTTTTACCTTTCATGAACCCATAGAGGTAGGGGGAAAGTTGGTGTCTGATTCTGTAGTACTGTCTGTTAAATATCATTCTTTCAAAAGTTTTACAAAGACAACTAGTTAAGGAGATCGGTCTAAATGTATCAGGCTGTTGGGGCTTAAGGATAGGCACAATGAGACTGTTGGTCCAGGAAGTAGGAAGAGCGCCCTCAATGTAACTGAGATTATACAGTGCCAACAAAGGGTTATCAGGTCCTTGCCTTAGAGTTCTGAGAATATCATAGGTTATACCATCCTCTCCAGGAGCAGTTGATCTACCTTAAGTTAATGCATTATCTGATTCATACTCGGTGAAGAGACAGTCACTCTCATCAATATTTTGGTTAATAAAATTAATCAGTTTCAACATTTCTTCAGAAGCACTCTAAATTTGTTTTAATATGAGATGGAAGGTTTTCATGCCTGGATGTTTTGGACCAGACATTTATGAGGTCATTTGCTTTTTCAAGAGGAAAGGGATGAGCAACATTGCCAGTCTTTTTCCTGGTTATTTTATTTATACCTTTCCAAGCCAACTTAAAGGGGTGGACCTATTTAATCCACTAACAAATTGTTCCAATTCCTGTTGCCTAAGTTCTTGCTTTCTATTCCTTGCATTTGTTAGTGCAGCTTGGAACATTCTGAGCAGGTCTGGGGTTCTACATTCAGGTATACTTTACCAATCCTAGCTGCATGTGCTAGATTGCGTAGCTCTGGATCATTATAGTATTTACATTGGTTTTTATTGTCAGTTATATTGGAAGGTCTATGTTTTCTTTTCCTGCCCGCTTGATCTGTGAGGACAGTCTCAATAGTAGCAACTAAATCATCGTTGAATTGTGTGCCAATGGGCTCGTAATTCTTGTACCATTGATCCAAGTGGTTAATAAAGTTGTCTCTGTGCTCTGGGTTGAGAATAAGTTTCCTCCTTTTGTATTTAGCTCCTTGATTACTGGTGATGTAATCAAGACTGACAGTTGTGAGTCTAGGGAAGTGAACAGATAGATCATCATCAACTATGACAGAGTCATGCATCGTATATGACGTATTAAATCCAGGGCACAGATCTACTATGCCATTATATATGTGAGTAGGCTCAGTAGTGCCCACAATTCGAACATTATCATGTTCATTTAGCAATGTCACTAGTTTAGTTCCATTGGTGTTTGTTATAGGCCCACCAATATTCTTATGTCTGGCATTAAAGTCTCCAAGAATGAGGGTAGGTTCACTATTGATGCGATCTGGTAAGGCATCAGGTCGAAGATGGTTCTCTGGGGCATAGAGATTAAAAATGTTTAGGGAAAAATCACCTGCATATACTTTGACACCATGATACTGCCTGTTTACTCGGCTTTGCAGGGCAAGGAGTGAATGTAGCAAGTTTTTTCTGACATCACACAACAGTTTGATGACCTTAAGAGGGGAGCTTGGTCAGTGGCCGGGCAACATGGAACCAAGCTGAGGATCAAGAAGACTGTTGGAGAGGCAGAAACAACGAGAAACCAGAAGACTTCTGTGGAAACTTCCAACCCATTTTCGGTGCTACCTGACGAATGTGGGTGTTCTACTGGGAATGCCACAACGAGCACCAAGGAAGCATTGGCAGACGTGAGTGAGACATCCCTAGAAACCCCAAGGAAGACCATCAAGAACGTCTTGACGAATTCCACAAGTGAAGGTGTAGTGCTACCTAACGAATGTGAGTCGACTACTGAGAACATCACGATGGACGTCGCCAAGGAAGGTAAAAACATTGTTGTTGTTAGGGATAGCCAGATTAGGTACATGGATAGGGCGTTCTGCTTGAAGGATAGGAGTAGGAGGCAGAGTGTGTTTTCCTGGGGCTGGGATGAAGGATATTATTAGCCATCTGAATGACATTATGAGAGGTAATGGGAGCAATCCTATTATCTGGAGGCAACTATGTTGACAGACGTAGGAATGAGGACCTGATTAGCAGGTACAGGTCAGCAATAGAGATAATTAGGAGGAAGGTGGGAACCCTGTCATATGTGGTATTTTGCCAAGGAGAGGAGTTGGAAATGAATGGTTGTCCAGGGCAATTGGTGTCAATTGCTGGCTGGACAAATACTGTAAGGAATATGCGGTAACATTCATTGACAACTGGGACCTCTTCTATGGCAGAAATGACATGTATGCCAGGGATGGGGCTCACTTACCTAGGTTTGGGGTGGGAGCACTATCCAACACAGTGGAGCGAGCTGTTAGGTCTTTAAACTAGGAATAGTTAGTGTTATGAGTTTTGGCGGGAAAACAGTGAAGTCCCAGTGTAGTAATATGAATACTAGGAGAACTAGTAATAGGCAAAATGAGGTGGATATTGGAAAGCCAGTGGCACTAGGTGACAAGGGCAGTAATAGGTTTAGTGGATTAACAAAAAGGAGCAGGAAGGGTAAAGAGAAAGGAGGGTCCTTAAATATATATTACACAAATAACAGCAGTGGTAGGAATAAGATGGATGAGTTGAGACTAGTTGCTAGTGCAGGTAACATTGATGTATTTGCCTTAACTGAGATGTGGTTCATTGTGAAAATCGGGACATGCCTGCTGAATGTCACATACAGGGTTTTAAATTGTTCCAAGTGGACATAAGTATCGGGAAGGGGGGGTGGAGTGGCACTCTATGTCCGAGATCATTTGAACTGTTGCATAAAAACGGGTATTAAGTTGGAAGTAACACATAAAGAGTCTGGATAGAATTTTCAGAGGGACTTGAAAAATTTATTTTAGGTGTGATATACCATCCCCCAAACTTAGATAGGGACCAAGGGAGACTACTATGGGAGGAAATTGTTAAGGCCACAAGGCACGATAATGTAGTAATTCTAGGAGACTTTAACTTTAGTCATATTGATTGGAATTGCTTGACTGGGAATTTAGAATCAATCGACTTCTTAGAAGTAGTTCAGGATTGTTTTTTGAAGCAGTTTGTGACAGAGCGTGAAAGGGGAAATAACCTGCTTGATTTGGTTTTGGCAAACAAGGAAACCCTTGTTAATAATTTAGAAATTACAGAGGAACTTGGCACAAGTGATCACAAATCAATTACCTTTAGCATTGAATGGAAGTATGATAGTAGGGATAATTCAGTACTGGTCCCAGATTTTTGCTTAGCAGATTACATCTGTGGACTGGGGTAAGGAAGATAGCTATCAGTATGACAGCTTTCTTAACACAATACATGCTGCCCAAAGGACATTTATCCCTTATAAGGAAATTAGATCGAATAGAAATGACCCCAAATGGATGAATAATAGGCTCAGATATCTTTTGTTACAGAAAAAAGAAATTTAGAGACGCAACAAAAGAGGTGAGGGTCATCTTATGAATAGGTATATTGACATTAAGAGGGACGTTAAAAAGGGGATAAGAAAAGATAAATGGGACTTTGAAATTAAAGTTGCTAGGGATTCGAAGACTAACCCAAAAAGTTTTTTCCAGGTTTATAGAACAAAAGTTAGAGATAAGATAGGTCCCCTTATAAATATCTCTGGGCATCTCACTGACAAGGAGAATGAAATGTGCTCTATTCTTAATAATTATTTTCTCTCGGTTTTCACTCAGGAAGACACTAACAATATCTCAGTAATTAACTTTTATAGTGGACCTGATGATGATAAATTATGCAATATCACAGTCACTACCGAATTGGTTATCAAACAGATAGACCGGTTAAAGCAAAATAAATCCCCAAGCCCTGATGAACTTTTTTCAAGGGTTCTTAAAGAGTGTAAAATGGAACTTTGTGAACCATTGACTAATATTTTTAATATTTCTCTTCAAACAGGTGTAGTGTCTGATACGTGGAAGATGGCTAATGTAATTCCTATTTTTAAAGCAGGGGACATGTCGCTACTGTCAAATTACCGCCCAATAAGCCTGACCTCAATTGTAGGCAAATTACTAGAGTCAATTATAGCTGATAATATAAGAAGCCATCTCGATAAGCACAGCTTGATTAATGATACTCAGCATGGATTCACGAGGGGCCGTTCCTGCCTAACTAATTTATTAATCTTCTTCAGTAAAGCTTTTGAGGTCGTTGATCATGATAAAGAATTCGATATTGTTTATTTAGATTTAAGTAAGGCTTTTGATAGAGTACCGCATCAGAGACTGTTAAAAAAAGTGGCAGCTCATGGCACTGGGGGAAAAATGCTCTCGTGGATCGAGTCATGGCTCACTAATAGGAAGTAGAGAGTATGCTTAAATAGGGTTAAATCCGAGTGGGGATCTGTAACAAGTGGCGTACCACAGGGATCAGTCTTTGACCCGTTGTTGTTTATAATATATATCAATGACCTTGATGAGGGTATTACCAGTGATATGAGCAAATTCACCGATGACACAAAGATAGGTAGGATAATTGATTCAAGCGTAGATGTTAGGGAACTTCGGGAGGATTTAGACAAGCTCTGTTCTTGGTCAGAAAAGTGGCAGATGCAGTTCAATGTAGATAAATGCAAGGTTCTGAAGCTCGGGAGTGTCCATAACCCTAGCACTTATAAGTTAAATAATGTAGAACTTAGCCATACAGATTGCGTAAAGGACTTGGGGTTATGGTGAGCAGCAACCTTAAACCAAGACAGCAGTGCCTAAGCGTACGTAATAAGGCAAATAGATTATTGGGATTTGTATCAAGAAGTGTAAGCAACAGAAGTCCAGAGGTTATACTGCGGCTTTATACATCATTAGTGTATAGAATGCAAAAAGGATTTGGGGTTATGGTAAGCAGTAACCTTAAACCAAGACAGCAGTGCCTAAGCATGCATAATAAGGCAAATAGATTGCTGGGATTTATATCAAGAAATGTAAGCAGCAGAAGTCCAGAGGTTATACTGCAGCTTTATACATCATTAGTGTATAGAATGTATAGAATGCAAAAAGGATTTGGGGTTATGGTAAGCAGTAACATTAAACCAAGACAGCAGTGCCTAAGCATGTGTAATAAGGCAAATAGATTGCTGGGATTTATATCAAGAAGTGTAAGCAACAGAAGTTCAGCGGTTATATTACAGCTTTATAGATCATTAGTAAGGCCTCACCTAGATTATGCAGCTCAGTTCTGGTCTCCATTTTACAGAATGGATTTAAATTCTTTAAAAAACATTCAGCGGCGAATGACAAAATTAATTCACTGCATTAGAAATCTTCCGTATGAAGAGAGATTGAAGTCCCTTAAATTACATTCACTTGTTAGACGAAGAATGAGGGGAGACATGGTCGAAGTGTATAAGTGGAAGATGGGTATTAATAGGGGGGATATTAATAAGGTCTTGAGGATATCTCTCAAAGAAGGAACCAGCAATAATGGACTCAAACAAGTTTAGATTTAGAAAGGATATAGAAAAGTATCGGTTTGGAAATAGGTTAGTTGATGAGTAGAACAGTCTACCTAGTTGGGTTATTGAGGCTAAGACCTTGGGTAGTTTCAAATTTAAGTTGGATAAATACACGAGTGAGAGGGGTTGGAGTTGAGTGAGACTTGCACATGACTTAATAGAATTGCCAAGGCTTGCTCCTTAGGTAGAATTGAAAATTGAGTTGGGCAAATATTCTGTTAGTGGGATGAATTGTGAAGGACTTGCCTAATATGGGCTAACAGGCCTGCTGCAGTGTTCTCCTTTCTTATGTTCTTATTCTTAAGATAGTGATATTGATGTAATATAAACATGTCCTAATGCAGCTTAAATTATTACTAATCCTAAAGTTAACCCTAATTGCACAATACATAAGTGATAGCCATACTATAATGATCCGAGGTACAAGGTACATATATAATAACACAGCAATAACTTGACTATCTTTCCTCACTTTTACTCTGTTATTTCTCAAGAATGCAAGTTTATATCAATACAAGTATTTTTCTAAAATCTTCATACTCATTAGTTGTGTTTAGGAACTCACTTGTGGCCATTATTCTGCTAGAATATTTCCCCTGAAAAGGTCGAGTATATTGGTTGTGGTTGATATTGTGTCTGGCCTTGTGTCTCCTCCAAAATTCTTTGTATCTACAAAGTACTTTACAAGTTAATAATATTTTCTACAAGTACATTATACAAATTATATAGACTTTGCTGACATCAGTGACATACTGTATAGAAAGACACTGGTTATGCAGAGTATTCCAAGCAACTTGCTAATTTTGTCCACAGGATGCGACTCACACCAGTCAGCTAACACCCAGGTACCTACTTACTGCTAGGTGAACAGTGACAGCAGATATTTTTAAGGAAACATGATCTGATGTTTTCCACGTACAGGGGTTCGTACCACTGACCTCAGTGAGTGCGCTGTAAGCTGAGCTATGGGACGGAAATATAAACGCATATGCAGTATAAATGTGATCCTTTATTGACAACGTTTTGCCCACACAGTGGGCTTTTTCAAGTCAAAAAGAGATCTACCTGGGGTGGAAGGTACGCGAGAATTTATAGTCAGGTCCAGAATGTTGAGGTCAGGTGGAGAATGCTGCATCTGATGATGTACCGAGTGGGGTTATAGAGTTTAAAATCTTGGGTAGCTTGGAAGGGAGATTGGATAAGCTTGTGAGCAGACCTTCTGCAGTGTTCTTCCATTCCTATGCTCTTATGTGGGATAGCGATGAAGAAGTTTCTTCGCAAGTGGTTCAGCTATGTTATAGAAGCCACTATTCTGGTTGAATTTGTCGGATATAAAAATAAGTGATGATTCCAGGATTCTTCGGTATTGAGTGTTGACTTCTGTGGCGATAAGTCTTGAGTTTCTGTAGTTTATCAAGTGGTTGTGTGAATTACGGTGTTGTACACAGGCATTCCTTGTATCGTCAGACCTACTTGCGTATTGGTGTTCTGAAATACGTGTTTGGAGGTCCCTTGATGTTTCGCCCATGTAGAATTTGTTGCAGTCATTACAAGGGATTATGTATACCCCTGCAGAGGGTGGAAGCTTGTCTTGTCTATCGCTGGTAATGTCCTTGATGGTCGTGGTTGTGGAGGTAGATACTTGGAATGAGGTATTGGAAAAGATGTTGGAAACGTGTTTGGCAATGGAGTTGGTGGGGAGGACTATGTATCTCTTCTCGGCAGTGTCTTCTCTGGGTGTGTTGAAGATGTTTAATGCCCGTCGTTGCAGTCTCTGATGAAGTAACGAGGATAGTGGAGTTTAGAAAATACTTGTTCAATTATAGTGCATTCTTCCTCAAGAAACTCATTGCTGCAGATTCTGAGTGCACGCAGGAAGAAGCCTATAATTACACCACGTTTAGTTTTGGTGTCGTGGTGAGAGTAGAAGTGGAGAAGATCGTTTTGGTTGGTGGGTTTTCGATAGACTTTAAAACGAAGTTCGTGGTCAGCTTTGCAGAGAAGAAGATCAAGGAAAGGAAGGGGGTTGTCGACTTCTTCAAGTGTGAACTGGATTGAAGGCTCGACCTGGTTGAGCTTGTCTTGGAGAGCTTCAACGTTGAAGCGTCTAGGAGTTATGAGGAGAATGGCTTGTGTAGTAGGTACTTTGGTGAATAGGGAAGTCACGTCAAGGCTGGAAAGTTTCTTGTTCCTGATGCTGATGTTGAGAATGCGATTGAGAAGATCACCCGAATGTTTGAGATGTGCTGGGCTGATAGTGCCCAAGAGTTTAGAGAGGTGTTTTGCGAGAATTCCTGAGAGCTGGTGGGGAGCACTGCCCATATCCTCGGGAATAGGCAGTGCTCCCCACTCAGATACTCAGATATGGTAAACACGAGGAAATTAAATCTTCATCAGAGTACAAAACAAATTCTGGCCACAAAATAGAGCGAAACACCAACGTCAAAGACCTGGGAGTGATCATGTCGGAGGATATCACCTTCAAGGACCATAACATTGTATCAATCGCATCTGCTAGAAAAATGACCGGATGGATAATGAGAACCTTCAAAACGAGGGAGGCCAAGCCCATGATGACACTCTTCAGGTCACTTGTTCTATCTAGGCTGGAATATTGTTGCACACTAACAGCACCTTTCAAGGCAGGTGAAATTGCTGACCTAGAAAATGTACAGAGAACCTTCACGGCACGCATAACGGAGATAAAACCCCTCAATTACTGGGATCGCTTGAGGTTCGTAAACCTGTATTCCCTGGAACGCAGGTGGGAGAGATACATGGTTATGTACACCTGGAAAATCCTAGAGGGACTAGTACCGAACTTGCACACGAAAATCACTCACTACGAAAGCAAAAGACTTGGCAGACGATGCAACATCCCCCCAATGAAAAGCAGGGGTGTCACTAGCACGTTAAGAGACCATACAATAAGTGTCAGGGGCCCGAGACTGTTCAACTGCCTCCCAGCATACATAAGGGGGATTACCAACAGACCCCTGGCAGTCTTCAAGCTGGCACTGGACAAGCACCTAAAGTCGGTTCCTGACCAGCCGGGCTGTGGCTCGTACGTTGGTTTGCGTGCAGCCAGCAGCAACAGCCTGGTTGATCAGGCTCTGATCCACCAGGAGGCCTGGTCACAGACCGGGCCGCGGGGGCGTTGACCCCCGGAACTCTCTCCAGGTAAACTCCAGGTAAACTCCAGCTCTCAGGAATTCTCGCAAAACACCTCTCTAAACTCTTGGGCACTATCAGCCCAGCACATCTCAAACACTCGGGTGATCTTCTCAATCGCATTTGCAACATCAACATCAGGAACAAGAAACTTTCCAGCCTTGACGTGACTTCCCTATTCACCTAAGTACCTACTACACAAGCCATCGATCTCTTGCACAGGAAAATTGACGATTCACTTGATCTTCCTATTCCAGCCAGCGATTTCATCGACCTTGTTGAACTATGTGTTGGCTTTACGTGTTTCTCTTTCGAAAATCACCTCTTTCAGCAGACTTTTGGACTACCCATGGGTTCGCCACTCAATGAGGTCCTAGCGAACCTATTCATGGAACATCTAGAAGCCGAACGTTTCTCCACCATTAATCCTTCGTCTGTCACCTGGCTCCATTATGTTGACGACATTCTCCTCATAACTCCTAGATGCTTCAACATTCAAGCTCTCCAAGACAAGCTCAACCAGGTCGAGCCTTCAATCCAGTTCACACTTGAAGAAGTCGACAACACCCTTCCTTTCCTTGATCTTCTTCTCTGCAAAGCTGACAACGAACTTCGTTTTAAAGTCTATCGAAAACCCACAAACCAAAATGATCTTCTCCACTTCTACTCTCACCACGACACCAAAACTAAACGTGGTGTAATTATAGGCTTCTTCCTGCGTGCACTCAGAATCTGCAGCAATGAATTTCTTGAGGAAGAATGCACTTTAATTGAACAAGTATTTTCTAAACTCCACTATCCTCGTCACTTCATCAGAGACTACAGACGATGAGCATTAAACACATTCAACACACCCAGAGAAGACACTGCCGAGAAGAGATACATAGTCCTCCCCACCAACTCCATTGCCAAACACGTTTCCAACATCTTTTCCAATACCTCATTCCAAGTATCTACCTCCACAACCACGACCATCAAGGACATTACCAGCGATAGACAGGACAAGCTTCCACCCTCTGCAGGGGTATACAAAATCCCTTGTAATGACTGCAACAAATTATACATGGGCGAAACATCAAGGGACCTCCAAACACGTATTTCAGAACACCAATACACAAGTAGGTCTGACGATACAAGTAATGCCTGTGTACAACACCGTAATTCACACAACCACTTGATAAACTACAGAAACTCAAGACTTATCGCCACAGAAGACAACACTCAATACCGAAGAATCCTGGAATCATCACTTATTTTTATATCCGACAACTTCAACCAGAATAGTGGTTTCTATAACATAGCTCAACCGCTTGCGAAGAAACTTCTTCATCGCTATCCCACATAAGAGCATAGGAATGGAAGAACACTGCAGAAGGTCTGCTCACAAACTTATCCAATCTCCCTTCCAAGCTACCCAAGATTTTAGACTCTATAACCCCACTCGGCACATCATCAGATGCAGCATTCTCCACCTGACCTCAGCATTCTGAACCTGACTATAAATACTCGTGTACCTTCCATGGACCCCAGGTAGATCTGTTTGTGACTTGAAAAAGCCCACTGTGTGGGTGAAACGTTTTCAATAAAGGATCACATTATACTGCCTATGTGTTTATATTTCCAGTGTGTCGGTATTTTATACCATTTACTTCCACTGAGCTATGGGACACTTGCAGGTTACTTTCATGACCAGGTACAACAAGCCTTTTAAAATTACGATTTGATGGTGACACAGTCGTGATGGTACAGTGAACTAGTGTCAACACAACACCACAGTAGTGATGGGGACACAGTAGTGATGGTACAATGATCTAGAGTGTCAACACAACACCACAATAGTGATGGTGCCATAGTAGTGATGGTACAGTGAACTAGAGTGTCACAACACCACAGTAGTGATGATGCAGTGAACTAGTGTCAACACAACACCACAGTAGTGATGGTGACACAGTAGTGATGGTACAATGATCTAGAGTGTCAACACAACACCACAATAGTGATGGTGCCACAGTAGTGATGGTGCAGTGATCTAGAGTGTCAACACAACACCACAGTAGTGATGATGCAGTGAACTAGTGTCAACACAGCACCACAGTAGTGATGGTGACACAGTAGTGATGGTACAGTGATCTTGAGTGTCAACACAACACCACAGTAGTGATGGTGCCACATTAGTGATGATGCAGTGAGCTAGTGTCAACACAACACCACAGCAGTGATGGTGACACAGTAGTGATGGTACAATGATCTAGAGTGTCAACACAACACCACAGTCCACCACAGTCACCTCCGTGATGTCACTGTGGTTGACTGCTGCTCTCACCACATCCAGACCAATCACCACTTTACCAAAGACATCGTACCACTGGTGACCATCTGTGCGGTCCCTGGTGCTGATGAAGAACTGGGCACTCCGGTGACTTCCCCACCACCGCCGTGACCCCACAGCACCAGCACTGCCTGACTTCTGGTACTGGTGATCATCCTGGTGAGACAACAGTGCTGCTCCTCCACGACCATTATTATACTGGTAGTCTCCACCCCTCACACACTCCCCTGGCTGACCCTTGTCCCACACCTGCAGCAGTTTAGTGTTGAGGTAAGAGGAGCCTGAGTGTTGTCCAGTACACAACAACACAAACTGTCTGATTTTCGTGGTGTCACCAATCAGCTGGATGTGGAGTCGACGTCTGGCTGATCCAGGCCAGGCCAGGTCAAGAAATACCAGAGTGGATGAGTGATCCAGCGCCTCCAACACCTCGCTCACCTACACAAACAAACAAACATCATCAGTGAGTGTCCATGTGGGTCATTGTTCACCATAATGTTAACACTATTATAAATATAATTATCTCCTTAAGGCAGTGACAGACAACAGTTCACGCTCAGATTTTCCTCCATGGGGAAGTTGTGGAGAAATTTTCTCCAGAAGAAGAGGCTATTAGCTCCGTCAGCCCCTGAGGGACTCAGCCCTCCAGAGGGGCTGAGTCCCTCAGGGGCTTCATGATCAAGTTAACTTGTAACTCATGTACTTACCTGGGCGAGTCAAGTAATTCATTTCGCAGCTGTCCAGTGTTGCAACCAGTGTGGGTTAATGAGGGGCAATTGATCTCTTGCCATAGCAGGAAAATTAAGGAAAACCTTGCACTCACTTCATTTACAAGCTGATGCTAACATACACTTTCGTCTATGCCTAGGCAACAAGAAATCAAGCATCTTGTATAGCTTCCTGTTGCAGTTTGAGATGGAAGGGAATATGCTGATTTCAGCAGATGCTTTGTGTGGCTAGAGATGCCCAGGGCAGCTGAGCTGAAGAGGGGCAGGAGTGGGCAGATTGCTTTATGTACTGGTGCAGCAAGCAACTTGTGATTCACGCCATAAGAGTGGACAAAGACAATCATGTGTTGCTGTGCCTCAATGACAATCTGAACAGTCGTGGTAGAAAGATTACAGAGAAGTGTACTTAGCTTCCTGTAGGGACGTTACTGTTAAAAAGGGCAAAAATTAGAGGACAGTGTAGTGTGCCATGTGTCAAGAACTCTATAGACAACAGTGCACTGTAGAACACAGATTCTTCAATCTAGACAGCAAATATTGGGGTGATGCTTAAGTGTCCGATACATATACCCAGGTAAGTCTGATAGGCATGGTTTTGGTTCATTTACTGCACAGCTGGGAGCTAAAGTATGACCTATGGACCATTGAGCCCAAAAACCGTAAGTGTAGTATGTTACAAAAAACGTGATATCTAATAAGCATAAAGATCTCCAGTGAATACTAGAAAGGACTGCCCCTCTAGCATCCAGCCTGTTACTGAGTTTTTGTAACAAGTAGTCAGTATCCTGGTCCAATTATCGATTAGAATTTAGTAAGATTCAATAGTGCTTCAGGATTACAACTGGTAGGCTACTAACTAAAGAAATTAAAATTTAATAAGTTTATTAATAACAATAATGTCTAGGCGTATAATATCAAAGTAAATTAATCAAATGAATATAATATAGGATACAAGTTCCTACACTACTCTCACGTACAGTAGTATTGTGCTGAAGGCACATATCACATCTATATGGCTTTTAAGTACTGTCTGGTACACTGTTAACATTTAATAACAATACAAATATATACAAGTTTGTGTGTATGTGTGTAAGTGCTCTAAGTAGTTCGCTATGTCTCAAGACTCGACTAGACTTAGGCAGTGACTGACAAAGTCTTCACATAAACTAACTTCATGACCAACCTGGCAATCAGATCAGCTTACTTGAACAATAAAATGACTGATAAGCCGAACAGCAATATAACAAGCAACAGCGACACAGAATAAAGAACAAGGAGATAATATAACGACACTAAGTAGGGACCATCTGCAGATCCTCCACAAAAGTTCCTCTTCAAGGGGGGCTCTTTGGAGTGGTGAAGAGGCTCTTGGTCTGAGGAATTAGACCTGTTAGTCTCCTTCCTCAGACCGAACCTAATTACCCCCCAATCCCCCCTCCCTTATCCCATCCTCCCTTTTTCTTTTCCTCCTCCTCCTCCCCACCCCTCCCTATTACCCTTCCTCTTTTTGGCCTTTTTTTCCCCTCACAGGCACGCTAGTTCCAGGTAGGGGAAAGAGTACTGGGGTCCATCCCATTCCGTTGAGGTTCTTGGCGGTGGTGTAGTTTGCCATGGAATCTGGATCGTCTGGGGATGTCCCAATCCCTCCCCGGTCTCCCGGGGAGTGGCTTTGGGTATCTTTTGAGCGACAGGTGTATCTCTGGAGGCTGCCTTTCAGATTCCGGGGGTGGTGGCCAAAGGAGGTATGCTTTGTGGCGGATATCCAGCCACCCTCTCTTTTGTCCACGGAGGTAGCTCGGCAGATGTGAGGTTGCTATCCCAGATTGCTGGTTTACTGGCATGATGGGTAGGGCATGGCACAGGTTCCATGCTGCATCTGCACTACTTGCGGTGCTGAGGTCCTCTTGGGCGCAGAGGGAGATTTCTGGCCCTCTCATTCCTCCCAGGAACTATCCCTCCCCAGTCCCCCCTTTTTTTATTCTTTTTTTATTTTTATTTTCTTTTCTTTCTTTTTTTTTAAAGCAAAAAGAAAGACGTAACCTAACGATGGAAGCCCTAATCCATGAACCTGCTACCCCCAGGCACCTTCTTGATACCGCACCCCGTTCTGACCCCGTCTTGTCTTTGGACCACTCTTCGGACACTCATAATGTCTCTGTACCTCTTGCCAGTGCTGTTTCCTCACCCGCTTCAGGTGCTGAGGTCTCAACTGACTCCTTCGATCTATCTGACCTCCGCTCTCCTTTGACTATGCTTCCGGCTTCTCCCTCTACGGTGCAGCAATTTTCGAATCGCTGGCCCGTTCCACGTCGGACCAACTCTGGTCCCACTTCTGAACGCCAACGACAATTACCTGCTGATGATACTTCTCCACCTTCTCGTTCTTCTCAGAAAAGATCGACACGTCCTGCACTCCCTTTCCACGCTCAGTTTCAGAATGCACAATGGACTAAATTCTTCACTTTACGACCGACTTCCTCTATTGCCTATCTTTCCAACCATGGTATTGGCAAGGCACTCCTACGCCATGTTGGTAAAGATATTTCTTTTCATGCTCTTAAGAGCAGCACATGCATCATCACTGTACAGAATGCTACCCAAGCTCATGATCTTTCTCTTCTTTCCCATATAGATACTGTTCCTGTCACTATTGAAAAACATCATTCCCTCAGTTCTTGTAGTGGTACCGTCATTCTGCCCCATACCATAGTTCAACAAAATTTCCAGACATGTGGCAATGACATTCTTGAACAGCTGGAACTCCAAGATCTCCCAATCCTCAAGGTAGACACTTATTTTCTTCCTGCCCATGCGCGGTGACGATACCCTAGCAATGTAGCTCATTTAACTTTTGATAGCCGTGAACTCCCATCGTCAGTTTATGTAGCAGGACATCAGTTACAAGTTCGAAAGGTGATCCCTACACCGCAACAGTGTAGAAATTGCTGGCGATTTGGTCATCCAGCGAAATATTGCAGATCTATAGCCGAATGCCCAGTCTATGGTGCTAATACATCTTGCAATCGACCTCCCTCATGCCTTAATTGTCATGAGGCTCACCCTTCGTACTCTTGCCGTTGCCAAGTCTACTTAAATGAGCGGGAAATCCATTACCTCAAAGAAGCAGAACGTCTCCCTTATGCCATGGCAGTTTCTCATCTCCACCTCCAAGGGAGACTACCTCATGTTTCTTATTCCCTTGTTTCAAAACGTCCCCCCACTTCTGGGGTCCCATCTTCTGCAGCCTCCTCTGTGGTTACCTCTCCCATAGTCACTCCTGTATCTAATTCTTTTGCTGTCCTGGGCTCAGACATCCCTACTTCAATGCCTCAGTCTGTTCTTGCTTCTTTGTGTTGTCTCTCACAAGCCTCGGTATCGACAAGATCTCGTACTACATCTCCTCCCAATCATCCCTCTACTTCACAGAAGTCAAAAAAAGGTCCTTTAACCCCTCCTCCCCTTCTTCCACCTTCTCATTTTACCTTCCCTGTCTCTGTACCTGGTTCTTTCCCTATCACTGGCTCTGTTACAAGTGTAGAGGTTCACCCTCCTCCTCGTACTGTACCTTCCTCCCCTGTTCCTTCCCAAGTTTCTTCCTCTTCTGCCACCTCCCAGGTTTCTGCCTCTTCTGTCCCCTTCCACACTTCTTCTCCAGTTCCCTCCACCCTTTCGCCACCCCTACCTTGGTACAGTCCATTACAGTTCTAATCTCTACTCATCCTCCCCTTACCATCTCCAATATTGTCTCCCATACGACGTCTCTGAATTCCAAAACACTTGAAGCAATCTCTGAATATATTGCAGAGACCAAACCATCAATGGACACTGATCCACCCTCTGTTCCTTCTCTCTCCTCTCCTCCATCTGCGCAACTCCTTTCTTTGCAGGGCACCATTCCTTCGCTGCTTGAATGTTTTCCGCTGCCTCTGCATGTGGACTTTTCTAACCACTCTAGTCCATAGGAACCCTTACCTGCAGATTTCAGGTGTCTTTATCGTTGCCAATCATGGCCTATTTACAGTGGAATATAAGCGGCCTCAGGGGTAATTGGGGTGAGCTTCAGATGTTACTCTCCCAGTTTTCCTCTGTTGGTGTTTGCTTACAAGAACCAAAATTACACTCTGCTGCTATCTATCCCATCTCAGGCTATAATTTATTGTATTCTTCAGATCCTTTTCCTAATGGGACCTTTAATGAAAGTGCCCTTCTTCTACACACTGATATTCCGTATCATCAGCTATTTGTTCATACTTCCCTGCATTACACAGCAGCCCGTATCCACTTGCATAGGTGGTATACACTCTATTCTTTACATCTCTCTCTCCTTCTCGGGCATTATCTATTCCAGATATTGCCTTTCTTGTTTTGTCATTGCCGCCACCGCTTCTGTTACTTGGCGATTTTAATGCCCATCATTTCCTCTGGGAGGGTCTCACTGTGATTCCCGTGGCATTCAGTTAGAGGCTTTCTTGCTACCCACCCCCTCCATGTTTTAAATACAGGTACTCACACCCATTTTGATCCTCGGACTCACACTCTCTCTTGCATCGATCTCTCAGTCTGCTCTTCCTCCACCGCATTAGACTTCACCTGATCTGTTCTCCCGGATTTACATGACAGCGATCATTTCCCAAATCATTCTTACTTCCCCTTCATATTCACCACCTATTCGTATCCCACACTGGCAATTTGATCAGGCAAATTGGAACCTTTACTCACAACTAACTGTTTTTAGTGAGGTTCCTTCTTTGTCCACCATTGATGAGCTTTTACACCTCTTCTCGTCCACCGTTTTAACCGCAGCTTCTCATTCTATACCCCAAACTTCGGGCAGGCATTCTCAGAAATGCGTGCCTTGGTGGTCTCCTGCTTGTGCTCGTGCAGTATGTTTGAAACGCGCTGCGTGGGGCAGGTACCGGTACAATAGAACCACAGAGAGACTTCTTGATTTTAAGCAGAAGTGTGCGATCGCTCGCCGTGTCATCCGTGATGCTAAACGCACTTGCTGGTGAGATTATGTCTTCACCATCACCTCTGCTTCCTCTATGAGTGCAGTCTGGAAAAAAGTACGAAAACTGAGTGGTAAATATTCTCCTGACCCGGCTCCTGTTCTGCGGGTTGCCGGTGTTGATATAGCAAACCCACTAGATGCTGCCAATGAAATTGGCAATAATCTGGTCTGTATTTCTCAGGGGCTCCATCTATGCCCCTCGTTTCTTTCCTCAAAGTCTGCCAGAGAGTTAGCACCCTTGGACTTTTCTTCTCTCAGAGAAGAACAGTATAATGTGCCTTTTACACTTCAAGAACTGGAGGCAACACTCTCAGTTTGCCGATCATTGGCAGCTGGGTCCGAAAACATTCATATTCGTATGCTACAACATTTACATCAGTCAGCCCTTGCAGTCCTATTATGCCTTTTCAATCTTATTTGGTCACAAGGAGTTCTTCCACAGCCGTGGAAATCTGCCATTGTTCTCCCTTTCCGCAAACCGGGCACTACGGGACATGAAACCTCAGACTATCGTCCCATTGCTCTTACCAGTGCAGTTTGCAAAGTGATGGAACACCTGGTAAATAGACGTTTAGTGTGGTATTTAGAGACACACAACAGTCTCTCCACTCGTCAATATGGCTTTCATAAGGGACGTTCTACCATAGACCCCTTACTGCACTTGGATACGTATGTTCATAATGCCTTTGTGAATAACCACTCAGTTATTGCCACATTTTTTTTGACCTTGAGAAGGCATATGACACAACTTGGAGGCATAATATTTTGGCCCAAGCCCACTCCTTAGGCCTCCGAGGCAATCTTCCATCCTTCCTTAAGAACTTTTTAACTGACAGACATTTCCGTGTTCGGGTTAATAAAGTACTCTCCCCAGACTTTATCCAAGCTGAAGGTGTCCCCCAGGGATGTGTTCTGAGGACACTTTTTCTCCTTGCTATAAATGATTTGGCCTCTAGTCTTCCATCAAATATTTGGTGATCACTCTACGTTGATGACTTCGCTATTGCCTGTGCAGGCGCTGACTGTCACCTCATTACAGTTTCTCTCCAACATGCGGTCGACCGTGTTTCCAATTGGGCCACCACACATGGGTTTAAATTTTCCAGTACCAAAACTCACCAAATTACTTTCACTAGACGCTCTGTCATCTCCGATCATCCTTTGTACCTCTATGGCTCCCGTATCCCTGAACGTCATACAGTCAGGTTTCTGGGCCTCCTCTTTGACTGTAGTTTATCCTGGAAACTTCACATTACCTTTCTGAAGGCAACTTGCCACAGCCGGCTGAACCTTCTTAAAACCCTTGCTCATCTTTCATGGGGAGGTAATGGTCGAACTCTCTTCGCCTACATTCCACCCTCATTTTATCGAGACTTGATTATGGTGACCAGATCTATTCAGTGGCCTCTCCTGCTACTCTCTCTAGCCTTAACCCCATTCATCACCAAGGATTACGTTTATGCCTTGGTGCTTTTCGTTCTTCCCCTGTTGAGAGCCTCTATGCAGAAGAGAATGTTCCATCCTTATCCAATCACCGTGATGCCCATTGCCTTCGCTGCTATGTACGCTCTCATGATCTCCGCAATCCTTCCATTTATAGAATGGTCACTGATATTAGTATTCTTTATTTGTTCACCGCCCCTGTTTACTCCGTCCCTTCTCTCTTCGCCTACATTCGCTCTTGTCTTCTCTTCAATTACCACCTTTCTATGTTCATGTAGCATCTCACTTTTCCCTACCCCCTGGGAAGTTCCAGCTGTTCGAGTCTGTTCTTTCTCTCTCCCTTGCTCGAAAGCCCAACTGTCTACGGTCGCTTCCCGCCCTCTTTTTCTTGACCACTTCCACTGTCATTCTCATGCCATTGCAGTGTACACAGATGGCTCTAAGTCTTCTGACGGCATAGATTTCGCAGCATTGTTTCCGGACAGCATTGTACGAGGGCATTTAATATCTTTGGCTAGTATTTTTACTGCTGAATTGTATGCCATTCTTACAGCACTTATCCGTATTGCATCTATGCCTTTGTCATCATTTGTGGTTGTCTCAGACTCCCTTAGTGCTTTACAGGCTATACAGAAATTTGATACACATCACCCCTTAGTCCTCCGTATCCAACTTTGGCTATGCCGCATCTTTACCAAGCATAAAGATATTGTTTTTTGTTGGGTCCCTGGTCATGTTGACATACAGGGCAATGAACAGGCAGACACTGCTGCGTGGTCAGCAGTACATGACCTACCAATTTCATATAGAGGTATTCCATTTACGGACTATTTTGCTGCAATAGCTACCCACCTTCACACCCATTGGCAACAACGTTGGTCTACTATGCTCGGTAACAAACTTCAATCTATTAAACCGAGTATAGGTTACTGGCCATCTTCTTGTCACCAGTGTCGAGGTTGGGAGACTACTCCCTCCCATCTTCGCATTGGCCATACTCGTCTTACTCATGGATATCTCATGGAGAGGCGCCCTGCTCCTCTCTGTGAGAATTGTCAGGTTCCATTATCAGTCAGCCACATTCTGTTAGACTGCCCACTTTATCAATGAGCACCCAGAATTTACCTCCGTCGTCGCCTTCGCTCCGCTGCTCTCTCTTTACCTTCCCTTCTCGCTGATGGACCCACCTTTCATCCGGACTCTCTCATTGACTTTTTGACAACAACTGACTTACTTCACAAACTCTGATACCTTCAGCCCTTTCTACCTCAATCTCTTGCTACCCTCTACCCCCACACTATCTTCTGCCCCGCTGTTTTCTGCAACCTACTGATCATCCCTCCCCCCCTTCTGCCGCCCACTACCCTTGCTTCCTTCCCTACCCTGCAGCGCTGTATAGCCCTTGTGGCTTAGTGCTTCATTTTTATTATAATAATGATAATCCACAAGTCACAAAACTCCCATACTACTGAATCTAAGTTCAGCATTAGAAAATCCCCGACTGTGACAGTACACAGATACCAGTACAAATTAGGTCAGAAGCTACAGCTCAGGACCTGAGTTTCTCAGAGTGTCAATGCAACACGCAACCTCAGTACAATGTCGAAAATCACTAGGTCTAGGCCATGCTATGTGAACAGAGTTACACAGAACCAACAACAAGAAAGTGACAGAGACGATCTTCCAACAAGGGCCCACATGGGAGAGCTGGAGAGGGACGTCTTGTTGGAAGGCACATCAAACACACAAGAAAGAGTGCAGGCCAGGCAGATTACTCCAGGTGAGGTGTTCACACCCCACCCTGATCACGTGACTCCGTGGACTGCTGCTGCCCAGCAACACAGAGAAGCCGGCAGGAAAATAAGCAGAGCGATAAACACAGTAGTTAGACAATGCTGTCAGCTACTTAACACTCTTGGACTATGAGCACTGAATAATATATAAATGTTACATCCTACCTAATAATATGACTAAGTCAAATAACAATATAAAGCAATATATTTACGATTTAGCTAATATCGCAAATATAAGCAATTCAAAATTATATGAACAGGTAATATACGTTATATACATTGTGACCCATTCAGGGGTCACAATATAGTATCAGCACTCAGTTTTTGAGGTAAGCTGAAATAACACCCCTTTGGGGTAATTTTACTTACCAATTTTTTTTTCATATAACCCTAAGGAGTGGAATTGATAGCTCCTCAAGACAGCAACTTCAGAGATGGCTGCAGAGACATGGGCTGTCATTCAAGCTAAGTCCCTCCACAGTTCATGTATTCATTTTGGTTTTGCTTGGTCCCATTTCCCTAAAAGTTGGTAGTGCTCGAAGCGCAGAGTGACCACATAGTGGTCCTAAAACTTGTAATACAGTGTACAAGTAAATACGAGTCTAAGGTAAAAATGTAAAAACTAATGTTTTACAAAATTAATCAAAATATTAGTCCTCCAGGCTCAATCAGAGAGGCTAGAGGCAGATACCGCTAGCCTCTCAATAGAAAACGGGAGTTGGATCACCCACCAATCACCCAGTCCCCCATCACCCAACAGAAAATGGGGTATGACTCACCCGTTCACCCAACTCACTGCACGGGGGCAACTGACCTGGTGAATAGTGATTATTGGCAATGATGGTCCGAGGTCCCAATGGCCTCATGGAAAAATTGTGACTATATATGCTGATGCAAATGGAATCATCAGGACAGTTGATGTTTTGATCAAAGGTGTAGTGGAGTGGACAATAGATAAATTAGTGTCGTTAGAATTACACAGTGTTGAAAACAAACTTAGTGATTCTCCAGAAACTCCACACACTAAAGCTGTTCAGAAAAGACAATCAGCAGTGGCGGTGAGTGAGAAAATCATATCAATGTTAACCCTTTTACTGTCGTGGCACCAAATCCTAAAGTGTCTCTGTGTGTTGCAAAATATTGGAAAAAAAATGATTTTTTCTTACCAAAATGTTAAGAATAATTTGCTGCTTGTTTTAAGCCCCCTTCCCCCTAGAAAAAGAATTGTGATCAGTATTTACCGAGATATAGAGGTGAAAAGTTGGCAGAAAATGAGTCACGTATGGCAACTGCGGCAAATGCCTCTCACACGGTAAAATTATTTTTACTCCCATTAGAAGGTGTCTTGCATTTTCCAATATTATATTTTCTCAAGTAACTTATGTGGCCTGTGAGACATACACTCGTATGCATCACAATAACCGCACAAACATTATTATCATTATACAGTGGCAGCAAAAAAAAATCTATACATTTCCAGCTGTATAGCCCTTGTGGCTTAGTGCTTCTTTTTTATTACAATATACATTTCCAATGTAAAAAAATCTATACACTAGATTTTGGTGTATACATTTCATTGAATTTCTGCCATAAAGAAAGTGGGCAGAACTTGTGATGGCTTAGTGTACTGGAGTCTGTCTTGTTCCAACGTTTCCTACCACCCCACTTAGTGCTCTTCAAGAGCTTGAAGAAGAAGATTGTTCGCTGTTACTCATTGCCCATTTTTTTCACTCGACCACGAACTTTGCCACGCTATATCTCTGCTCCAAGTGGTCAGAATGGGTAGAACTAAACTTTCAGTTGAAGAGAAGACTCGTACACTCACCCTGTTAGAGCAAGGAATGTCTGTGATATGTGTAGCCGCAGACCTGAAGGTGACTAGGATGGCAATTTACAACCTCGAAAAAGCAGCTGCCTCACTTCCATCTGGCACTGTACCACTTAGGAAGGTGGGGTCTGGGGCCCCAAAAAGACTTCTCTTAGCACAGACAAGATCCTGAATAGGGAAGTGTTATCAGATCCTGCCATAACAGTTGCAGACCTAAAAAAAAAAAAAAAAACCTGCACTTCTGAGAGATGCCGCAATGCAAATCATTCAGCACCGACTGTAAAAGGGCCTGAAAATACCTGCTCGATGTGCCCCCATTAGCCCATGCTAATTGAAGCCATGACGAAGAAACGGCTTCAGTTTTGCAAGAAGTACAAGGATTGGACCTTAGACAAGTGGCAGAAGGTGATGTTCAGCAACGAGAGTACCTTCAGACTCGCCAGGAGCGGCTCTAAGACCGTCTGACATCCCAGTGATGTGTCCCGTTATGATCCTTGGTATGCCGTGAAGACAGTGAAGCACCCTGACAGTGTTATGGTCTGGGTGCTTTTAGAGGGAAATAATTATATCGAGGTGTTAAGGGACCACATGCTGACATTTTTTAACATTCACGAGTGTGATTTTTTTTATTCATGATGGTGCCCCTGCCCATAAGTCAGGAGTGAAAACGTTCCTCGAGGATAATAATATCAGTGTTTTGGAGTGGTCAGGCAAATCCCTTGACCTAAATCCTATCGAGAATGCCTGGCATGTGATGAAAAATGAGATTGCAAAAGCTCGACTCTCCAACATCAAGGACCTGAAGAAGGCACTGAACAAGCTTTTGATGAACATGGATGCCTCCCTCTTCTCCACCCTCGCCACTTTGATGCCCTGGCGACTTCAGATGGTGATGAAGAACATTCGTAACATGACCAAGTACTAGTTGGATGCTAAAATGTGAAAATAAAATACATGTGCATACATTAAGTTGCATTTTTTCATTTTATTTTCCAAAAATTTTTAATGTATACATTTTTTTTTGCGGCCACTTTATTGTTTACAAAATTTGTTTACACAAACCAACAATACAAAAATTGATTATTTCTATTGTTCTATAATATATATACAAATGTACAATCACTGGACACTTTCCTAGAAGTGCTGCAGCTTGTGGAAATCTTTGAACATGGTGATATATATAATATGTGTGTGTCTGCATTTTTGTTGGCAGGTTGTTGTGGTTGTGGCTGTGCAGGTTGTTGTGGTTATGGTTGTGCAGGTTGTTGTGGTTGTGCAGGTTGTGGTTGTACAGGTTGTTGTGGTTGTACAAGTTATTGTTGTTGTGGTTGTGCAGTTTGTTGTGGTTGTGGTTATGCAGATTGCTATGGTTGTGGTTGTGGAGATTGTGGTGTGTGAGTGGTTGAAGCTGGCCTTTCTTGTGAATGTGCTAAGTCATGTACCCAGGCTACCACCTTGGATACAAAACACAGCATTACAACAACACAACTGTGGGATATAGGGGAAGTGACATCGAGTGAGTCAAAGGCAGTGGGTTGGTGGCACGTATGTGCCGCCTGTAGGTGGTGAGGCGGAGAAATTCAAGGGTAAATAAAGAGCATGGGGCCGATGAGCACAAGTATTACCTTCACATTATGTAAGTTAGTAATTAGGTGTTATATAGGGAGGGGCACTGTACACCCATGTTTACCTGGAGTTTACCTGGAGAGAGTTCCGGGGGTCAACGCCCCCGCGGCCCGGTCTGTGACCAGGCCTCCTGGTGGATCAGAGCCTGATCAACCAGGCTGTTACTGCTGGCTGCACGCAAACCAACGTACGAGCCACAGCCCGGCTGGTCAGGTACCTACTTTAGGTGCTTGTCTAGTGCCAGCTTGAAGACTGTCAGGGGTCTATTGGTAATCCTCCTTATGTATGCTGGGAGGCAGTTGAACAGTCTCGGGCCCCTGACACTTATTGTATTGTCTCTTAACGTGCTAATGACACCCCTGCTTTTCATTGGGGGGATGTTGCATCGTCTGCCAAGTATTTTGCTTTCCTTGTGAGTGATTTTCGTGTGCAAGTTCGGTACTAGTCCCTCTAGGATTTTCCAGGTGTATATAATCATGTATCTCTCCTGCCTGCGTTCCAGGGAATACAGGTTCAGGAACTTCAAGCGCTCCCAGTAACTGAGGTGTTTTATCTCTGTTATGTGCGCCATGAAGGTTCTCTGTACATTTTCTAGATCAGCAAATTCACCTGCCTTGAAAGGTGCTGTTAGTGTGCAGCAATATTCCAGCCTAGATAGAACAAGTGACATGAAGAGTGTCAGCATTGGCTTGGCATCCCTAGTATTGAAGGTTCTCATTATCCATCCGGTCATTTTTCTAGCAGCTGCGATTGATACAATGTTATGGTCTCCTTTTCTCTGCACCGAGGAGCATTCGTTATGTTGTATCTGAATAAAGGATTATCAGCATACACCCGAATGTCTCTTTGACCAACCACCACCTGCCGTAGCATGTATATACCATACCAATTGTAACATTACCCATACCTTCCTTCCTTCATTCATACCTTCCTTAATTCCTATCTTCATTCCTTTCTTCCTTCATCTCATATCTTCCTTCCTTCCTTTTTTTTTCCTTTCTTACTTCTTTCTTTCCTTCTGGTATCCTGGGCATTGCTCTCAGTTACAAACTCCTCAAAACCATGAAATTCATCTTCAGAGACACTTCTTTCTGTGTGAGAGCTATCACTTGGGAAGAGAAGAGTCCCAAATTCGCCGGGGAGTCAGATATTTCTTACCGTTATGCATGCTGAACAAGAACTACTGAAATGGCATTTCCACAATGCACCACTGGCTCCCCGATTTTTTTTATACTGCGCACACTGACCATGGAAACCCATTCTCTCACATGTGGGCCTACCAGGTTTCTCCCACTTAATTTGAAGCTGCTAGAGTTTTGGTGTATTAATACGTCGAAAACATATATATATATATATATATATATATATATATATATATATATATATATATATATATATATATATATATATATATATATATAGATATATATATATATATATATATATATATATATATATATACATAGATGGGGTTGTAAAGGAAGTAAATGCTAGGGTTTTTGGGAGAGGGGTGGGATTAAATTATGGGGAATCAAATTCAAAATGGGAATTGACACAGTTACTTTTTGCTGATGATACTGTGCTTATGGGAGATTCTAAAGAAAAATTGCAAAGGTTAGTGGATGAGTTTGGGAATGTGTGTAAAGGTAGAAAGTTGAAAGTGAACATAGAAAAGAGTAAGGTGATGAGGGTGTCAAATGATTTAGATAAAGAAAAATTGGATATCAAATTGGGGAGGAGGAGTATGGAAGAAGTGAATGTTTTCAGATACTTGGGAGTTGACGTGTCGGCGGATGGATTTATGAAGGATGAGGTTAATCATAGAATTGATGAGGGAAAAAAGGTGAGTGGTGCGTTGAGGTATATGTGGAGTCAAAAAACGTTATCTATGGAGGCAAAGAAGGGAATGTATGAAAGTATAGTAGTACCAACACTCTTATATGGGTGTGAAGCTTGGGTGGTAAATGCAGCAGCGAGGAGACGGTTGGAGGCAGCGGAGATGTCCTGTTTTAAGGGCAATGTGTGGTGTAAATATTATGCAGAAAATTCGGAGTGTGGAAATTAGGAGAAGGTGTGGAGTTAATAAAAGTATTAGTCAGAGGGCAGAGAGGGGTTGTTGAGGTGGTTTGGTCATTTAGAGAGAATGGATCACAGTAGAATGACATGGAAAGCATATAAATCTATAGGGGAAGGAAGGCGGGGTAGGGGTCGTCCTCGAAAGGGTTGGAGAGAGGGGGTAAAGAGGTTTTGTGGGTAAGGGGCTTGGACTTCCAGCAAGCGTGCGTGAGCGTGTTAGATAGGAGTGAATGGAGACGAATGGTACTTGGGACCTGACGATCTGTTGGAGTGTGAGCAGGGTAATATTTAGTGAGGGATTCAGGGAAACCGGTTATTTTCATATAGTCGGACTTGAGTCCTGGAAATGGGAAGTACAATGCCTGCACTTTAAAGGAGGGGTTTGGGATATTGGCAGTTTGGAGGGATATGTTGTGTATCTTTATATGTTTATGCTTCTAGACTGTTGTATTCTGAGCACCTCTGCAAAAACAGTGATAATGTGCGAGTGTGGTGAAAGTGTTGAATGATGATGAAAGTATTTTCTTTTTTGGGGATTTTCTTTCTTTTTGGGTCACCCTGCCTCGGTGGGAGACGGCCGACTTGTTGAAAAAAAAAAAAAAAAAAAATATATATATATTATATATATATATATATTATATATATATATATATATATATATATATATATATATATATATATATATATGTCGTGCCGAATATGTAAAACTGGTCAATTAGCAAGAACTCATTTAAAATTAATCCTTTCTGAAATTTTCTCTTATACGTTTAAAGATATATTTTTTTCATTAATGTTGATGTAAAAATTATAATTTTGCACCAAAAGCAACTTAGAAAACTTACCTAACCTTATTATAACAAGAATAATTTATTTTAGCCTAACCAAACTAAATATATTTTAGATTTGTTTACAATAATTTAATACTAAACACAGTGAAATATATTTTTTTTCGTTAGGTTCAGAATGATTTTGGCAAAATTATTTCAGACAAAATTTTCACTTATCCTATATGGCAAGATGAGCGTTGATATTTAAGCCAAGATAGCAAATTCTGCCTATTCGGCACGACATATATATATATATATAATATATATAATATATATATATTATATATATATATATATATATATATATATAATAATAATATATATATATATGTCGTGCCGAATAGGCAGAACTTGCCATCTTGGCTTATATAGCAACGCTCATCTTGCCATATAGGACAAGTGAAAATTTGTGTATGCAATAATTTCGCCAAAATCATTCTGAACCTAACGAAAAAAATATATTTCACTGTGTTTGTTTAGTATTAAATTACTGTAAACAAATCTAAAATATATTTAATTGGGTTAGGCTAAAATAAATTGTTCTTGTTATAATAAGGTTAGGTAAGTTTTCTAAGTTCCTTTTGGTGCAAAATTATAAATTGTTACATCAACATTAATGAAAAATATATATCTTTAAACGTATAAGAGAAATTTAGAAAGGACTTAATTTTAAATGAGTTCTTGCTAATTTACCAGTTTTACATATTCGGCACGACATATATATATATATATATATATATTATAATATATATATATATATATATATATATATATATATATATATATATATTATATATATATATATATTTATATGTATATATATATATATATATATATATATATTTTATATATATATATATATATATATATATATATATAAATAAGTAGTGTTGATTTCTACAGAGTGGCTCATTCTACAGAGCGGTCCCTCCTGAAAAGGCCTTCTACAGGGTGGCTCCTTTTCACACCTATATGCTAATGTCCTTGACCTCGCCTTAACCCCTACCCACGACCCCCACCCACGACCTCCACCCATGACCCCACCCATGACCCCACCCATGACCCCACCCACGACCCCCACCCACGACCCACACCCACGACCCCCACCCACGACCCCCACCCATGACCCCACCCCTGACCCCACCCATGACCCCACCCACGACCCCCACCCACGACCCCCACCCACGACCCCCACCCACGACCCCCACCCATGACCCCACCCATGACCCCCACCCAGTGGCTCCTCCCGAAAGGCCTTCTACAGAGTGGCTCCTACCTCTGAGTGGACTCCTTCCAAGCCCCACGCGCCCATGCCCCCGCCCGAAGTGCCAGCCCGTCCGTGCCGACCCGCGACCTTGACTTCACCCTCGACCACCTCACCCTCTAAATCATATATTTCTCCTCCACTTCCTTGGATTCCCCCCTATGGGGGTTCGAATTTCTTGTGCTCTCCTCGGATCAAATTTTTCTTGAAATCAATAATACAAAGATTTTCCCCCCACACCACCCCCATCCCAAATTTTTTCGAATTTCATTTTCTTGTGCTCTCCTCGGATCAAGTTTTTGAGGTTCCCCCTCCCACTTTCACCCCCATCCCAATTTTTTTCGAATTTCATTTTCTTATGATCTCCTCGGATCAAGTTATTTTTTAGATTTCCCCCTCTGGGGGTAAGCATTCAAAATGGACTCCCACTTGCATCCCAATTTTTTTTTTCTCGATAATACAAAGACTCCATCTCCTTGGATCAAATTTTTGGGTACCCCTCCTTCCAGCCCCCAAATATTCCTGCTCCATCTCCTCGGATCAAGTTTTTTCGATATCAATAATACAAAGATGTCCCCCACCATCCACTTCTACCCTCTATGTCCAAGTATTTCTCCTCCACTTCCTCGAATCAAGTTTTTTGGATTCCCCCCTCTGGGTATAAGCATTCAAAATGGACTCCCATGGATCAAGGTTTTCTCGATAATACCAAGACTCCATCTCCTCGAATCGAGTTTTTGGAATCCCCCTCTGGGAGTAAGCATTTCAAATGAACTCCTCCTATGGGGCATGGTACTTTCTCTTACTACAGGTCTAAACATGTGTGACGTCACCCCACCTGTGTTTACTCGGCGGACAGTGACGTCACGTGTTGACCTCACATATACAAGCTGAATCTTGTCGACTTCCCCCTATGTCAGTGACGTCACGTGATGACCCCGCACACAGGCTGAATCTTGTCGACTTCCCCCTACACATTTTTCACTCTTAACCCAGGATAACACAAATAATTTCACATTTTTTTTCGTTAATACCCACAACAATCCACAATTTCTTTACAAAATACAACACAAGTCTAGACACTTTACTCGCTTTAACTATTTCATCAGAAAAAGTCACCACAACACTTATAACCACTTTTTCGATAAATTCACTAGTCACAATTTTACATATTATGAAGTTAATACGCACACACACCGCACTTTACTTTGAACACCTTCAAAACACTCTCATAAATCATTTGAATACTCCCAAATACACTACTGAATACTACTAAAAACACCACTGAATACAGTCAAAACACCACCAAAATCACCATAAACTAAGATCAACATAACAGACTAACACCCATTTTCACTCAAATCCCCTCAAATCACTATAACCAAGACGATTACCAATTTCTATGAGTACACTCACCTCCAACTAAGATATAACATGAGTGCAAAAAACATGAACACAATCCAAACACACACGAACACTTATAAAAGAATCACTTCTTTTTCGGTATCTCTTGTTCGACAACAACGCCCACAACCCACAACACCCACATCCCACAACACCCACATCCCACAATACCCATAACCCACAATTTTTTCTCGTTTTAACTAATTTCATCAGAAAAAGTCACAACAACAACCCACTTATAACACCTTTTTCAGCAACTCTAGTTCGACAACAATACCCACATCCCTCATCACTTACCAATTTATTCACAATTTATTCCATACAAATTTTTCCCCTTCTTTTAATTGAATCTTAAATGTAATGCACATTCCTCCCTGTGGAGAAATTTTCTCCAGGAGGGGGGTATCAGCCCCTTTCAGCCCCTATCAGCTCTGAGGGGCCCAGCCCTCTCAGAAGAGGCAAGCATCTTGTTTACTGCTACAGTAAGTAATTGATCACATATGCCGTACGAGTATGCGACGTGGTCAAGCGACCGTTGCTCCTTGCAGTCCAGTGTTGCAGAGTGTATTTTAATAAGAGACAGTACATCTCTTACTTTAGCAGGACAATTAAGGAAAATCCTGCTCCCACTTTATTACCATAGTAAAGATAGTGGATATTGTTTTCTATGCTTAAGACAGCAAGAATCAAACATTCTGCTTTGCTTCATCGAGGAAGTGGCAAGGAAGCAAAAGTACTAGGTCAGCTTTTCCTTTGTGCAAGGGGAGTAACGGCTTGGGGTGCTGTGGTGTCTTCAGATTACTTTTGACTCTACTGAGAGTGACACTGATGCCAGGATAACCAACAAAGAACGATCTGTGCATTATTGTGAACAAAGTGTCTCATAAAACACAATAAACACTTAAGAGAAGTGTGATCAGCTTCTTTAGTGATAAGATTGTGAACAATAAAGACAAATCTTGTGGAACATAGTGTACCAGTGTGCGTATTCCTAGACTATGGAAGACGTGGACATCCAAGGACACTTCAGCTTCTATCAAGTCACCAATATCTGTCGAAGGTGTGAAGAACACCATAGCTCATGCTACAAGAGCAAGGTAGGTTACGAATTTCTTGTACTACGGGGGACTGCGCAGTTCTTGAGTCGCAAGGAGTTTGTAATCAACCTATAGTCGGCAGTTAGGTGCGGACTTTTGAGTCCACACATGTAAGTTGTCAGCCATCAGCGAATGAAATATGCTGACATAACACCCCCTAGGGGTAATTTATAATATTAGAAATTATAACTCTTTACAGCCCGTTGAGAGATGACTTCGACAGCTTCTCAAGACCTCGTCTGCAGGGGCGGCTGTGCAGGCGATGAGCTGTCTTTCTAAGTTACGTACAAACTCTTTAAACTTAGCTGGTAATGCCATTTCTCAACATACTGGTCCTTCGAACCGGATAAAGGCCACACTGTGGTCCAAATACGTTGTACTACAGTGTACAAATAACCTATGAGCCAAGGTACTTCGAAAAAAGCTGTAAAACTAGTGTTTTACAATTTAAATCAGTATAAATGAGTCCCTCCAGACTCAATCACAGAGAATGGGCAGCCAAAAGAAAACGGGCGCTCACCCAGCATTCACCCAAAGAAAACGGGAGCTGGGTGACTCACCCAACAAGAAAACGGGGGATGGCACCCGGCATCCACTGCTCCAAACTCAAAGAAGTGCTGATTAAGACAACAACCCAAGTGATGTTCGGTTTGTCTGAGTGTATATACACATAGTGTTTATAATGTTTATAGACAGAAATTAAGAGACAAGATTGTGTTAAAGTTTGTTTCTTATAGATCTACCTGTTATATTAAAGGAACTTATATATAAAGTGTAAGCTTTCAAATATATATTAACAGTGACATTTATATATGTGAAAGTAATATTCACGTGTGATTTACAGTTATACAGTGACATTTATAGTGTATAGTGAATGCAGTGTATAACGTTATTTACGATTAATCATCGTTGTCAGGCTGACACAGCAAACTGAAGCCATAAACACCAGCCACATGTACTGTGTACCCTTCATGGTCATTGACCCTGAGGTTAAGCTTAGTAGGTCAGTAGTGTCTGACTCGATTATTGCTGACTTAAGCATAACAAAAACTCAGCTGTAGCAGTAGTCTTTTTTAAACACTCTAAGTGTGGTGCTAGAATTTTCAGTATACCATTAAAATGGCTTGTTTGAAAACTCAGTTTCAGTCTTTACAGACTAAGATTACACAATTAGAAAATCTAATTTCAGTCTGTATAGGATTAACTCAAGATACAAACATAGATTTTGATGATCTTGAGGTCAAATTTAAATTACTTACACGACGTCTGGAAATAATTAATTCAGACTATACACATTATGAAAATAAATTTCTTGAATCAGATCCGTCTGAGGATGAAATTAAAAATGTTTTGGATACTTTTAGTAATCAACAATTAAGGTGGACAGGAGTACAGGCTATCTGCCGCAAAACTCTGTCACAGAGACCTACTGTAAACTAGTGGTAAAAACACCTGTTACACCTGTAACAACAACAAGTGTCCCATTACCAAGCTTACCTACATTGTCATTACCTATTTTCCAAGGTCATAATTATGAAGAATTCATTAGTGGTTTTCAATCCATAGTAAATTCACGAACTGACATAGATGAGATTGGTAAGTTCAATTACCTTAAATGTCTTGTGAAGGGAGAACCCTATGAACTGATTAAGTCATATCAGGTGGTTAAAGGCAATTTTTAAATAGCCTTACATGTCTTAGCAGACAATTACTTCGATGCTGACAAGGCCAGAGTTAGACATGCAGTCTTAATATCAAGCTTGAAGCCACCCAAACATTGTTTTTCAGATTTACAGGCATTTAGAATCACATTAGACAATAGTCTCAGATCTCTAGGTGCTAAATATGACCTAAGAAAATGTGTTTGGGTTTTTTCAGTGGTATTGTACAAGATAAGTTGTCACCACAAAATTATTGAACGATTTAAATATTATGTTCAATAAACGCTATTTCACTTGGAAAAAATTAGCAATGGTTTACAAACATAGTTTCATGATGCAAGCAACGAGACAAGATGAAGAATCCACAAATCCAGTGGATAACAAACCTTCAACTCAGTATAAAAAGAGTATACCTTCTCCCACTAAATCACATAATGGGAAATCCCATATAGGCATTTATCAAGTTTGTGAATACAACGGGACAGTAAACAGACTGTCACACATAAACGTACTCCAAAATGTGTACTTTGTGATGGGACACATTGGGCAAAGTATTGTAGTCAATACACATCAATGGAGGCACGTAAACAACGTGTTCATCAGCTGAAAAGGTGCATCAAGTGTTTAGGTGAACACAAGGGAGGAAAATGCTCACTGAAGAAGTGTTTTAAATGCAAGGGTATGCATCATACAGCATTATGCCCAAATACTTTTGCTGAACAGCAGAAGACTTCCACAGAATCAGGAAGTCAACAAGCAACAGCATTAAATGTGAGAGATTAAGTTTAAAGCAACTGCTCCCCCCCGATAGCTCGAGTTGAGTTATCTAATAAATTACACAAAACCAATGTGCTAACATTATTTGATCAAGGCTCACAAAGGTCCTTCATAAGAAGAACAGTGTTACAAAAAACGAATAAACAACCCTATGCCAAAGTACAGTTAGATATAGCGGGGTTTTTTCCACAATTTGGTAAACAGACATATGCCCCTAGCCAGAACCACTGTTGGTCTAGGAAACAGGAAAAAGACAGTAGAAGCTGTGGTAGTAAGATGATTTGTCTAAGTCTATGCAGATCCAGGGATTAAAAGAAACAGTTGCAGCACTGAAAGCAGCTAAGGCAAGTTAGCCTGTCCTGACATACCGACGGACACTATTAGTCCAATTGATTTAATCATTGGAGTGATTATTATCACTGTTTTTTTGCAAAATATAGTAAGTAAACATGATGTTCACTTGTTGAAAACAGCAGGAGGCCACATGATATGTGGTCCCATTCCCTCTCAAAGTGGGAAAGAAGCTGATTTTGATTCAGTGGAAAATGTACTAGTTACGAGAATAACCGCTGATCATGTACCACAGCAAAAATTATCATTACTGGAAGAAATGAATAAACCCAGTTGATAAGTTGTGGGATTTAGATGCGATAGGAAATTGATGTAAATAAACTAAGCCCACAAGAGTCCCAGACTTATAACCAATATTTCTACACTGTCAAATATAAAGATGGACAGTATTGGGTTGGGTTTTACCATGGAAATTAAATCCACCACATCTGCCTAGCAATTATTGCATGGCTTTCGGACAGATGAAAGCACAAATACATGAGCTCAGGAAGAATCCAGAGCTACTGACTGTCTATGATAATATCATACAAGAACAGTTGGACAATAAATTCATTGAGGAAATATTTCGAAGATCAAGCTGAAGACAGAAGCTCATTATCTCGCGCACCATGGAGTCAGAAAAGATTCTGAAACCACTCCACTACGTGTTGTATATAATTGCAGTGCACGTGCAAATAAAGATGTAGCAAGTCTTAATGATTGTCTGATGCCCCGGACCCTCACTACTGAGAAGCTTGGAGACGGGCTTATGAAATTTCGCACAAACCCAATGCCTACACTGCTGATATTTCCAAGCTTTCTTAAGAGTAGGATACAAGAAAAAAGTTTGAGATTATACTCCATTCTTGTGGCCTGAAAATCCACATGATCCTCAAAGTCCTGTGAAAGCTTATCGTTTCAAATCAGTATTATTTGGTGCAACATCCTCTCCATTCTTACTAGAAGCTACTCTAAATACACATTTGAAGAAATCTGAAAGTCTCTTCAAAGAAATCTTAAAGAAAAGTTTCTATGTGGACAATCTTCAAGGCACTGTGAATAAAGAGGAGGATTTGAAATCCTTATTCAGAGAAGCTAACAAGGACATGAAAGAAGCAAATATGCCTCTAGATGTGGAATACAAATTCAATGCAATTAAGGGACTTATCAAGGAAGAAATTTTCCCCGAATTTAAATTCCTGATTGCAACAATATGCTGGGACTTAATTGGAACACACAGGAAGATACTTTGAGTCTCAAAAAGATAAACAATAAATCATGCGGTACACTCACTAAACGTAGTTTACTGTCAGAGGTATCACAATGTTTTGATCCTCTAGGACTCGTCTCACCCAAATTTCCAAAAAGGTTTAAAAAAACTTTGCAAGATGCATGGAAGCTCAAAATGGATGGGATGAGAACTTGCCTCTAGAAAAAGAGTCAAGCATGGGATGAAATATCCAGGGAGTTTTAAACAACTTCATCAAATTAAATTTCCCAGACAAATAGGTCAAGAATGAAACAATTACACATTACATGTGTTCTGTGATGCGTCAACCAGAGGTTATGGCGCTATAGCTTACATGAGTAATGTTGAAGGAAGTACACTAATTACTTCAAAGGCCAGGGTCGCACCCTTGAAGGTCAGAACAGTACCACAATTGGAACTGACAGCACTCTATGTAGGTAAAAAAATTAGCTGTCTATCTCAACAAAGTACTTGATCATCTCACTATTGAAAAAAACGTGATCTGGAGTGATAATGAAGCAGTTCTCCAGTGGTTAAGAAATAATAAGAGTAAGTTGATCTATGTAGCAGAAATAAAAGAGATGCAGAAAGATTATCTCTTTCTCAACGTCTCTACCCAAGAGAATCCAGCTGACATGTTGTCACGTGGTGTCCCCACTTAAGAAATTTGTGGATAATAAATTAGGCTTTCCCCGGACCGAATGGCTCTCTAATGAAATTAACTGGCCTGAGCAAAAAGCTCACATTATGCCAGAAGAAACAGTCTGCTTGAACACAGCAGAGATAAGTTGTGTAAATACTGCAGACACAACAGAAATAGTCATTGATGGATCTAAATACTCATCTTTGGGTAAACTCTTAAGAGTTACAACTCTTGTCTTTAAAATTTTATTAAAGGAATAAAACCTAATTAATGAATGTCTTGAAAACCCCTTAAATACTGGGTGAAACTAATACAGAAAGATGTTTTCTCTACGGAATATAAATTTCTGGAAACACAAAATAAATCCCCGAAGAAACCTGTTATGATTATTTCTTTAGGACTTTATCTCGACTCAGAAAAGATTATAAGATGTCGAGGAAGAATTCATAATTATTCACTACCTAAAGAAAACCATACATCCAATATTTTCCCCCAAAAATCATTGGCTAACAAAATGATTGTGCAAAAACGCCCAGTAAAAGTGTTACATGGTGGGGTAAACTGACACACTTTGTCATATACGACAATCCTACTGGATACCTTAAGGTCGACAAAGTGTGAAAAAAACAAATAAAGGATGTATTAAATTTGTCACTACGATATGCGAGTATGCGGTATCCAGGTCCACCTCCATATCCCTGAAAGAGTTTGTCATATCACTCCATTTGAGGTGACAGGTGTAGATTACACTGGACCAATAATTTTAACCAAAACAGTTGACAAAGTTCCCATCAAGGTGTACATCTGTTTGTTCACTTGTCTACAACTAGACAGTACATCTAGAAGTAGCCACTGAAGTCGCTGAAACCTTAATCAAAATTATTCAGACGGTTTGCAGCCAGACGGGCATGTCCCAGACTGATGATTTTAGATAATGCAATGAACTTTGTTGCTGGTGCTGCTTATATAAGCAAGATCTTTGATCAACCAGAAGTACAACAGATGCAGAATCAACGCAGTTGTCGTTGGAGATACATTCCTCCTAAATCTCCATGGCACGGCGGATTTTATGAAAGAATGATCGGCATTGTGAAACGTTGCTTAAGGAAGACTCTTCATCGTACAGTTGTAACTGAAATAGAAAATAGAGTTAACAACAGACCTCTAACTTATGTTACCGATGATCTGGACAATTTAGAAGTGTTAAGTCCATCTCATTTACTCCATGGCAGATGGCTCGAACCTGTTCCTCCCATGAATGATAAAGAAATCATAGAGAATCCTACTTATTTCGATCTTGAGCAACTCAGACGTAAATTCAAACACCTTAATAAAGTGATTGAACGTTGGGAGAAAATTTGGCGAGAAGACTATCTCACCTCATTGAAGAGAAACACTTCTATGGAGCTGGTGTTTTCCCGAAAATCATAAGTCCTTAAGACCTGGTGACATAGTGATTATTGACAATGATGGTCCGAGGTCCCAATGGCCACTTGGAAAAATTGTGACCATATATCCTGATGCAAATGGAATCATCAGGGCAGTTGATGTTTTAAGCAAAGGTGTAGTGAATAAGCGGACAATAAATAAACTGGTGCCGTTAGAATTACACAGTGTTGAAAACAAAATTAGTGATTCTCCAGAAACCACACAGACTAAAGCTGTTCAGAAAAGACAAGCAGCAGTGGTGGAGAGTGAGAAAATCAAATTAATGTTAAGTGATGAATAGTTCACCTGCAGCGAACCTCCGCCGCCCCCAGTGTGGAGAAAATTTCTCCAGGAGGGGGTTATCAGCCCCCTTCAGCCCCTTTCAGCCCTGAGGGGCCCAGCCCTCTCAGAAGGGACAAGCATCTTGTTTACTGCTACAGCAAGTAACTGATAGCATATGCAGTACGAGTATGGGACGTGGTCGCTTCGACTGACGCTCCTTGCAGACTCCAGTGTTGTAAAGTGTATTTTAATAAGAGACAGTCCATCTCTTACCTTAGCAGGACACTTTATTACCATGGTAAAGATAGTGGACATTGTTGTCTATGCTCAAGACAGCAAGAATCAAACATTCTACTTTGCTTCATCGAGGAAGTGGCAAGGAAGCAAAAGGTACTAGGTCAGCTTTTCCTTTATGTGTGAAGGGCAGTGACGGCGTGGGGCGTTGTGGCGTCTTCAGATTACTTTTGACTCTACTGAGAGTGACACTGATGCCAGGATAACCAAAAAAGTACAATCTGTGCGTTAGTGTGGACAAAGTGTCTCACAAACCACGATAAACACTTACAGAGAGGTGTGATCAACTTCTTAGTGATAGTGTGTGAACAATTATTGATGAACAGTGTAACAACGAGTGTTGCAATCCAACAGAGTGTAGTGCGACATTCTTCAAAGAACACTATTCTTCAATCAACTCATTGGATATCCGGGCATAATTACGGGTCAGATACATATACCCAGGTAAGTGTTCTAACTCGTGATGTACTACTATTGACTGCGCAGTTGAGTATAAAGTCGTGAGTTAGTCACTTATCATAAATCCCGGTGATATGCGGACCTTTGAGTCCACACACGTAAGTTTGTCAACCATCAGTGAATGAAATATGCTGACATAACACCCCTTAGGGGTAGTTTATTGTTTATATAATATAATCTATTCCAGCCCGTTGAGAGATGATCATGACAACAATTCAAGACCTCGTCTGCAGGGGCGGCTGTGTAGACGATTTGCTGTCTTTTATCAGCTAAGTTTTCCCTATATTTAAAATTATAAATTATATCTTAGTTGGTAATACCATTTGTCAACAATTGCCGTAGATGAATAGCTCATCTATGGCAAACTTCTGCCACCCCCCCAGTGTAGAGAAATTTTCTCCAGAAGGGGGCTATTAGCCCCTTTAGCCCTTTCAGCTCCTTTCAGCTCCTGAAGGACTCAGCCTTCCAAGGACTGATAGTCTCTTTTGCTTCGTGATCAACAAGTGGTTAATGAGAGAAAATTAATCTCTTACCTGCAGGAAATTTAAGGAAACCTGTACCATCATATCAAGTTGATGCTAACATAAACTTTTGTCTATGCCTAGACAACAAGAAATAAAGCATCTTGCATTGCTTCCTGTTGCAGTTTAGCAAGGAAGGGAAAATGCTGGTTTCAGCAGATGATTTGTGTGGCTTGATATGCCCAGGGCAGTTGAAGCTGAAGGGACAGGAGCGGGCAAAATTGCTTTATGTACTGGTGCAGCAAACAGCTTGTGGTCACGCCACACGAGTGGCGTTTAAACCACAAAAACAATTTTCAAATTCGTTGGGTAGAAAAAATTATAGAGAAGTGTATTAGCTTCGGGAGTACCCCTTTTTGTGAAAAAGACAAGATTGGAGGGAGATTCTTTTAAATCAAGACAGTGGATACCAGGGTTATATTTAAGGGTTCGATACAATACCCAGGGGAAGTTGATTAGGCTGGTTTTGTTTCAGTTTTGCTGCACAAAATTGAGATTAGCTAAAGTATGAACTAATCATATTTTCCATACACCTCGATACACACAGGCCATTGAACCCAAAAACTACAAGTGTAGTATCAGCACTCACTCTGAGATATGCTGAAAACACCCCTTTGGGGTAATTGTGCTTACCATTTGCTTCTTTCACACAGCCCCAGGGAGTGAGATTGACAGTTCCTCAACACAACGATTTCGGGGACGGCTGGGAAGACGTGGCCCGTCATTCAAGCTAAGTCCCTTTACAGTTCATCTATTTATTTTGGTTTAGATTGGTCCCATTTCTCTAAAAGAAGTGAAACAGAATTCTTCCTCTGTAAGCCATGTGTTGTAAGAGGCGATTAAAATGCCGGGAGCAAGGGGCTAGTAACCAACTCTCCTGTATAACTTACTAAATTTAAAAAGAGAAACTTTCGTTCATCCTTTTGGGTAACGTTGCTTCGGTGGTCACACTCCCTCGGAGGTCACCCTGCCTCGGTGGTCACCCAGCCTCGGTGGTCACCCAGCCTCGGTAGTCACCATGCCTCGGTAGCCACACTGCCTCGGTAGCCAACCTGCCTCAGTGGTCACTATGAATCGGTGGTCACCCTGCCTCGATTTTCACCCTGCCTGGGTGGTCACCCTGCCTGGGTGGTCATCCTGCATGGGTAGTCATCCTGCCTGAGTGGTCACCCTGCCTGAGTGGTCACCCTGTCTGGGTGGTCACCCTGTCTGGGTGGTCACTTGCCTGGGTTGTCACCCTCCCTGGGTGGTCACCCTGAGTGGGGGGTTACCATGCCTTGGTGGTCTCCCTGCCTGGGTGGCCACCCTGCCTGGGTGTTCACAGTGTCTGAGACATCACCCTGCCTGGGTGGTCACCCTACCTGGGGGTCACCCTGCCTGGGTGGTCACCCTGCCTGGGTTGTCACCCTGCCTGAGTCGTCACAATGCCTGGGTGGTCACTCTGCCTGAGTGGTCGCACTGCCTGGGTGAGCACAATCCCTGGGTGGTCACACTGCCTGGGAGGACACCCTGCCAGGGTGGTCACCCTGCCTGGGTGGTCACCCTGCCAGGGCGGTCAAAATGTCTGGGTGATCACACTGCCTGGGTGGTCACCCTGCCTGGGTTCTCACCCTGCCTTGGTGGTCACACTGCCTGGGTGGTCACATTGCCTGGGTGGTCACTCTCCCTGGGTGGTCTCACTGCGAAAGTAGTCACCCTGCCTGGGAGGTCACACTGCCTTGGTTGTAACCCTGCCTGGGTTGTCACCCTGCCTGTGATGTCAAAACGTCTGGGTGGTTACCGTGCCTGGGTGGTCACCCTGGCTGGGTGGTCATATTACCTGGGTTGCCACTCTGGGTGGTCACCCTGCCTGGGTGGTCATGCTGCCATGTTGGTCACCCCGCATGGGTCGTCACACTGGCTAGGTGTTTACTGTGCCTGGGTGGTCATCCTGCCTGGGTGGTCACGATGCCTGGGTGGTCACCCTACCTGGGGGTCACCCTGCCTGGGTGGTCACCCTGCCTGGGTTGTCACCCTGCCTGAGTCGTCACAATGCCTGGGTGGTCACTCTGCCTGAGTGGTCGCACTGCCTGGGTGAGCACAATCCCTGGGTGGTCACACTGCCTGGGAGGACACCCTGCCAGGGTGGTCACCCTGCCTGGGTGGTCACCCTGCCAGGGCGGTCAAAATGTCTGGGTGATCACACTGCCTGGGTGGTCACCCTGCCTGGGTTCTCACCCTGCCTTGGTGGTCACACTGCCTGGGTGGTCACATTGCCTGGGTGGTCACTCTCCCTGGGTGGTCTCACTGCGAAAGTAGTCACCCTGCCTGGGAGGTCACACTGCCTTGGTTGTAACCCTGCCTGGGTTGTCACCCTGCCTGTGATGTCAAAACGTCTGGGTGGTTACCGTGCCTGGGTGGTCACCCTGGCTGGGTGGTCATATTACCTGGGTTGCCACTCTGGGTGGTCACCCTGCCTGGGTGGTCATGCTGACATGTTGGTCACCCCGCATGGGTCGTCACACTGGCTAGGTGTTTACTGTGCCTGGGTAGTCACACTGCCTGGGTGTTCACCCTGGCTGGGTGGTCAAAATGTCTGAGTGATCACTCTCCCTGGGTGGTCACCCTGCCTCAGTGGTCACCTTGCCTCCGTGGCCTCCCTGCCTTGGTGGTCACCATGCCTGGGTGATCACCCTGCCTCGGTGGTCACCCTGTCTCGGTGCTCAACCTGCGTCGGTGGTCATCCTGCCTGGGAGGCCACACTGCCTTGGTGGTAAACCATCCCCTCTGTGGTAAACCCTTTCCTCGGTTCCCACGTTTGCCTCGGTTGTAACCCTGTCTCGGGGGCCACCCCCCCTCAGTGATAAACCCTTTCCCTTGGTGGCACCCTCCCCCCCGGACACCCTGCCTCGGGGGCCCCCCCTGCCTCGGGGGGTCACCCTCCCGGGGTGGTCCCCTTTGCCTCTAGGGTCACATTGCCGGGGTTTTTTCACCCTGCCTCGGGGGCCCCCCCTGCCCCCGGTGGTCACCCTGCCTGGGTGGTCACCCTGCCTTATTTCCCCCCCCCCAAAAAAACCCCCGGGGCCCTCGGGGGCCCCCCCCCTGCCTCTGGGGGCCAATCCTCGGGATCACCTTTTTACGGGGGGGGCACTCTGCCGCGGTGCTCCCCCCTCCCTCGGTTTTCCCCCGTGATTTTTTTTTGGGGGGGTCCCCTGCCTGGAGGTCACTGGCTTGGGGGGTCACCCGCCAGGGTTGCCACCCCGTCCGGTAGTCACCCCTGCCTGGGGGGTATCCTGCCTGGGGGGTCACCCCATTTGGGGGGTCACCCTGGGATGGGTGCCCCCTCTGCCTGGGTGGTCACCCTGCATCGATGGGCAACCTGCCTGGGAGGTCACCCCGGGTTGGCTGTTCCCCTGCATGGGTTGTTACAAATGCCTGGGTTTTACCGTGGCCCCGGTGGTCACCCGCCTGGGTGGCCAACCTGACGAGGTGGTCAAAATTTCCTAAGCGGGCCCCCGTTCCCCCTGGGGTCCCCTTTCCCGGGTGGTCACGTGCCCGGTGGTCCCCCCGGGCCCGGGTTTTTTTGGGCACCCCGCCTGGGTGGTCACCCTGCCTGGGGGGGCATCCGCCTGGGTGGTCATCCTGCCTTGGTTTCTCAACCCCGGCTGGGGTTTCCACCCTGTCTGGGGGTGACCCTGCATTGGTGGTCACACTGCCTGGTTGGTCTCCCTGCCTCGGTGGTCACCTGCCAGGGTTGTAACTATGTCTTGGTGGTCACACTTCCTGGATGGTCACACTGCCAGGTTATCACACTGCCTGGGTCGTCACACTGCCTTCGTGGTCACCCTGCCTGGGTTGACACCTTGCCTGGGTGGTCACACTGCCTGGATGGTCACTCTGCCTTGGTGGCCACTCTGCCTTGGTGGTCACCCTGATTCGGAGGGCACCCTGTCTCGGTGGTCACCCTGCATGAGTGGTCACCCAGCCTAGGTGGTCACACTGCCTGGGAGGTCACACTGCCTGGGTGATCACCCTGCCTGGGTGGTAACCCTGCAGGGGAGGTCACCCTGCCTGGGTGGTCACCGTGCCTTGGTGGTCACCCAGCCTGTGTGGTAACCCAACCTGGGTGGTCACACTGCCTGGGTGGTCACACTGTCTTGGGGGTACCCTGCCTGGGTGGTCACCTTGCCTGGGTGGTCACAAAGCATGGGAGGTCACTCTGCCTCGGTGGCCACCCTGCCTCGGTGGACACCTTGCCTCGGCGGTCACCCTGTCTCGGTGATTACCCTGCATCGGTGGCCACCCTGCCTGGGTGGTCACACTGCCTGGGTGGTCACCATGCCTGGGAGGTCACACTGCAAGGTTGTCAACCACTCCTTGGTGGTCACCCTGCCTGGGTGGTGACCCTGATTTGGTCACACTTCCTGGGTGGTCACCCTGCCTGGGTGGTCACCCTGCTTGGGTGGTCACCCTGTTTTGGTGGTCACTGCCTGGGTGGTCACCCAGTTTTGGTGGTCACTCTGCCTGGGTGGTTACCCTGCATCAATGGTCAACCTGCCTGGGAGGTCACCCTGCTTGGCTATTCACCCTACTTGGGTTGTTACATTGCCTGGGTTTTCACCCTGCCTCGGTGGTCACCCTGTCTGGGTGGTCATCCTGCCTCGGTGGTCACCCTGCCTCGGTGGTCACCCTGCCTCGGTGGTCACCCTGCCCGGGTGGTCACCCAGCCTGGGTGGTCACCCTGAGTGGGAGGTCATCCTGCCTGGGTGGTCACCCTGCCTTGGTAGTCACCCTGCCTGGGTGGTCACACTTCCTGGGAGGTCACACTGCCTGGGTGATCACCCTGCCTTTGTGGTAACCCTGCAGGGGAGGCCACCCTGCCTGGGTGGTCACCCTGCCTTGGTGGTCACCCAGCCTGACCTGAGTGGTAACCCAACCTGGGTGGTCACACTGCCTGGGTGGTTTTACACTGTTTTGGGGCACCCTGGCTGGGGTTGGGCACCTTGCCTGGGTTTGGGCAAAAAACATGGGGGGGCACTTGCCGGGTGGGCCCCCCGCCTCGGGGAAAACCCCTTTCCTCGATGGTCCAAACCGTCTCGGTGATTACCTGATCGGTTTTCCCCCCTGCCTGGGGGGGTTTTCCCCTTTCCCGGGAGGTCCCAAAAAGAAGGGTTTTCTACCCCTCCTTGGTTTTTGGGCCCCTGCCGGGGGGGTGCCCTAATTTTTGGGCACAATTCCTGGGGGGTCACCCTGCCTGGGGGTTTTCCCCCCGCTTCGGGGGCCCCCGTTTTTGGGGGTCACTGCCTGGGTGGTCCCCCCAAATTTTTGGGGGCACTCTGCCTGGGTGGTTACCCGATCGATTGGGCAAATTTTTCCCCGGTGGTCCCCTTTCCCGGGTGGGCACCCCGCCTTTGGTGGTTTACCCGCCTGGTGGGGCCCCCGGGCCCCGGGGGTCACCCCGCCCGGGTTTGGGCACCCAGCCGGGGGGGCAACCCCCGCGGGAGGTCCTTTCCCGCCTGGGTTGGTTTACCCCGCCTTGGTGTCACCCCCCTGGGTGGTTTACCTTCCCCGGGTGGTCAACCCCTTTCCCGGGTGGTTACCCTACTTTTGTTTGGGCCCCCCTGCCGGGTGTTTTCCCTTGCCTGGTGGGGCAACCCTTTTCCCGTATGGTAACACGCCGGGGGGGAAACCCTTTCCCCTTTGGGGGCACACTTCCCCTTTGGGGGCAACTGCCTGGTGGTAAAACTGCCTGGGGGGTCACCCTGCCCCTGTTTTTCACCTTTTTTGGGTGGTCACCCTGGGTGGGGGGGGTTTTCAATGCCCGGTTGGTCCCCTTTCCCGGGTGGGGCACCCTGCCCAGGGTGGTCACCCCGCCTCTGTGGTCCCCCCCTGCCTGGGTGTTCAAACTGCCGGGGTGTTCAACCCCGCCTTGGTGGATACACTTCCGGGTGGTAAAAAATTTCCTGCTTGGAACCCTGCCTTGGGGGGGCCAATGCCTGGATGGTTTCATGCCTTGGGGGGTCAAAAATCGTGGGTCATCACACTGCCTTGGTGGTCACCCTGCCTGGATGGACACATTGCCTGGATGGTCACACTGCCTGGGTGGTCACACTGCCTCGGTGGTCACCCTGCGTCTGTGATCACCCTGTCCTGGTTGTCACCCTGCACGGGTGGTCACCCTGCCTGGATGGTCACCCTACCTGGGTGGTCACACTGCCTAGGAGGTCACACTCTCTGGGTGGTCACCCTTCCTGGGTGGTCATCCTGCCTTGGTTGTGACCCTGCCTGAGTTGTCACCCTGCCTTGGCTATCACCCAGTCTTGGTGGTTACCCTGCTTTGGTGGTCACACTGTCTAGGTTGTCACCCTGCCTGGGTGGGAACCGTCCCTTGGTGGTCACCCTGCCGGGAATGTCACCCTGCTTGGGTGGTCACCCTGAATGGGAGGTCACACAGCCTAGGTGGTCACACTGCCTGGGTGTTCACACTGCATGAGTGTTCACCCTGCCTGAGTGGACACACTTCCTGGATGGTCACACTGCCATTTGGTCACACTCTCTTGGTCGTCACACTGCCTTGGTGGTCACCCTGCATGGATGGACACACTTCCTGAGGGGTCACTCTGCGTCTATGGCCACCCTGCATCGGTGGTCACCCTGTCTTGGTGGTCACCATCCCTTTGTGGTCACCCTGAGCGGGAGGTCACTCTGCATGGGTTGCCACCCTGTCTTCGTGGTCACCCTGCCGGGGTGATCACCCTGTCTTGGTGGTCACCCTGAATGGAAAGTCAACATGCCTGGGTGGGCACCGTCCCTTAGTGCTCACCCTGCCGGGTGGTCACCCTGCGAGGGTGGTCACCCTGCCAGGGTGGTCACCCTGCCTGGGTGGTCACCCTGAATGGAAGGTTACCCGCATGGGTGGTCACACTGGCTAGGTGTTTACTGTGCCTGGGTGGTCATCCTGCCTGGGTGGTCACGATGCCTGGGAGGTCACCCTGCCTGGGTGGTCACCCTGCCTGGGTGGTCACCCTGCCTATGAGGTGACCCTGCCAGGGGTGGTCATCCTGGCTTGGTGTCACCCTGCCTGGGTGGTCACCCAGCCTGGGGGTCACCCTTCCTAGGTGGTCATCCTGCGTGGGCTCCCACCCTATCTGGGTGGTCACGCTGACTGGGAGGTCATCCTGCCTGGGTGGTCACCCTGCCTTGGTAGTCACCCTGCCTGGGTGGTCATACTTCCTGGGAGGTCACACTGCCTGGGTGATCACACTGCCTGGGTGGTAACCCTGCAGGGGAGGTCACCCTGCCTGGGTGGTCACCCTGCCTTGGTGGTCACCCATCCCTGCTGGTAACCCAACCTGTGTCAACTCGCCTGGGTGGTCACACAGTCTTGGGGCAACCCTGCTGGTGTCAACTGCCTGGGTGGTCACAAGCATGGGTGGTCCACTCTGCCATCTGGCCCCCCCTGCCTCGGTGACACCTTGCCTAAGTGACCACTCCCTGCCTGGGATGTCACCCTGCCATGAGTGGTCATCCTGTCTTGGTGGTCACCCTGCCTGGGTGGTCACACCTGTCTGGGTCACCCTACCTAGGAGGTCACCCTGCGAGGGGCTCCCAACCACTGTCTGGGCAGTTCACCACTGCCTGGTCGGTCACAATCTGGGTGGCCACCCTGCATGGTGCCACCCTGCATGGGTGGTCACCCTGCATGGGTTGTCACCCTGCATGGGTGGTCACCCTGCATGGGTGGTCACCCTGCCTTCGTGGAAACCCTGCCTGGGTGATCACACTACCTTGATGGCCACACTGCCTGGTGGCCACCTTACCTGCGTGGTCACACAGCCTAGGTGGTCACCCTGCATGGGCGGTCACCCTGCCTTGGTGGTCGTCCTGCCTTGGTAGTCATCCTGCCTCTGTGGTCACACTGCATGGGTGTTCACCAAACCTGCGTGTCACCCTGAACTGGGTGGTCACACGCCTGGTGATCACAACTGCCTGGGATGTTCAGCTTAGCTGGTTTCACCCTCCGTGGTTAACCTCTGGGCGGTTACCCTGCCACGTGGTTACACTGCTAAGAGCATCGTCCCTTGGTTTCCCCTGCCTTGTGGTACTATGCTGTTAGGACACCCTGCCTATTGCCCACACTGTCTGGTGTCACACCTGTCTTGTGGTCACCCTGCTAGGCGGTCCCCTGCAAGGGTGGTCAACCCTTGCCTGTCTTGTCACCTGCCTGGCTGGTCAATCCTGCCTTTTGGTCACCCAGCTGGTAGTCCCCTGCCTGTGGACACCCTGCCTGGTGGTCATCCTGCCAGGGTGGTCAACTCTGTTTGGGATTCACCCTGCATGGTTTACCACCCTGCTTGGTGGTCAATCCTGCTGGTGGTCAACCTGCCTGGGTGATCACCCTGCATGGGTGGTCATCCTGCCTGGTGATCACCCTCCTGGTGGTCAACCTGCCTGGGTGATCACCCAGCTGGTTTCATCCAGCCTGTGATCACCCTCCTGGGTGATCACCCTGCCTGGTTCACCCTCCTTGGTAGGTAACCCCGCATGGGTGATCACCCCCATCCTGGTGGTCACCCTGCCTTGTGTACCACCCGCCTGGGTTGATCACCCTGCCTGGGTGTCTCCCTCCTTGGTGTAACCCGCTGTGATTCACCCTGCTGGGTACACCCTGCCTGGGGGTAACCCCGCCCGACCCTGGGTGACACCTGCCTGGGTGGTCACCCTGCCTTGGTGGTAACCCCCGCCTGGGTGATCACCTCCTGGGTGTCACCCTGCCTGGTGGTAACCCCGCCTGGTGACACCCTGCCAGTGGTCACCCGCCTTGGTGGTACCACCGCTTGGTGATCACTCCCAGCCTGGGTGTCACCCCCTTGGAACCCCCCTGGTGATCACCCTGCCTGGGGTGGTCACCCTGTCCCCATGGAGGTAACACCCGCCTGGTTGAACACCCTGCCAGAGTTTCACCCTGGCCTTGGTGGTAACCCGCCTGGTGATCACCCTGCCTGGGTGGTCACCCTGCCTTGGTGGTAACCCCGCAGGGAGATCACCCCTGCCGGGTGGTCCCACCCTGCCAGGTGGTAACCCCGCCTGTGATCACCCTGGCCTGGGGTGGAGTCACCCCTGCCTTGGAGGAACCCCCGCCTGGGTGATCACCCTCCTGGTGGTCACCCTTCCTTGTGGGTAACCCCGCTGGGTGATCACCCACCTGGTATTGGTCACCCTGCCTTGGTGGTAACCCCCCTGGTGATCACCCTGCCTGGGTGGTCTCCTGCCTTTGGTGGTAACACCCGCCTGGTGAATCACCCTGCTGTTGGTCACCCTGCCTTGGTGTAACCCCCAGGGTGATCACCCTGCCTGGGGTGGTCACCCTGCCTTGGTGGTAACACCCTCCTGGTGAGATCACCACCTGCCTTGTTTGGTCACCCCCTGCCAGGTGGTAACCCCCGCCTGGGTTAACACCCTGCCTGGTGGACACCCTGCCTTGTGTAACTCCGCCTGGTGATCACCCTCCTGGGTGTGTCACCCTGCCTTGGTGGTAACCCCCGCCTGGGTGATCACCTCCAGGCCTTGGTGGTCACCTCTGCCTTGGGGGTAAACCCGCCCTGGTGATCACCACTGCCTGGGTGGTTCACCCAGCCTTGGTGTAACCCCCGCCTGGGTGATCACCCTGCCCTGGTGGTTCACCCTGCCCTTGTGTAACCCCGCCTGGGTGATCACCCTGCCCTGGTGGTTCACCCCAGCCTTGGTGGTAACCCCCAGGTGAACACCCTACTGGGTGGTCACCCTGCATGGTGAAACCCCGCCCTGGTTGAACACCCTTGCCTGGGTGGTCACACCTGCCTTGGTGTAACCCCGCCTTGGGATCACACCCTCCTGGTGGGTTTCCACCCAGCCTTGTGGTAACCCCGCCTGGTGATCACACCTGCCTGTGGTCACCCTGCCTTGGTGGTAACGCCGCCTGGTGATGCACCCTGCCTGGTGTCACACCCTGCCTTGGTGTAACACCCGCCTGGTGATCACCCTGCCTGGGTGGTCACCCTGCCTTGGTGGTAACCCCGCCTGGGTGATCACCCTGCCTCGGTGGTCACCCTGCCTTGGTGGTACCCTCCCTGCATGGTGATCACCAACCCTGCCTGGGTGGTCACCCTGCCTTGGTGGTAACCCCGCCTGGGTGATCACCCTGCCTGGGTGGTCACCCTGCCTTGGTGGTAACCCCGCCTGGGTGATCACCCTGCCTGGGTGGTCACCCTGCCTTGGTGGTAACCCCGCCTGGGTGATCACCCTGCCTGGGTGGTCACCCTGCCTTGGTGGTAACCCCGCCTGGGTGATCACCCTGCCTGGGTGGTCACCCTGCCTTGGTGGTAACCCCGCCTGGGTGATCACCCTGCCTGGGTGGTCACCCTGCCTTGGTGGTAACCCCGCCTGGGTGATCACCCTGCCTGGGTGGTCACCCTGCCTTGGTGGAACCCCGCCTGGTTGATCACCCTTCTGTGTGGTCCCCTGCCTTGGTGGAACCCGCCAGGGTGATCACCCTGCCTGGGGTGTTCACCCTGCCTGGTGTAACCCCCGCCGGTGATCACCCAGCCTGGTGGTACCCTGCCTTGTGTAACCCCGCCTGGATGATCCCCCAGCCAGGTGGCCACCTGCCTGGTGGGTAACCCCCTCCCTGGGTGATTCACCCTGCCTGGTGGTCACCCTGCCTTGGTTTATAACCCCGCCTGGTAACACCCTGCCTGGGTGGTCACCCTGCCTAGGTGGTTAACCCGCCTGGTGATCAACCAGCCTTGTGTCACCCTGCCTTGGTGGTAACCCCGCCTGGGTGATCACCTCTGCCTGGTTGTCACCCCCTGCCTTGTGGTACCCCGCCTGGTGATCACCCATGCCTGGGTGTCACCCTGCCTTGGTGGTAAACCCCTCCCTTGGGTGTCCACCCAGCTGGGTGGTCACCCTCCTTGGTGTAACCCCGCCTTGGTGATCACCCTGCCTGGGGGTGGTCACCCTGCCTGGTGAACCCCAGCTGGTGATCAACCCTGCCTGGTGGTCACCCTGCCATGTGGTAACCCCGCCTGGTGATCACACTGCCTGATAGTCACACTTCGAAAGTCACACTGCGTTCGGTGGTCTCACTGTTTGTGAGGTACCCTAACCTTGTGGATCACACAGCAGGATGGTACACACTCCAGGGTGGTCACACTGCCGGGGTGGTCACACTACCTGGGGTCACACTACCTGGGTGGTCCAACTGCCTGGAGGCCACACACCTGTGTTACCCTGCCTGGTTGTCACACTGTCTGTGGTAGCACTCTTGCCTTTTGTGTCGCACTGCCTGGTGGTCGCACTACCCTACCTGGTCAAACTGCCTGGGTGGTAACCTACCTGTTGGGTCACACTCCAGGATGGCCAACAACGTGCCAGGTTGGTCACACCTGCCGGGTGGTCACACTACCTGGGTGGTCACACCGCCATATGTCACACTGCCTAGGTGGTCACCAGCCTGTGTGGTCTCACTACTGGTTGTCACACTGCCTGGTGATCACTCTGCCTTAGTGTCGCACTGCCCTGGTGTCGCACTACCTGTCTGTCAAACTGCCCGGGTGGTCACACTTCCTTGTGGTCAAAAACTGCCTAGTGGTCACACGGTGTCACCCTGCTGGTTGTCAGCCTGGCATTGGTGGACACCCTTCCTGAGGTCGTCGACCCTGCCTTGTGGTCACCACTGCCTGTGGTCAAACTGCCATGGTGTTCACACTGTCCCTGGTGGTCCACTGTGCAGTGGTCACACTGGGTGGTACACTGCCTGGGTTCACATTACCTGGCAGGTCACACTGCCTGGGGGGTCACACTGTCTTGGTGGTCAACACTGTCCTGGTGGGTCACAACTGCTGGGTGGCCTCACTGTCTGGTGGTAACACTACCTTGGGTGTCACATTAACCTGGGGTGGTCAAACAGCTTGTTTTTCACTCTGCCAGGGTGGTCCACACTGCAGGTGGTCCACACTACCTTGGTGGTCACTACCTGAGTGGTAACACTTCGTGGGTGTCACACTACCTGGTGGTCACACTAAACCTGGGTTGTCAACACTGCCAGCTGTCAAACTGCAAGGGTGGTCACACTACCTGGGTGGTCACACTACCTGTGTGGTCACACTGCCTGGGTGGTCACACTACCTGGGTTGTCACACTGCCAGGGTGGTCATACTGCCTGGATGGTTACACTACCTGTGTGGTCACACTGCCTGGGTGGCCACACTGCCTGAGTGGTCTAACTACCTGTGTGGTCACACTGCCTGGGTGGTCACACTGCCTTGGTGGTCTAACTACCTGTGTGGTCACACTGCCTGGGTGGTCTAACTACCTGTGTGGTCACACTACCTGTGTGGTCACACTGCCTGGGCGGTCTAACTAAATGTGTGGTTACACTACCTGTGTGGTCACACTGCCTGGGTGGTCACACTACCTGTGTGGTCACACTACCTGTGAAGTCACACTGCCTGGGTGGTCTAACTCCCTGTGTGGTCACACTGCCTGGGTGGTCACACTGCCTGGGTGGTCTAACTACCTGTGTGGTCACACTGCCTGGGTGGTCAAACTACCTGTGCATTCACACTGCCTGGGTGGTCACACTACCTGTGTGGTCACACTGCCTGGATGGTCACACTACCTGTGTGGTCACACTGCCTGGGTGGTCACACTACCTATGTGGTCACACTGCCTGGTTGGTCACACTGTGCCTTGCATTCACACACACTCGCCTGGGTGGCTCAAACTACAGGTCACACTACCAATTATTAAATCATTAATATTGCTCAATTATTATTATTATTAGTGTTAATATTATTACTTTTTTAATATTTAATTTATTATTTTAATTATAATTATTATTATTATTACTATTATTATTATTATTATTATTATCAAATATATTATTATATTTGTTATTTTTATTCTTTTATTTTATTATTATTGATCATTATTATTATTATTAATTATTATTATATTATTATCAGTAGAATATAGTATAGAATTAGTAGGTAGTAGTAATAGTATAGTAGTAGTAGTAATAGTAGTATAAGAAGTAGTATAGTAGTAGTAAATAGTAGTAGTAGTAATATTAGTATAGTATAGTAGTACAGTTAGTAGTAGTTAGTAGTACAGTAATAATAGTAGTAAGTAATAGTAGTAGTAATAGTAGTAATAAAAAAAGTCGTATAGAGTAGAAGTATGTAGTAAATAGTATTAGTATAGTAGTAGTATAGTAGTATATTTTGTAGTAGTAGTGTAGTAATAGTTGTAGTAGTATAGCAGTAGTTGTAGTCTAGTAGTATTATAGAAGAAGTAGTTAGTAGTATAGTAGTAGTAGTAGAAGTTAGTAGATAGTAATAGTGTGTTGTAGTAGTAGTATATTAGTAGTAGTTAGTAGTATAGTAGTAGTAATAGAAGTATAGAGTAGTATATAGTAATTACTAGTAATAGTAGTAGAAGTAGTAGTAGTAATAGTATTAGTATTAGTATTAGTAATAGTAATAGTACTAGTAGTATAGTAGTAGTAATAGTAGTAGTAGTAGTAGTATAGTGGTAGAGTAGTGTAATAGTAGTATAGTATAGAATATTAGTATATAGTAGTAGTAGTAGTAGTAGTAATAGTAGTATAGAGTACAAGTATAGTAGTAGGAGTAGTAGTAGTAGTAGAAGTAGTAGGAAGTAGATAAGTAGTAGTAGTAGTAGTCGTATAGTAGTAGTAGTAATAGTAGCAGTATAATAAGTGTACTTAGTAGAAGTAATAGTAGTAGTAGTAGTAATAGTAGTAGTAGTAGTAGTAGTAATAGTAGTTATTAGTAGTAATAGTAGTAGTAGTATTATAGTAAGTAAGTAGTAGTAGTAGTAGTAGTAGTAGTATAATAGTGTATATAGTAAAAGTAGTAGTAGTAGTAGTAGTAGTAGTATAATAGTAGTAGTAGTTGTAATAGTAGTAGTAGTATTAATAGTAGTAGTAGGTAGTAGTATAGTAGTATAGTATAGAGTAGTATAGTAGTAATAGTATAGTATAGTAGTAAAAGTAGTTAGAACAGTAGTATAGTAAGAAGTAGAGTAGTATTAGTAGTAGTAGTAGTAATAGTAGAAGTAGAAGTAATAGTAGTTAGTACTAGTAGTAGTAGTATAAGTAATAGTTTAGTAGTAGTAGTAGTAGTAGTAGTAATAATAGTAGTATTACTAGTAGGAGTAAGTAGACGTAATATAGTAGTAGTAGTAGTAGTAGGTAGTAGTAGTAAATAGTAGTAATAGTAGTAGAAGTAATAGAGTAGTAGTAGTAGTAGTAAGTAGTAGTAGTATAGTATATTATATATAGTAGTAATAGTATTATAGTAGTAGTAGTAGTAGAAGTAATAGTATTGGAAAGAAGTAGTAGAAAGTAAAAGTACATTGTTTTAGTAGTTAGTAGTGGTAATAATGAATGTTTTAATTATCTTTGTTCAAACCATTATTAATTTAATATTTAATTATTATTATTACGCTGGTTAACATCACCGAAATAATATTTCGTAGTAGTAGTAATAGTAGTAATAGTTAGTAATAGTAGTAATAGTAGTAGAAGTATAGTAGTATAGTATTAGTATTTAGTAGTAGTATGGTAGTAATATTAGTAGCACTAGTAGTAGTAGCAGAAGTAATAGTAGTAGTAGTATTAGTATAGTTAGTAGTAGTAGTAGTAATGTAATAGTATTATTTAGAATAGTAGTAGTAATAGTAGAAGTAGTAGTAGAATATATTAGAAGTATATATAGTAGTATTAATAGTCAGTATAGTATAAGTATTAGTAGTTAGAAGTAGTAGTAGTAGTAATAGTAATAGTAGTACTAGTAGTAGTAGGAGTATTGAATAGTATGTAGTAGTAGTTGTTGTAGTAGAATAGTAGTAGTAGTAGTAGTAGTAGTAGCAGTATTAGAAGCAGTATAGTAGTAGTTAGTAGAGATAGAAGTAGTAGTAGTTGTGGTATAGTAAAGAAGTAGTAGTAGTAGTAGTTGTAGTAGTAGTAGTAGTAGTAAGTATTAGAGTAGTAGTAGTAGTAGTAGTAATAAGCAGTAGATATTAGTAGTATAGTAGTAGTAGATAGCATTAGTATAGCAGTAGTAGTAGTAGTGGTAAAGTAAGTAGTAGTTGTGGTATTAAGGTAGTAGTAGAAGTATAGTAGTAATAGTTGTAGTAGTATTAGTAGTAGTAGTAGTAATAGAAGAAAGTAGTATAGTAGTATTAGTAAGTAGTAAGGTATAGAAGTAAGTATAGAGTAGTAGTAGTAATATTAGTAGTAATAGTAGTAGTAGTAGAAAGTAATAGTAGTAGTAGTAGGCAGTATTAGTAGTATAGTAGTAATAGTAGTAGTACTAGTAGTATAAGTAGAAGTAATCAGTAGTAGTAGTAGCAGTATTAGTAGTAGTAGTAGTATTATAGCATGTAGTAGTAGTAGTATTAGTTATAGTAGTAGTAAGTAGTAGTAATAGCAATAGTTAGTAGTATCGTATAGCAGTAGTAGCATTAGTAAGTAGCAGTAGTAGTAGTATAGTAGTAGAAGTATAGTAGTTGTGGATTAGTAGTAGTAGTAGTAAGTAGTCATTATAGTTTGTAGTAGTAGTAGTATAAGTAAGGATTAGTAGTAGTAGTAGTAGTAGTATTAGTAGTAGTAGTAGTAGCTAGTAGTATAATAGTAGTATGTAATAGTAGTAGTATTAAAAGTAAAGTAGTATTAGAGCAATATTAGTAGTAGTAGTAGTAATAGTAGTAGTCCTAGTAGTAGTAGTAGAAGGTATAGCGTATAGTAGTAGAAATCATATTAGTAGTAGTATAGTAGTAGTAAGTCTAGTAGTATTAGTCTAAATAGTAGAAGTAGTAGTATACAGTAGTATTGAGAATAGATAGTAGAATAGTAGTTAGTAGTAATAGTAATAGTAGTATAGTATAGTAAGTAGTAGTATAGTATAGTAGTATTTGTAGTAGTAGTAGTTGTTGTTAGCAGAAGTTTGTAGAAGTAGTAGTAGTAGTAGTAGTATTAGCAGTAGTAATTAGTAGTTAGAAGTTGTAGTAGTTGTAGTATTAGTAGTAGTAGTAGTAGTAGTAGTAGTAGTTGAGTAGTAAGTAGTAGTAGAAGTGTATTAGTAAGTAGTAGTAGTAGTAGTAGTAATAATAATAATTAGTAGAATCAGTATAGTATCTAGTAGTAGTAGTAGAAGTAATAGTTGTAGTAGTAGTAGTAGTAGTAGAAGTAGTAGTAGTAGTAAGTAGATAGTAGTAAGTAATAGTATAGTGTAGTATAGTAGTATATCAGTACTAGTAAGTAGTAGAAGAAGTAGAAGTAATAGTAGTAGGAGTAGTATTATCAGTATTTTTATTAGTAGTAGTATAGTGAATATAAGTACTAGTAGTAGTACTATGTATAAGTATTAGTAATTATTATAGTAGTAGTATAATGGGATAGTAGTACTAGTAGTAGTAGTAGTAGTAGTAGTAGTAGTATATAGTAGTAGTAGTAGTAGTAGGATTAGTATATTAGTAGTAGTAGTTAGTAATAGAAGTAGTAGTAGTAATAGTATAGTACTAATAGTATAGTAGAAGTAAAGTAGTGGTAGTAGTATAGAAATAGTAGTATACTAGTAGTAGTAGTAGAAGTAGTATAGATATAGTATAGTAGAAGTAGTTGTATATAGTAGTAGTAGTATTAGTAGTATAGTAGTAGTAGTAGTATTAGTATGTAGTAGTAGTAGTATTGTATAGAGTAGAATAGTATATTAGTATAAGTAGTAGTAGTATTAGTAGTTGTAGTGTTGTAGTAGTAATTAGTAGTAGTAGTATATAGTGAGTATTAGTATTAGTATAGTAGTAGTAATATTATAGTATATAATAGTAGTATAGTAGTAGTAGTGCTTATGTAGTAGTATTAGTAGTAGTAGGAGTAGTAGTAGTAGTAGTATAGTAGTAGTAATATAGTAGTAGTAGAGTAGTTGTAGTTGAGTAGTAGTAGTAGTAGTAGTAGTAGTAGTAGTAGTAGTAGTAGTAGCAGTAGTAGTAGTAGTTGTAGTAGTAGAATTATAGGAGTACGTAGTAGTAAGTAGTACTAAAAATTAGTAGTAGTAGTACGAGTAGTAAGTACTAGTAATAATAGTAGAGTAATAGTATAGTATAGTAGTATTATTAGTAGAAGTAAGTAGTCGTAGTAGTAGGTAAGTAATAGTAGAAGTAGTAGTAGAAAGTAAGTTTGAAGAAGTAGTATAGAAGTAGTAGTATTAATATTAAGTATAGTAGTAAGTAGTAGTAGTAGTAATAGTATAGTTGTAGTAGTAGTAGTAGTACAGTACTAGCAGTAGATAGTAGTATAGTAGTAGAAGTAATAGTAGAGTAGTAGTAGTTATTAAGTATTATATAGTAGTAGTAGTAAGTATAGTAGTAATAGTAGTCATGTACTAGTATAGTATTATTAGTATTTATTAGTACTAAGTAGTAGTATTTAAAAGTATAGTACTATAGTATTAGTAGTAGTAGTGTAGTAGTAGTAGTAGTAAATAGTATTAGTAGTAAGTTGAGGAGTAATAGTCAGTATAGTATAATATAGTAGTACTAGTAGTAGTAGTAGAAGTAATATAGTGGTAGTAGTAGTTAGAAAATAGTATTAGTACTAGTAGTAGTAGTAGAAGTAGTAGTATTATTAGTAGTAGGTAGTAGTTGTAGTAGTAGTAGTAGTAGTAGAAAAGTATATAGTAGAGTAGTAGTAGTAGGTAGTATATTAAGTAGTAGTTTAGTAGTATTGTAGTAAGTAGTATTAGAGTAGTAGTAGTAGTAGTAAGTAGTAGTATGTAGTAGTAGTATAGTAATTAGTAGTAGTAGTAGTAGTTCAGTAGTAGTATATTAGTAGTTGTAGTAGTAAAAGTAGTAAGTAGTATTAATAGTAATAAGTAGTAGTCTAGTAGAAAGTATAATAAGAAGTAGTAGTAGTAGTAGTAG
>NC_069425.1:7979563-8069563 GCF_026875155.1 Cherax quadricarinatus | reverse complement strand
TCAGTGAGGCATCAGTGAGGCATCAGTGAGGCATCAGTGAGGCATCAGTGAGGCATCAGCGAGGCATCAGTGAGGCATCAGTGAGGCATCATTGAGGCATCATGTAGGCAATCACAGTGAGGCATCAGTGAGGCATCATGAGGCATCATTGAGCATCATGAGGCATCATCGATGGCTCAGTGAGGCATCAGTGAGGCATCAGTGAGGCAATCAATGAGGCATCAGCGAGGCATCAGTTGAGGGCATCAGTGAGCATCAGTGAGGCCTTCAGTGAGGCATCAGTGAGGGCATCAGTGAGGCAATCCGTGAGGGCATCAGTGAGGCATCAGTGAGGCATCAGCGAGGCATCAGTGAGGCATCAGTGAGGCATCAGTGAGGCATCAGTGAGGCATCAGCGAGGCAGCTGTGAGACAGCAGTGAGACAGCAGTAAGGCAAAAGTGAGACAGCAGTGAGGCAACAGTGAGGCAACAGTGAGCAGCAATGAGGCAGCAATGAGCACCATGCACATGACTGCAGTGAGCAGCAGTGAACACAGCGCAGATGAGGCAGCAGTAGGCATCAGTGAGCAACAGTGAGGCAGTGTGAAGACAACAGTGACGCAGCAGTGAGGCAGCAGTGAGGGAACAGTGAGCAAGTGAGGCAGGTTTTGGGAGCAGTGAGGCAACAGTAGGCAACAGTGAGGCTCAGTGAGGCAGCAGTGAGGCAACAGTGAGGAAAGTGAGGCGCATTAGGCAGCAGTGAGGCAGCAATGAGGCACAGTGAGGACAACAGTGAGGTAGGGCATACAACAGGAGGCAGCAGTGAGGCAGCAGTGAGGCAACAGTGAGGCAGAAGTGAGGCAGCATTAGGCAAGTGATGCACAGTGAGGCACAGTGAGAACGTGGGCAGCATGAGGTATAGCAACAGTGAGGCAACAGTGAGGCATCAGTGAGGTCAGATGAGTACAACAGTGAGGCAACAGTGATGGCAACAGTGAGGCAGCAGTGAGGCAGCAGTGAGGCAACAGTGTAGGCAGAGGAGGTAGTGATACACAGTGAGGCAAGCAGTGAGGACAACAGTGAGCAGCATGAGTAGCAGTGAGGCAGCAGGAGGCAAAGTGAGGCAGCAGTGAGGCAGCAATGAGGCAGACAGTGAGGGCATAGCAGTGAGGTAGTGATGCAACAGTGAGGCAGCAGTGAGGCACAGCAGGGAGCATGAGGCAACAGTGAGCGAGTGAGGCGCAGTGCAGAGTGAGGCAGCAGTGAGGCACAGTGAGGCAGAGTGAGGCAGCTGATAGGCAACGTAGCAGCATGAGCACAGTGACAACGTGAGCAGCATGAGGTAGATACAACAGTGAGGCAGAGTGAGGAAGTGACACAATGAGCAAGTGAGGCAATGAGGCAAGTGAGGTAGATACAAGTGAGGCAGCAGTGAGGCAACAGTGAGGCAGCAGTTAGGGCAGTGAACAACGGTGAGGCAGCAGTGAGTGCTGTCGTGAGCAGCAGTGAAAAGTGAACACAGTAGAGGAAAGTGAGACAGCAGTGAGGCAGCAGTGAAGCAACAGTGAGGGCAGCATGAGGCAGCAATGAGGCAGCGTTTGAGAGCACAGTGAGGGTCAGCAGTGAGGCAAGCAGTGGCAAACAGTGAGCAGCAGTGAGGCAGCAGTGAGGCAGCAGTGAGCACAGTGAACAGTGAGGCAAGGAGTGTGGCAGCAGTGAGGCAACAGTAAGCAACAGTGAGGCATCAGTGAGGCAGAGTGAGCACAGTGAGGCAGAGTGACATGTGAGGCAGTGAGGCAACAGTGAGGCAACAGTGAGGCACAGAGGCAGCAGTGTGGCAACAGTGAAGGAACAGTGAGGCACAGAGCACAGTGAGGCAACAGTGAGGCAACATGAGGCAGCAGTGAGGCAACAGTGAGGCACGTGAGGCACAGTGAGGCAGCAGAAGCAGCAGTGAGGCAACAGTGAGGCAGCAGTGTGGCTAAGTGTGGCAACAGTGAGGCAGCAGTGAGGCAGCAGTTGAGACAACAGTGAGGCAGCAGTGAGCAGCGTAGGCAGTGAGCAACAGTGAGGCAACGTGAGGCAGCAGTGAGGCAGGCAATGAGCAACAGTGAGGCAACAGTGAGCAACAGTGAGGCAAAAGTGAGGCAGAGTGAGGCAGCAGTGAGGCAACAGTGAGGCAGCAGTGAGCGCAGTGAGACATCAGTGAGGCAGCAGTGAGGCAAGAGTGAGGCAACAGCTGAGAAAAGTGTGAGGAGCAATGAGGAAGCAGTGAGGGCAACAGTGAGCAGAGTGAGGCACAGTGAGGCAGCAATGAGGCAACAGTGAGTAGCATGAGGCAGAAGTGAGGTCAGTGATTACAACAGGGAGTGAGGCATGCAACAGTGAGGCAACAGTGAGGCAGCAGTGAGGCAAAAGTGAAGCAGTAGCGAAGCAGCAGTGAGGCAGCAGTGAGGCAGCAGTGAGGCAACAGTGAGCAACAGTGAGCGCTAGAGCCAGTGAGGCAAACAGTGAGGCAGCATGAGGCAACAGTGAGCAAGCAGTGAAACAGAAGTGAGCCAACAGTGAGGACATGAGGCAGCAGTGAGGCAGTGTACAACAGTGAGCCAGCAGTGAGGTAGTGAAACACATGAGGCAACAGTGAGGAGCAAGTGAGGCAAAAGTGAGCAGGTAGTCGATGAGCAACAGTGAGGCAGCAGTGCGCACATGAGGCAACAGTGAGGCTAGCAGTGAAGCAGAGTGAGGCCAGTGATGCACACGGTGAGGCAGCAGTGAGGAGTGATACAACAGTGAGGCAGCAGTGAAGGTAGTGATACAACAGTGAGGGAAACAGTGAGACAGCAGTAGAGGCAATGTGAGCAACAGTGAGTCAGACAGTGAGGCAACAGTGAGGCAGCTTTGAGCAACAGTGAGAGAAGTGAGTGTGGAAAGCAGTGAGGCACAGTAGGCAACAGTGAGGCAGCATGAGGCTAGCAGTGAGGCAGCAGTGAGGCAGCAGTGAAAGCAACGAGAAGAGTGTGGCAGCAGTGAGGCAGCAGATGTGCAACAGTGAGACAACAGTGAGGCAGCAGTGAGGCATCAATGAGGCACAGGCAGTGATGCAACAGTGAGGCAGAGTGAGGCACAAGTGAGGACAACAGTGAGGCAGGAGTGGCAGCAGTGATGGCAAAGTGAAGGAACAGTGAGGCAACAGTGAGACAGCAGTGAGCACAGTGAGGCAACAGTGAGGCAACAGTGAGGTAGCAGTGAGGCAGCAGTGGTCAGTGCAACAGTGAGGCAGCAGTGAGGCATGAACAACAGTGAGGCAGCAGTGAGGCAACATGTGAGGCAGCAGTGAGGCAACAGTGTGGCAACAGTGAGGCAGCAGTGAGGCAAGCAGTTTGGCAACAGTGAGGCAACAGTGAGGCAAGCAGTGAGGCAGTGAGACAAGCAGTGAGGCACAGTGATGCAACAGTGAGGCAGCAGGGAAGGACAGTGAAGGACAACAGTGAGGCACAGTGAGGCATCAGTGAGGCACAAGTGAGGCAACAGTGAGGCAGCATGTGAGGCAACAGTGAGGCAGCAGTGAGCACAGTGAGGCAATCAGTGAGGCAGCAGTGAGGAGAGTGGTACAACACTGAGGAAAAAGTGAGCCATAGGGAGCAAATGAGGCAACAGTGAGGCAGCAGTGAACAGGGGAAGTGAGGCATCAGTGAGGCACAGTGAGGCACAGTGAGGCAGCAGTGAGGCAGTGAGTCAACAGCGAGCATCAGCAGTGAGGTAGTGAAGCAACAGTGAGGCACAGTGAGGCAGCAGTGAGGCACAGTGAGAGCATAGCGAAGGCATCAGTGAGGCAGCAGTGAGGCATCAGCTGTGGCAACAGTGAGGCAACAGTGAGGCACAGTAGGCAGCAGTGAGGCAAAGTGAGGCATGAGGCAACAGTGAGGCAGATGAAACAGAAGTGAGCCAACAGTGAGGCAACATTGAGGCAGCAGTGAGGCATGATTACCAGCGAGCCAGCAGTGAGGAGTGAACAACAGGAGGCAACAATGAGCAGCAGTGAGGCAAAAGTGAAGCAGTAGCGAAGCAGCAGTGAGGCAGCAGTGAGGGAGCAGTGCGGCACCAGTGAAGGCAAAAAGTGAGCAAAATTTTGGCAGCAGTGAAGCAGAAGTGAGCCCAAAAGTGAGGCAACAGTGAGGCAGCAGTGAGGCAGCAGTGAGGCAGTGATACAACAGCGAGCCAGCAGTGAGGTAGTGATACAACAGTGAGGAAACAGTGAGACAACAGAGAGGCAACTGTGAGGAAAAAGTAAGTCAGAAGTGAGGCAACAGTGAGGCAGCAGTGAGCCCAAAAGTGAGGTAGAAGGGGTAGTAGCAGTGAAATAGCAGTGAGGTAGCAGTGAGGCAACAGTGAGGCAGCATTGAAAGGGAGCCCGTGAGGCAACAGTGAGCAGCAGTGAGGCACAAGTTAGGCAGCAGTGAGGCAGCAATGTGGCAACCCGTGGGGACAACAGTGAGACAGCAGTAAGGCGACAATGAGGCAACAGTGCGGTACATTAGGCAACAGTGGGCAGCAGTGAGGCAGCAATGAGACAATAGTGAGGCAGGAGTTTGGCGCAGTGAGGCAACAGTAAGGCAACAGTGAGGCACCAGTGAGACAGCCCGTGAGGCAGCAGTGAGACACCAGTTAGGCAACAGTGGGGGTAGCAGTGAGGCAGCGTGAGGCAGGGGATACAACAGTGAGGCAGCAGTGAGGCAGTGATAAAAGTGAGGCAGCAGTGAGGCGTGATACATCAGTGAGGGAACAGTGAGGCAACAGTGAGGCAACAGTGAGGCAGTAGTGAGGCAACAGTGAGGCAGCAGTGAGGCAAAGTGAGGCAACAGTGAGGTAGTGAGACAGCAGTGAGGCAACAGCGAGGCAGCAGTGAGGCAGCCAGTAAAGGCAACAGTGGAGGAAAAAGTGAGGTAGCAGTGAGGCATCAGTTAGGCAGCAGAGAGGCAGCAGTGAGGCAGCATTGAGACAACAGTGAGGCAGCAGTGAGACAACAGTGAGGAAGGATTATGAGGCAGTGTGGCAGCAGTGAGGCAACAGTGAGGCAGCAGAGAGGCAGCAGTGTGGCAACAGTGAAGGAACAGTGAGGCAACAGTGAAGCAACAGTGAGGCAACAGTGAGGCAACAGTGAGGCAGCAGTGAGGCAGCAGTGTGGCAACAGTGAGGCAGCAGTGAGGCAGCAGTGAAGCAGCAGTGAGGCAACAGTGAGGCAGCAGTGTGGCAACAGTGTGGCAACAGTGAGGCAGCAGTGAGGCAGCAGTTTGGCAACAGTTAGGCAGCAGTGAGGCAGCAGTGAGGCAGTGACATAACAGTGAGGCAGTGATACAACAGTGAGGCGGCAGGGAGGTAGTGAAACAACAGTGAGGCAACAGTGAGGCAACAGTGAGGCAAAAGTGAGGCAACAGTGAGGCAGCAGTGAGGCAACAGTGAGGCAGCAGTGAGGTAGCAGTGAGACAGCAGCGAGGCAGCAGTTAGGCAACAGTGAGGCAGCAGTGAGGCAGCAGTGAGGCACCAGTTAGGCAGCAGCGAGGCAGCAGTGAGGCAGCAGTGAGACATCAGTGAGGCAGCAGGGAGGCAAGAGTGAGGCAACACTGAGGAAAAAGTGAGGTAGCAATGAGGCAACAGTGAGGCAGCAGTGAAGCAGAAGTGAGCCAACAGTGAGGCAGCAGTGAGGCAGCAGTGAGGCAGCAGTGAGGCAGTGATACAACAGCGAGCCAGCAGTGAGGTAGTGAAACAACAGTGAGGCAACAGTGAGGCAGCAGTGAGGCAAAAGTGAAGCAGTAGCGAAGCAGCAGTGAGGCAGCAGTGAGGCAGCAGTGTGGCAACAGTGATGCAACAGTGAGGCAACAGTTAGGCAGCAGTGAGGCAAAAGTGAGGCAGCAGTGAGGCAACAGTGAGGCAGCAGTGAAACAGAAGTGAGCCAACAGTGAGGCAACATTGAGGCAGCAGTGAGGCAGTGATACAACAGCGAGCCAGCAGTGAGGTAGTGAAACAACAGTGAGGCAACAATGAGGCAGCAGTGAGGCAAAAGTGAAGCAGTAGCGAAGCAGCAGTGAGGCAGCAGTGAGGCAGCAGTGCGGCACCAGTGAGGCAACAGTGAGGCAACATTTAGGCAGCAGTGAAGCAGAAGTGAGCCAACAGTGAGGCAACAGTGAGGCAGCAGTGAGGCAGCAGTGAGGCAGTGATACAACAGCGAGCCAGCAGTGAGGTAGTGATACAACAGTGAGGAAACAGTGAGGCAACAGAGAGGCAACTGTGAGGCAACAGTAAGTCAGAAGTGAGGCAACAGTGAGGCAGCAGTGAGCCAACAGTGAGGCAGAAGTGAGGTAGCAGTGAAATAGCAGTGAGGTAGCAGTGAGGCAACAGTGAGGCAGCATTGAGGTAGCAGTGAGGCAACAGTGAGGCAGCAGTGAGGCACAAGTTAGGCAGCAGTGAGGCAGCAATGTGGCAACAGTGAGACAATAGTGAGGCAGCAGTAAGGCAACAATGAGGCAACAGTGCGGTAGCAGTTAGGCAACAGTGAGGCAGCAGTGAGGCAGCAGTGAGACAATAGTGAGGCAGGAGTTTGGCAGCAGTGAGGCAACAGTAAGGCAACAGTGAGGCACCAGTGAGACAGCAGTGAGGCAGCAGTGAGACACCAGTTAGGCAACAGTGAGGTAGCAGTGAGGCAGCAGTGAGGCAGTGATACAACAGTGAGGCAGCAGTGAGGCAGTGATACAACAGTGAGGCAGCAGTGAGGCAGTGATACATCAGTGAGGGAACAGTGAGGCAACAGTGAGGCAACAGTGAGGCAGTAGTGAGGCAACAGTGAGGCAGCAGTGAGGCAACAGTGAGGCAACAGTGAGGTAGTGAGACAGCAGTGAGGCAACAGCGAGGCAGCAGTGAGGCAGCAGTAAGGCAACAGTGAGGAAACAGTGAGGTAGCAGTGAGGCATCAGTTAGGCAGCAGAGAGGCAGCAGTGAGGCAGCAGTGAGACAACAGTGAGGCAGCAGTGAGACAACAGTGAGGCAAGAGTGAGGCAGCAGTGAGGTAGCAGTGGTACAACAGTGAGGCAGTGATACAACAGTGAGGCAGCAGTGAGGTAGTTACACAACAGTGAGGCAACAGTGAGGCAGCAGTGAGGCTGGAGGCAGGAGGCAGCAGTGAGGCAGCAGTGAGGCAGGAGGCAACAGTGAGGCAACAGTGAGGCAGCAGTGAGGCAGCAGTGAGGCAGTGATACAACAGCGAGGCAGCAGTGAGGTAGAGATACAACAGTGAGGCAACAGTGAGGCAACAGTGAGGCAACAGTGAGGCAACAGTGAGGCAACAGTGAGGCAGCAGTGAGGCAGCAGTGGTACAACAGTGAGGCAGCAATGAGGCAGGAGGCAGCAGTGAGGCAGCAGTGAGGCAGGAGGCAAGAGTGAGGCAACAGTGAGGCAGCAGTGAGGCAGCAGTGAGGCAGTGATACAACAGCGAGGCAGCAGTGAGGTAGAGATACAACAGTGAGGCAACAGTGAGGCAACAGTGAGGCAACAGTGAGGCAGCAGTGGTACAACAGTGAGGCAGCAATGAGGCAGGAGGCAGCAGTGAGGCAGGAGGCAACAGTGACGCAACAGTGAGGCAGCAGTGAGGCAGCAGTGAGGCAGTGATACAACAGCGAGGCACCAGTGAGGTAGTGATACAACAGTGAGACAACAGTGACGCAACAGTGAGGCAGCAGTGAGGCAACAGTGAGGCAGCAGTGAAGTAGCAGTTAGACTGCACTGAGGCAGCAGTGAATCAACAGTGATGCAGTAGTGAGACAGCAGTGAGGCAACAGTGAGGCAGCAGTGAGGCAGCAGTGAGGCAGCAGTGAGGCAGCAGTGAGACAACAGTGAGGCAGGAGTGAGGCAATAGTGAGGCAACAGTGAGGCAGCAGTGAGACAACAGTGAGGCAACAGTGAGGCATCAGTGAGGCAGGAGTGAGGCATCAACGAGGCAAGAGTAAGGCAACAGTGAGGCAGGAGTGTGGCAACAGTAAGGCAGCAGTGAGGCAGCAGTGTGGCAACAGTGAGGCAACAGTGAGACAACAGTGAGGCAGCAGTGTGGCAACAGTGAGGCAGCAGTGAGGCAAAAGTGAAGCAGTAGCGAAGGAGCAGTGAGGCAACAGTGAGGCAGCAGTGAGGCAACAGTGAGGCAACAGTGAAGCAGCAGTGAAGCAGCAGTGAGGCAACAGTGAGGCAACAGTGAGGCAGCAGTGAGGCAACAGTGAGGCAGCAGTGAGGCAACAGTGAGGCAGCAGTCAGGCAACAGTGAGGCAGCAGTGTGGCAACAGTGAGGCAACAGTTAGGCAACAGTGAGGCAGCAGTAAGGCAGCAGTGAGGCAACAGTGAGGCAACAGTGAGGCAGCAGTGAGGCAACAGTGAGGCAGCAGTGAGGCAACAGTGAGGCAGCAGTGAGGCAACAGTGAGGCAGCAGTGTGGCAACAGTGAGGCAACAGTAAGGCAACAATGAGGCAGCAGTGAGGCAACAGTGAGGCAGCAGTGAGGCAACAGTGAGGCAACAGTGAGGCAGCAGTGAGGCAACAGTGAGGCAGCAGTGAGGCAACAGTGAGGCAACTTTAAGGCAACAGTGAGGCAGCAGTGAGGCAACAGTGAGGCAGTAGTAAGGCAACAGTGAGGCAACAGTGAGGCAGCAGTGAGGCAACAGTGAGGCAGAAGTGAGGCAGCAGCGAGGCAACAGTGAGGCAACAGTGACGCAACAGTGAGGCAACAGTGAGGCAGCAGCGAGGCTGCAGTTAGGCAACAGTGAGGCAACAGTGAGGCAGCAGTGAGGCAACAGTGATGCAGCAGTGAGGCAACAGTGAGGCAACAGTGAGACAACAGTGAGGCAGCAGTGAGGCAACAGTGAGGCAGCAGTGAGGCAACAGTGAGGCAGCAGTTAGGCAATAGTGAAGCAGCAGTGAGGGAGTGAGGCAACAGTGAGGCAGCAGTGAGGCAACAGTGAGGCAGCAGTGAGGCAGCAGTGAGGCAGCAGTGAGGCAGCAGTGAGACAACAGTGAGGCAGGAGTGAGGCAATAGTGAGGCAACAGTGAGGCAGCAGTGAGGCAACAGTGAGGCAGCAGTGAGGCAACAGTGAGGCAGCAGTGAGGCAGCAGTGACGCAGCAGTGAGGCAACAGTGAGGCAGCAGTGAGTCAGTGATACAACAGTGAGGCAGCAGTGAGGCAACAGTGAGGCAGCAGTGAGTCAGTGATACAGCAGTGAGGCAGTGATACAGCAGTGAGGCAACAGTGAGGCAACAGTGAGGCAACAGTGAGGCAACAGTGACGCAACAGTGAGGCAACAGTGAGGCAGCAGCGAGGCTGCAGTTAGGCAACGTGAGGCAACAGTGAGGCAAACAGTGAGGCAAGTGATGCAAGCAGTGAGGCAACAGTGAGGCAACAGTGAGACAACAGTGAGGCAGTGAGGCAACAGTGAGGCAGCAGTGAGGCAACAGTGAGGCAGCAGTGAGGCAACAGTGAGGCAGCAGTGAGGCAGCAGTGAGGCAGTGATACAACAGTGAGGCAACAGTGAGGCAACAGTGAGGCAACATGTGAGCAGCAGTGAGGCAACAGTGAGGCAACAGTGAGGCAGCAGTGAGGCAACAGTGAGGCAGCAGTGAGGCAGGAGTGATGCACAGTGAGGCAACAGTGAGCAGCAGTGAGTCAGTGATAAAGCAGTGAGGCAGCAGTGAGGCACAGTGAGGCAGCAGTGAGTCAGTGATACAGCAGTGAGGCAGCAGTGAGGATGCAACAGTGAGGCAGCAGTGAGGCAGTGATACAGCGTGAGGCAACAGTGAGGAGAGCAAAATGATGTGACAGGACACTGATGATGGCATTACTAATAATGGATGGAATGATTAGGAACCTTTTCTTTACAGAGAGACTTGTTCATGGAAATGCATGACACAGGACTTTTATTATAAGACAAAAATTCAACCTGTGTTTAAAGCTTCTAAGCAATCATCTGACTCTTTTATTGGGATAAAGCAGAAATGAAGAATAAAACTATGTTGTTTAGAGTGTTAATCTTGCATCTGAGAGCTACAACCATTGGCCACCCAGTTCTTTGTTATTTTCTGTGACCGTTTAAGTTATTTTTCCCGTGTTAGAAAAAATGTGAGGCACTATTGCATTTAAATGTAAGATAAGTAACATATTCCAGGTATCCAATACATTTGGTTCATTATGTGAGAAGTAAAGTTAGGCACTAACACATTATTTATGCAGCCCATGGATCATTACAACATCCAAGGCCAACCACATAAGAAATCTTTTTAAAACTGCAATTGCAAGAAGTGAAGGCAATTAAACCCATGTGCTAAACCCATGGCAATGGTGACAGCATCACCGGCTGCTCCCATATCTTTGTAGTCTCCTGGGCCGATCTACAGTGAGAGTGGTAGTGTAATAAAGTACCTGGATAGTGTGGGCGTGGGTGGGTGGTGGCTGGTGCTGGAGAACGTGAAGATACAGTTGACCATCTTGGAAAGTTATCCTGGAGTAGCGGTCGTCATCTTGGTCTTGCTGGACACCCAACACCAGGCCAGCCTCCACTAGCCTCTTGACGCTATCACTCATCCCACGAAGATGATCAACCTGTGGACAGTTACCACCATTATCACCTGTGTACACTGTCAGTACCATTATCACCTGTTTACAGTGGCGCTACCATTATCACCTGTGTACACTGTCACTATCATTATCACCTGTGTACAGTGTCACTACCATTATCACCTATGTACAGTGTCACTACCATTATCACCGGTGTACACTGTCACCACCATAATCAGCTGTTGCTGCAGCCGCAGCAACAAGGCTGCTCTTATATCTTGCCGTCCCCTGGGCCTATCCGAACTCCAGTGATGGCCAAATTGCAAGTACTGCTTTCAAGTACCAGACCTGCTGCCAGACGTGAACCAGACATGAAACGTTTTCCAATATAATGAAATAGCTGACCTCCATATCAACTGCACCAGTGTTCAACGAGAAGACAACATGGCAGAAAACCTGATCAACAAAACTCCAAGGAAATGGCAGGTCTGTAGGACTTTTTTCTCCTCAGTGCCAAACGAGGGAAAGAATTGAGCATTTAAATATGGCTGACCAGCATCCAAACACCAGCTACTGCCAGACGTACAACTAGCGAAGTGAAATTCTCATCTTTACTGACGTTCATCTGTACTGACAGTAGCATCATATCTGTATCACCATCATATCACTTGTATTTCCCTCTCGTTACCAGTGCTAACAAGAGGGAAACACAGGAGACATTGTCAAATCAACAATACTGTGGAAAATTGCATTTAGCTGAATGTATCATTATATACATAACAGTAAATGAACAAAGATAATTATTATTTATCAGTTAGACAAGTAGGAATTTGGGACACCTAGGTCGCAAAAAATGTCCCCCTTCGATACCTACCACTGTCATATCCACAAGTTGCTCTGGACCTATTAATCATAAATGAAATATACATCACCAGGAATACTGGTAAATATATAAATTTGAGGACTGTATATTAAATTTAAAAATTATTATATATAAATACACATTTATATAACAGAATGAGAATATATCTTAATCATAACACTCACCGATTTGACTGGAAATCAAGGTGTATCATACTCAGAAAACCTCTGTCTATACATGAAAATAACAACTGGCCAGAATTATAACATAACAGACAAATCTGAGGTTCCTGGAGCTGTCTTGTCCAGTCGCCTGATATCTCAAGTTATGCAGGACTGCACATCCAACAATTTCGCCTCCTATTTGAGAGGTGTCAGCCCAGTTTTAACGTCTAGAGCACGAAAAATTCTTCCCAATATTCACAACGTCTGTTATTCAATTCAAACAAAATGGCGACTCTCTTCTGCACAGACGCAGGCTTTCCGTTTTCTATGACATAAATATTATTAAATACGGCATGGCCATCTATTTACATATAACTACTGTATTTCTGGAAAATATATACAATATTTTCCACACTGCGGCCGGACGGAGTTCGTTGCTAAGCAACTCAAATTACTCCTTCCTTTATGAGACGATTCCAGCAAGTTCTGGCTTGAGTGGCTGTTCTCCTAGTAGGTCTTACTATGGTCTAGTGGCTAACTCGACGGGCTGGAGTTTTGAGACTCTATGACCGCGGGTTCAATCCCGGCCGGGGGGTATGGTTTATTTGCAATCGTGTCATTACGATTTCTTAAGTCAAGTTATGATTTCATCTTCCGGCATCACTTGGTCAGCGTTATCTTCCATATCACTCGTGTCACTTTCCCTCAGATTTTCATTTACTTTTGATTGAACACCTAATTCCAAGGGAATCAATTTATTAATTGTGCGTAAACTTTCCTGGCCACGACACAACACTTTGACATTCCTGACAACACCTTGTGCATCTGGTACAATGTCAATACTTTGCCCAGAGGCCACAATGTTCGTGTTGTTCAGTATCAATCAACACAATGTCAACTTGATTGAATGTTCTGTCGATTTACTGCCTCTGTCGCACCATAAAAGTGTTCACGTAGTGTAAGAAGATTTCCTTACGCCACACATTAGGACCAATGATCAATTACTTTATTTAACATTTTAAATTTATCACACAACACTTCCACATCATTGTAATCTTCATCACTTTCTTCCGGATTATCTCTATAGACAGGGGCAGCTTCCAATTTCCTTCCACATATTAGTTGAGAAGGTGGTTAATACATCTGCATCAGGTGTATCACTCATGTATGAGAGAGGCTATTATTTATACGATTTTCTGCTCCTAACACTGCACGAAATTCTTCCAAATTAATTCTCTTCCAGTGTAGTACTTTACGGAGAACCTCTTCACTGTGCCTATCAGTCTTTCGTACAGCCCCCCTGCCAAGGGGCTCTAGGAGTATAAAATTTCCAGGTACACCCTCGCTGGGTTAACAGAGATTGAACATCGTTACTATTATTTAATTCTATCAAAATTTGTGGCATTATCCGAAATCATCAACCTCAGACAGGATATCCTAGCTGCAAATTTTCGAAACAGCTGTATAAACTGTTCTGCAGACAAGTCCTGTGCCACTTCTAAATGAACTGACCTAGTAGCAGTACAGGTGAACAAACAAACATACACTTTCAGTGGAACACCATTTGATGTACCTGTTAAAATTATTGAACCATTATAGTCTACACCTGTTACATCAAATGGTTTCACTAATTGTACACGCTCCTTTGGCAAAATTGAAGGACCTGGTACATATAGGATCTGGCATCCACACGGCGACATATTACACATGATTTAATCACCCTTTTTACACTTTGCCATCCTTGTGAAATCAAGAAAGCTTCCCTATACAATTTAAGGTATCTTGTACCCCACCATGCATTAACATTTTTATTGCATTTAGAACAATCAGATGTGAGTTAGATGATGAGTTTTGGGCAGTAAGATAGGGTGTTTAGCATAATCACCCAATTCAGCATTTTGTAACCTACCTCTGCTCCTAATTACATTGTTCTCTAAATACAGCCCAATTTCTCTATTATGGACCTTTCACAATTTTTCTTTCCATCATCATTTAATTTCATTTCCATAGATTTCCTCCTGTACCCTCTTTATCCAATATTCAAGAGGATGTGAAAACTTAAATGAAATATTCATCTTGTTTGAAATTTAAAACACCAACTTAGTTACATTGATTAATTTGGGTAAAGGAGAAATACCTATTTTATCAATGGCTAAGGAAGGACAAACTATTGGAGCGGTGGTCACAGTAATTTCAACAGGAGCAATATATGCCTTTTGTACAGGCCAATTAGCTTTATTTACCAACCAGCTCGGTCCTTTAAACATGATACAGCATTTACAAATTTAGCATAAGGTAAACTCGAGACAAGAAATCAGCTGGATTCTCCTCACCAGTATATGATTAAATGTTAACATATGCTGACCCAAACTATTATACTTCTCTTGCATCTGATTAATTTCAGTGACTCTATTTTGTACATACACAATTTTACTGTTTCCATTTTGAATCCATTGTAAGGATACGTCATTACCAGACCAAATTACAGTGTCACTAATATTTATCTACTGCAACTTATTTCTTACATAATTAGCTAATTTGACACCTACATAAATGGCTGTTAATTCCAACTGAGGCAAGGTACGTGATTTAATTGGAGACACTTTAGCCTTAGACATAACAAGAGAAATAACACTATTACATTGAACGTAAGCAACTGCTCCATATGCCAGTTTTGAAGCATCACAAAAAATGTGGAGAACATTTTTCCCATTTGGATTGGCCACCTGGCGTGGGAACTCCAACATTGGAATTTTTTCATAATCACCAATTAATTCATCCCACCTGTTAATGAATTCCTCAGATAGAGTTTAATCCCAAGCACATTTAAGTTTCCATGCTTCCTGTATTAATAATTTCCCACTTATAGTAAGGGGTGACACTAAACCTAGTGGATCAAAACATTTGGAAACTTCAGCAAGCAAAACTCTCTTAATTAATTTATTGGGCATACTGTAATTTTTAGGTTTTAACATTAACAAATCTCTCTCAGTATCCCAAGTTAATCCCAATACATTACTACATTTTGGCACTTCATCTCCAGGGTAATCTTTACTCATTTTTCCTTCAATTTGGACGAATTACTATTCCATTCTCTCAGAGGCATATTTGCACTTTGCATTATTTAATTAGCCTCTCCATAAGTCATTAACAGTTCCTCTTCAGTTGATGTCACACCCAGGAAATTGCCAACAAAATTCTTTGCTCATTACTTTACTCAGTGGACTTCCCATACATTTAAGGTGTGCATTTATCTTCGCTTGAAGTAGGAATGGACTGGATGTAGCACCAAATAATTCACTCCTAAAGCGAAAGGTTTTCAAAGTGCTAAGTGGGTCAATAGGATTCTCAGGCCATAAGAAGCGGGTACAATCCCGGTCAGCATCTTGTAAACCCACTCTTAGGAAAGATTTACTTATGTCAGCTGTAAAGGCATAATTCTTCATCCTGAAATTTAATAAGATATCTCCTAATTTTTCCGTCAACGACGGACCTGTCATCAGTCATTTAAACTAGGTAGATTTTTGTTACTCCTGGCACTACAATTAAACACAATTCTCAGAGAAGTAGTCTTAGAATCCTTCTTCACTCAGTGATGTGGCAAATAGTGACCATAAATTTTGGCTTGCTCAGGAGGTACCTCTTCTATGAATTTATTAATTAACTGCTCAGCAATTATATCATTATAGGCAGTTAACAAAATCTGGTGTCTTACTCAGTTCGCGGAGCTGAGCCTTAAATGTCCATATGCCATTCTGTAATTAGTGGGCAATTCTGGATGGTTCAATCTCCACGGAAGTCGTACCCAGTATTGTCCAGATTGAAATTTTACATCTCTCAGGTATTGCTCCTGAGTAAAAGAATCGTCTGGAATTTCTTCATTTACATTTATTCCAATGCTGTCTAATTCCCACAATTTATGCACTGGCTCAACACCATCCTCTATGGAAGAATTATACTGGGGCACGACTTCATGAGTAAGACACACAGTTATGGTATTTGTAGTTTCCTCTATTCATGAATTATTGTTACGAGGAATCCTACCATACATTACATGGCCTCCAGCAGTCTTCAAAAGGGTGACACCACATTTCTTTACCATACCCTTTACAATGGAAGCATAATAGTCACTACCTATCAAAATATTTATTGGGCCTACAGAATCATCACTTACCCAAGAAGGTGCTAAATTTACATTATGTGAAAGTCTTCCTGAAGCTTTACTAAGCCCTACTGTAGGTATTTTCTCTGTAAGTCTATCTACAATTACTGCATTAACACGTTTTTTCTCATTGCCCAACCTGACAGTTACATAAACAGTGTCATACAATTGAACTCTTTTATCTGAGAGAAAACCAGATAATTTTAAAGTTGTGAGATTTCCCATCTGTACTTTCATACCATTAAGACATTTACGTTTAATGAAAGTACGTTGGGATCCCTGGTCTAGTAATGCAGTTACATTTTTTGATGTATGTCTTTTATCATCAATTTTTACCTGTAACACAGGTAAGGCTACTTCAGCAAAACCATCATTATTAATGTTAGCAGAAATTTTTACATTAGCTACTGTTGTGTCAGGATTGTCAACATTATCATTATTATCAACATTATCATATAGACCTTTACACATGACTATATGGTGTCTTCCTTTGTGACATTGATAACAGAAGTTTAATTTGGCATAACAATCCTTTACATTGTGATTACCCAAACACCTGATACATCTGTCAAGTTCCTCCAATCTTTCAACTTTATCATTTTATGAATTGTATGCATTGCAATTCTTAGAAAAATGAGTACCCTTGCAGAAGAGACAATCTCTCTTTTCTCTGACTGGTTTCTTATTAACTGGGCTACTCTTGGGAGGGTACGTATTCTTCTTACCTTGTGGAGAATCATTATTTCTGATTCCTGCTAATTGATATGCATCTATGCAACTCTTTTTAGGAAATGAAATTTGATTATTACCATTGGGATAATTTTTCCCTTTGTGAAACTTGACAGATACCTTAGAGTTATTATGTGTTGCATCTTTAAAATGAGTTAGTTGGCTGGTCTGCAACTGAACAATTAATTCTTGTAGACCTAATCTTATTTCCTCCCGACCAAAATAACTCTTGTGATACTTGTTCGAGACACATTCAAGTGTTTTACAGCTGAATTTATTCTGTACTTTGGCACTCAATAACCAGTCTGATTCCTTCAGATTATATTTATTTCTTAAAATTTTGAGAGTGCTCTCCAGTTTAACTCTAAACTGTTGTAAGCCTTTGTAAGTGTGATCTGGAGATTTTAACTTAAAAATGATATTCACTAGATCCAACCTACTTTGTTCTATATTTCCATAAGTGACTTTCAACAAGTCAACTGCTTCCTTGTAAGAGTCATCTACATTGGGAAAGGCTTGTATGAGTATGTGAGCATCTCCTCTTACCTGTCCTTTGAGGTAAAATAATTTAGTTACACAGGCTAGGTCACTCCTGTCATGCACAGCTGCTTTAAAAATTGATCCAAAATTCCTCTCAGTTTTCTCCAGGATTAAACACAGGTAAACATTATTCTGGGAGTTTTGGCAAAGACATCTTATTCGTTGGAGCAGACTGATTAACTGCCTGGTTTACACATTTTAATTTATTCAAGGCCTGACTTTTACAAGAAAGAATCTTTTCCTCTAATTCACAATACTGATTAATCATAAGATCTACTTCAGTCTCATCTACACAGTTTACTAATAAATCTCCTTCATATTTGTTGTAATATAATTTGTATGAATCATATCTATTCCCTAAAGCATCTAAATACAATTTTAAATCATCAGTATTCACAGTTTTTTGATACATTAATTACAAGCACTTATTATATGCCTTGGTTACATGAACTTTTCTAGCCTGTATTGATGCTTTCTTTACTCTATATTCCATATGTTTGTCTTCTATATTAATTTCCTCATTTTCAGCCATGATGCAATGTATTAAATTCAACTTAATTAATAACACTGATTACTACTTACAACACTGATTCAACTTACCTTTGAATAAATCCCAACTGCTTGAGCTTATCAATCACATGCAAAAAAATTATAATATAAATTTAAAATGTACATTAATACAAACAAACCTTTAGCCAGACTTGGCTTATCAAAATTATTATACAAATTAATATAAATCCTTGCCAGAATTTGGCATAGCAAATTATTATTATACACATTAATATAATTAGTTACACTTGGCTTATCAATTACACATACACTGATATAAATATTGGCCAGAATTGTCTTATCAAATTAATATTATACAAATACATTAATATAAATCCTAGCCACTTTTTCTTTGCAAAATTAATATTATACACTTTAATACAATTAGCTACACTTGGCTTATCAATTACACATACAATTATACACATTAATATAATCTTTAGCCACACTTGACTTATCCAAATTAATATTGTAATAATTATAATCCACTACACATTAAGTAAATTTGTGAACTTAACATCCACCTCCTTCTGTCATTTCACATATAATTATTAAGTAATTAACTAATTAATGACTTCACTAATTACCTCCGGTTCAAGAAGGACCAACGGGCAAATTAAATGTGGAAAATTGCATTTAGCTGAATGTATCATTATATACATAACAGTAAATGAACAAAGATAATTATTATTTATCAGTTAGACAAGTAGGAATTTGGGACACCTAGGTCGCAAAAAATGTCCCCCTTCGATACCTACCACTGTCATATCCACAAGTTGCTCTGGACCTATTAATCATAAATGAAATATACATCACCAGGAATGCTGGTAAATATATAAATTTGTGGACTGTATATTAAATTAAAAAATGATTATATATAAATACACATTTATATAACAGAAGGAGAATATATCTTAATCATAACACTCACCAATTTGACTGGAAATCAAGGTGTATCATACTCAGAAAACCTCTGTCTATACATGAAAACAACAACTGGCCAGAGTTATAACATAACAGACTTATCTGAAGTTCCTGGAGCTGTCTTGTCCAGTCGCCTGATATCTCAAGTTATGCAGGACTGCACATCCAACAATTTCGCCTCGTATTTGAGAGGTGTCAGCCCAGTTTTAATCTCTAGAGCTCGAAAAATTCTTCCCATTATTCACAACGTCTGTTATTCAATTCAAACAAAATGGCGACTCTCTTCTGGGCAGACACAGGCTTTCCGTTTTCTATGACATAAATATTATTAAATACGGCATGGCCATCTATTTACATATAACTACTGTATTTCTGAAAATATATACAATATTTTCCACAAATACAAAACTCCAAGGATATAGGACTGTTATCTCTCAGTGACAGTCGTGGGAAAGAAGTGAATAGTTAAACAGTCAAGGTTAATGTTTCAGTAGCTGACTTATATTCAGCTGGCCAGTGTACAGTGAGAGAATCATAGCAGAAAACGCCAAATATTTCTATAAACTCAAGGAAAGTCAGGTTGTAGGTGGCGTTTACTTCCCTCAGTGTTTTAAAAATGGCTGAGTCAGCAGACAAGTCAGGCAGTCAACAACACCACACAACCCCCGATAAATGGAATTGAGAGGATTTGGAAGGATAAAACCATTGATTAAACGTTTCTGGTCTACCAGAATGGAAAGGAATTAGAAGTTAATAGGTGAAACCGGACTGTGAAGTGAGACGGGAAGGGGAGTGTGTAATAAAGGGTTAATTGAAAGGGGTGTGTTAAGTTAAGGAAAAAGTGAGCAGTGAAGAGGGTTTTGAAGAAGAAAATTTACTAGTAATTCAAACATACTATACCAATAAAGGGGTAACCCCAAGCAGTTGTCAACTAGTAAGTGTATCTTATGACTTTATTCAAAAAGAACTAAGCAGGTTAAACCCAACTAAGAGCACTGGCCCGGATAACATCCCGTCTAAGTTCCTAAAAGATGGTGCTTCTGAACTGTCAATCCCTATTGCTCGCATAATAAATCTATCAATCACCACTAATACAGTACCGGATGGGTTCAAGGAGGCCAGAGTTACTCCTATCTTCAAGAAAAATAGTAGGTTTGATTTAAGCAACTTTATGCCTGTTAGTATACTCGGTATAATATTCAAAATTCTAGAGAGGGCGGTGTACTCTCAAGTAGTTAAGTACCTTAATGACAACAACATTCTCTATAGCTATCAATCAGGCTTTAGAAGATCTTACTCAACCGACACTTCCCTAATTAATCTGATGGATTACCTGAGAACTGAAATGTCAGTAGGGAACCTCATAGGTATGGTAACCTTAGACCTGCAAAACACCTCCGATACTGTCAACCACAATGTATTATGTAAGAAACTTCAAGTTATCGGTATAGGTTCTGTAGACTGGTTTAAGTCCTACCTTAGCAACAGGAGACAAATTGTCAAAATCAGCAAAACGGAATCAGAACCCCTGCCGATAGCATGTGGAGTTCCCCAAGGTAGTATTCTGGGTCCCTTATTATTCTTATGCTATGTCAATGACATGCCTATCAGTGTCAAGTGCAAACTTCTACTGTATGCAGATGACAGTGCTCTGTTAGTGTCAGGTAAAGACCCACAAGATATAGCTAATGTTTTAACACTGGAACTGGAGTCCTGCAGCAAATGGTTAGTAGACAACAAACTATCATTACACCTCGGGAAAACTGAAGCCATTCTCTTTAGCACGAAACATAAACTGAGAAGGGTAAATAATTTTAATGTCCACTGTAATGGGGAGCCCATCATTTTGGTTTCATCAGTAAAATATCTGGGAATCCCCTTTGACCCATGCATGTCAGGAGAATTGATAGGGAACAGTGTAGTAAAGAGAGCGAATGCCAGACTGAAGTTCCTGTATAGACAAGCACAGTGTCTACCTACTGAGGCTCGCAGGACCCTATGTCTAGCCCTTATACAATGCCATATGGATTACGCTTGCTCTTCATGGTACTCTGCCTTGACAAAAAAAAAAAGAAAAAAAAAACTGAAAGATAGACTGCAAATCACCCAGAACAAAATCGTAAGATTCATCCTGGGGCTGGGACCAAGAGAGCATGTAGGCCAGAATGAATTACAGCAGTTGGATATGCTGAATGTTGAAGACAGAGTAAAGTAACTGAAGCTAAATCATGTTTATAAAATTGCTCACAAGCAGTGTCCAGAATATCTTGCTGTCAGTTTTGTCAAGGTGGGAACCGCAGCAATCATAGTACTAGGGGGAGAGAGCACAACTTTGTAGTACCCACAGTCATTGGCCAGGCTTCAAACACCTTTTATTGTACAGCAATAAAGGAATGGAACAGACTGCCCGCACATGTCAAAGCCAGTCATAGCATGAACCAGTTCAAGAAGAGTGCCAAAAGGTGTCTGATGAATGTAGGTACAGAAAGGGAGTGGAATGATTTTCTATTTTTTAGCTAACATACGTGTAAATTTTACCTTATTCCTAGTAATGACCCTCGTATTGTAGATAGTCTTAATGACCCTCGTGTAGTAGATAGTCTTTTTAGTATGATAATAAGATGTTATCTTCATTATAGAATAATAAGAAAATATTATAACCTTTATATTATAATAATAAGGTAAAAAGGACCCCAAAGGAAATAAGGGTCAGGGTTCTGACTTTTTTGGGTTACCCCCGTTCTCTACACAATGCGTATGTATGAAATTCATGTAACTGTATTTGTGTATACCTAATAAACTTACTTGTTTGCTTACTTAATCCCCTTGTATGCTGTCATAATTTAACCCCCTGTGTACAGTGTCACCCCCCTTATCTTTTTACAGTGTTACCACCTTATCTCTATGTCAGCGTCCCACCAAATCTTTGTGGACAGTGTTACCACCATTATCGCCGTGACAGTGCCTATCATTATCATTTTTGAAAATCCCCTGAGGGGTTTGGGGTAATCACCTCCACAGCCGGTATGTGACCAGGCTCATTGTGTTAAAGGTGTTCACTCTTTTACTTTTTGCTGCCGAAAAGTCGTCGGTAAGTCTGGGCTTTTGCCTTTAGGTGCCTATCCACTCCTTTTTAAGACAGTTTTTGGGGTCTAGGGTACCCCCTTTTTACGGGGGGTTGAAAATCTTCCCCTCTGAATTTTGGGTTTGTCCTTTTTGACAACCCCCGAAATAAGTTTAAAATTTTTACCGACACAAGGTCAAAACAATTTTAATGGACCTGTTGAAAAGTTTTCCCAAAATCTTTTCTTTAAAGGGGTGATTTTGGGGCGGGGTTTTGGCTAATCCCCTAGTTTTCAATTTTTATCTATTTTTTCTCCTCTGGACCAGGGAATACAAATCGGGGTTTTCGGGGAGGGGCGAGCAAAAATCACTAACTTTTTTTTTATCAGTTTTTCAAGGGATTGTGCATGAATTAAGCGCAAAAAAAAACGTATAGGCTGTGTTTTTTTTGACTTTTACCCTTTTAAATTAGAAGAAAAAATTTAAATTTTTTGCACAATTTAGGGGTCCGGGATTTCTTTTCTACAAATTGGGGAAAGTTACAATGCTGATTGACATCAATTAAAGATAAAGGCGATTAAAAAAGACCCTGACTTTCGTAATGTCAGAGTTTTCCATTAAGAAAATTTTTTTATTTAAAAATTTTTTTTTTTGTGTACAAAAAAAATCAAAAAAAACAAAGCTGTAAACAGAAACACAAATCTACCCTGGGTGTTTGTAGAAACATCATCCCCAATTACTCTGCAAAAATCAGACAATCCTATTAAAATTATCGCAAGAGGTATTACAATTCAATAAATTATTTCTGATTTATATTGATTTTGTTTGGTGTGCCAAAATTTAGATGTTTCACTCACCCCTTTTGTTTACAAACCCGCAGGCACTTTTTGACACCGCAGGCTACTTGTTGACAGCCGCAGGCTCTTGTTGACAGCCCCCAGGCACTAAGGGGCTCGCCGCTTCACATCTAGCCAGCAATAGATGCATGTAGAGTTTTAATTTGCAAATTTTTTGGGGGAAAAAAAAAAAAAAAACTAAATTTCCAAAAATATTTTTGCTGAAAGCACACCCAAAAAAAAACCCCCAAAAAAATAAAAAACATACTTAAAATACGATAGAAAAAGTAAAATTTTCATCAAAATGTTGCCAGAATTTTTGTCTTATTTTTTCAGTAAGGGAAATTTTTTTTTCCCTAATTTTTTTAATTTTTTAATTTCCCCGAAACTGAAAAAGGATCACCCCCCCCTTCAAAGTTCCCAGTAATTTTGATAATTTTTCGCCCCCCCTTTTTACAAAGCCCTGAAAAATTTTTTGTATATTCTAAAGGCTGCAATTTTGCCTTTTTGATTTTTAAAAATTTAAAAAAAGCGTAAACCCACAAGGGGCCTGGACACAGTGGGGAGAAAATTTGTGCTGGGGTTATAATAGGGTAGGTTTGGGGAGGGGTTTAGAGGAAAGGAAAAAAAAGGCGGGAAAAAGGGCACTAGGGGTTATATGTCAAAAAATTTTTATAGTTGTGGGGCAATTTTCATTTATCTTTAATAAAAATCATTATGTACAAAACCCGTAAATGATAACAAAGATAAAATTTTTATTTATCGGTTTTCCCTAGACAAGTAGGAATTTGGGGGGACCTAGGTCGCAAATTATTAATTTTTATTATTATTATAATCCCAAGGGGGGGCGCAAAAACCCCGGGGGATTTTACAGCGCCGGGGGGGATGGGAAAAAGGGATTCAGGTTAATTTGGGGAATGGAGACCCTTTCCCAAATCCCTAAAACAAGAGCCCCTCCCCCATCAAGGAACCCTTTCCCTTTAGGGGGTAGGTTTGCAAAAAAAAAAAAAAAAAAATAAATTAAAAAAAATTTTTTTCCCCTTTGATAAACCCACTACTTGTCCATTCCACAAAGTTGCTCTGTACCCAAAAAAAACAAAAAAAATACAAACACCAAAGGGAAAGCATTAAAAAAAGGAAGTGTTTTTTTGGGGGTTTTCCCAAATTTAAATAAATCAGTGGAATAAAATTTACAAGGTTTTTAAAAGAGGTTTAATCAAAGCTGCTTTCATAGACAACCCGGAAGCTTTCTACAACAGATGGGAACAAAAAAATCTGGGGGCTGAATGGACTGCCCCTTGAAATTTGGGCCCTGTAGCCCAAAAAATGTTAAGGGTGGGGGTGATGGGCCCGGTAGTCATAAAAATGGGGCGATAGTGCTGTCCTGGGAACAGCAATGGTGAAGCTGGAAGGGGGCTGTCCTGGGAGACAGAATGAAAAAGTGGAGGTGGGTGTCCCCGGAGGGCAAATAATGGTTTAAAGCTGGGGGTGCTGTCCCGGGAGACATTAAAGGTTTAATTTGGAAAATGCTTTTCCGGGGGGACAGTTTTGGTGAAGCGGGGGGCGTCCCGGGGACGTAATTTGGGGAAGCGGGAGGTTTCTGTCCTGGGAGACAGTAAATTGGGTGAAGCTGGGGGGGGCCGGGGGACGTAATGGTGAACTGGAGAAATTTGCCCAGGGGAGTCGGGAATTATAAAGCAGGAAGGGAAAAACATATAAAAGACCTCATAGGGGACAGGAAACCCTAGTTGGGGAAAAAAGTTTTAGTCAAAGATAAGATTAAAAAAAAAATATTGCAAAACTAGAAATTTCCACAGGAAATAGCAAACAAAAGGGTTTCCCTTTGCAAAAGTGAGTAAAATTTTTTAACCCCAAAAAAAATGGTGTTGGGTCCATTGTTGGTGCTAGGGGGAAGGGTTTTAAAAAAAGGGAAACATGCACCAACAGGGTTTTCAGTCCGAAACCCCCCAAAGGCAAACGAAACCAAGCCTTGCACATACTATGCATTGGTATCGCGACATGGGAAATTGGAAAAACAACGGACATGCAACTATGACCACCCTAAAAAATGCCGTGCCCATATGCAACAGGAAAAGCAAACCCCCTTTTCCGAAAGCTTTTTCCCCATGAAATGTGTCCTTTTCGTACAGGAAAGACTGTGCTATAACTAAATTGCCAGGCACCCTCTAAGGGGACAAAAAGATACAAAACATCCGGGCCGGGGGAAAACCCGGGTAGACGCCACTCAAAAGGGAGGGGTTTTTTTAAGTGCCGGGAAGGAAAAAAATGGCGGGAAAAGGCAAAATCAAAACCCCAAAATCCAGTCTTCCCTGGAGTGGAACCACGTCGAGGCCTCCACTCCCAAACCAACAGATACAGTATAATGCCGGAAAAAAAATCCCCCCAGTACCAACAATACCACCATCATAACATTCTTCTTTCAAATAACAGGTCAAAAGCCAGCAAAAAACAACAAAAAACCTTTCATGTGGACTGCTTGCAGAGGGAAAGGCCCGTTCGCGGTTTTTACTGAGACCCACATAAAAGGATCCCTTGGCAACGAAATATGGATCCCGGTAACACTATACAGATGTGACAGAGTGAACAGGCAAAAAGGGGGGGGGGGGTTGGCCTTACATTGCAGAGTCACTTGTTTGCACAGAACTGCTTTAAAGCCCAAATGATGTAGTGGGAAACTTAGCAGTAAAGTCGGAACCAAAACCCAGTCATTTGGTTTTCTAAAGCCCCTGGGTGCAACATCCAGCAATTCCCGGAACAGCTTTTTAAAAATTGACCACTGTCTGGAAAATCTTCCAGCTCCTGCACCCACATCTTGCTCCTGGGGGATTTCAACTTAAGGCACCTAAAATGGAGGAACTTTAGCAAATAATATTGTTGCAGTAATAACACCAGGAGGCAGCTCTGATGAAAACTCACACTCACACGAGCTTTTAAATCTCTGCACAAAATTCAATTTAAACCAGCAAATAATAGAGCCTACTAGACTGGACAATACACTAGACCTCATCTTCACTAACAATGATGATCTGATAAGAAATGTCACCATATCAAAAACAATATACTCAGATCACAACATAATTGAGGTTCAGACATGTATGCGCGGAGCCCCAGACCGACATAATGAGATTAGTCACGAGGGTGCATTCACCAAATTCAACTTCAATAACAAAACATAAAGGGGACCAAGTAAACCAAGTCCTAACCGATATAAGCTGGGAAGATATACTAAGCAACACAGACCCGAACTTATGCCTAGAACAGATTAACTTGGTGGCACTCGATGTATGCACAAGGCTTATTCCTCTAAGAAAAGGAGGAGTAGATGTAAAATAGAAAGAGACAGGCGCTCCCTTTACAGGCGACGGAAAAGAATAGTAGAGCGGCTAAAAGAGGTCATATATATCTGAAATGCGTAGGGAGACACTGGCCCAGAGAAATAGCAAGCATCGAAATTAAGCTAAAGGAAATTATAGGAGTCAGGAATCGCGGGAAGAACTAAAAGCCATAAATGAAATCGAAAGAAACCCAAAGTATTTCTTCTACTATGCCAAATCAAAGTCGAGAACAACGTCCAGTATTGGGCCCCTACTTAACACGATGGGTCCTACACAGATGACAGCAAGGAAATGAGTGAGCTACTCAAGTCCCAATATGGCTCAGTTTTTAGCAAGCCGCTAACCAGACTGAGAGTCGAAGATAAAGATTAATTTTTTATGAGAGAGCCACAGAATTTGGTTAACACAAGCCTATCCGATGTTATCCTGACGCCAAATGACTTCGAACAGGCGATAAATGACATGCCCATGCACTCTGCCCCTGGGCCAGACTCATGGAACTCCGAGTTCATCAAGAACTGCAAGAAGCCCCTATAACGAGCCTTTACCATCCTATGGAGAGGGAGCATGGACACGGGGGTCGTCCCACAGTTACTAAAAACAACAGACATAGCCCCACTCCACAAAGGGGACAGTAAAGCAACAGCAAAGAACTACAGACCGATAGCACTAACATCCCATATCATAAAAATCTTTGAAAGGGTCCTAAGAAACAAGATCACCACCCATCTAGAAACCCATCAGTTACACAACCCCGGGCAACATGGGTTTTAGAACAGGTCGCTCCTGTCTGTCTCAAAATATTGGATCACTACGACAAGGTCCTAGATGCACTAGAAGACAAAAAGAATGCAGATGTAATATATACAGACTTTGCTAAAGCCTTCGACAAGTGTGACCATGGCGTAATAGCGCCCAAAATGCGTGCTAAAGGAATAACAGGAAAAGTCGGTCGATGGATCTATAATTTCCTCACTAACAGAACACAGAGAGTAGTAGTCAACAGAGTAAAGTCCGAGGCAGCTACGGTGAAAAGCTCTGTTCCACAAGGCACAGTACTCGCTCCCATCTTGTTCCTCATCCTCATACCTGACATAAACAAGGATGTCAGCCAAAGCACCGTATCTTCCTTTGCTGATGACACCCGAATCTGCATGACAGTGTCTTCCATTGCAGACACTGCAAGGCTCCAGGCGGACATCAACCGAATCTTTCAGTGGGCTGCAGAAAACAACATGAAGTTCAACGATGAGAAATTTCAATTACTCAGATATGGTAAACACGAGGAAATTAAATCTTCATCAGAGTACAAAACAAATTCTGGCAACAAAATAGAGCGAAACACCAACGTCAAAGACCTGGGACTGATCATGTCGGAGGATCTCACCTTCAAGGACCATAACATTGTATCAATCGCATCTGCTAGAAAAATGACAGGATGGATAATGAGAAGCTTCAAAAAATAGGGAGGCCAAGCCCATGATGACACTCTTCAGGTCACTTGTTCTATCTAGGCTGGAATATTGCTGCACACTAACAGCACCTTTCAAGGCAGGTGAAATTGCTGACCTAGAAAATGTACAGAGAACCTTCACGGCGCGCATAACGGAGATAAAACACCTGAATTAATGGAGCGCTTGAGGTTCCTAAACCTGTATTCCCTGGAACGCAGGCGGGAGAGATACATGATTATATACACCTGGAAAATCCCAGAGGGACTAGTACCGAACTTGCACACGAAAATCACTCACTACGAAAGCAAAAGACTTGGCAGACGATGCAACATCCCCCCCAATGAAAAGCAGGGGTGTCACTAGCACGTTAAGAGACCATATAATAAGTGTCAGGGCCCGAGACTGTTCAACTGCCTCCCAGGATACATAAGGGGGATTACCAACAGACCGTGGCAGTCTTCAAGCTGGCACTGGACAAGCACCTTTAAAGTCGGTTCCTGATCTGCCGGGCTGTGGCTGTACTTTGGGTTTTTGGGGGTGCAGCCGGGCGGGAAAAACAGTTTGGGTTTGATCAGGCTTGATTTTCCCGGAGGTTTGCCCAACGGGCCCGGGAAAGCGTGGGCGTTGCCCCCCGGAAAAACCCTCCTCTTCTAGGTAATGCGGGTTTAAATATTTTTAATTTGTGGCGGTATTTAAAAAATAAAAATGGTTATTTTTTATACACTTTTGCATAACAGAGGAAAATATATCTTAAATCATTCCCAAATTTTGGACTGGAGATTTTTGGTGTATCATACTCAAAAAACCCTCACTAACTAAATCTTAAAAATTTAATGCGGGGCCAGTATACACAAAAAAATCTGAGAGCTTATCTGGGTTCTGGACCCTTTTCTTGCCCAAAACGTCTAAATTTTCTCGGTTATGCGGGAAATGTACTTTCCACCAATTTGCCTCCTTTTTGAGAGGTGAAAAACAAAATTTTTAATCAAAGGCACGAAAAATTTTTTCCCTTTTTACCAACGTTTGTCCCAAAAATTCAAAACCAAGAGGGCGATTTCTCCTTCAGGAGAAAGGGTAAATTTTTTGTAAAACTTTTTTTAAAATAAAACTTTGGGATCTATTTATCTATAAATTCCCAGTATTTCGGGGAAAATTAAACAGTATTTTCAATGCACCCGGGCCCGGGGGAGTTCTTTTGAAAAACGTTTCAAATTACTCCTTCCTTCAGGAGACGTTTCCCAGCAAGTTCTGGTTGAGTGGCTGTTCCCCCTATTTGGGGCACTAGGGATTTCATTTTCTGGCATCATTGGTCGGGCGTTATCTTCCATACCCACTTTTGGTCACTTTCCCTCAGATTTTCATTTACATTTGATTGAACCCCAAAATTCCCAAAGGGGAAATTTTTTATTTTTTTGTGGGGAAAACTTTCCTGGTCAGGGAAAAAACACTTTGACATTCCTGAAAACCCACCTTGTGTTACTGGGCCCAATTTCTTTATTTTTCCCGGGGCCCAATGTTCGATGTTGTTCGTGTCATTTAACCCCAATGTCCCCGGGGTGAATGGTCTGTCTTTTAAACTGCCTCTGTCGCACCTTTTAAAAAAGTTTTTAACGAAAGTGTAAGAGGATATTCCTTACGCCCCACATTAGCCCAAATGATCAATTACTTTTTTTAAAAATTTTTAAATTTTTATTCCCTATCCTAAACCCCTCTTTAATCTTCTTTCCTTTCTCCGGTTTAACCCTTTTTGGAAGGGGCAGCTTTCAAATTTTCCTTTCCACTTTATTGGGTAAAAAGGGTTTGTTAATACATCTCCCTCAGGTTTTATCACTCTTTTAGAGGGGGGCCTATTTTTTTTCGTTTTTCTCCCTCCAAAAACACTCCCGGGGAAATTCTTAAAAAATTAAATTTTCTCTTCCGGTGTAGTATTTTTCGGGACACCTTTTTCCACTGGGGCCATCAGTCTTTAAAAAGGGCCCCCCCTGCCAAGGGGCTCTGGAGTAAAAAATTTTTCCGGTTAACCCCCCTCGGGGGTTTACCGAGTTTAAAACATCGTTATATTTTTTAAATTTTTTTAAGTTTTGAGCCCCGGGCTACAAAATTTGGGGGCATTATCCGAAATTTTTAAATTTTTGGGAAAAGGGATCTCCTAGCTCCCAAATTTTCAAAACAGCTGTAAAAAATGTTTGCAGCCCAGTCCTGTGCCATTCCCAAATGAACTGCCTTTTTGCAGTACGGGGAACAAACATACATTTTCAAAAGAACCCCCTTTTGGGAAGAACCTTTTAAAAAATTATTGGCCCAAACTATAGTCTAAAACCTTTTTTAAATTCCAAATGGTTTCCTAATTGTACACGCTTTTTTGGGCCAATGGTGGGGCCCGGGGTTTACATATAGGATCTGGCATCCACATGGCAAAATTATTACACAAGTTTTAAATTTCCCCCTTTTTACACTTCGCCGTCCTTGTGGAATCCAAAAATTTTCCCCTAATAAAATTTTTAAGGTATCTTGTACCCCCCCATGCTTTTTACTTTTTTATAGGCATTTAGAACAATAAAATTTGTTAGAAGATGATTTTTGGGGGCGGGATAACCCAATTCAGCATTTTTTTAACCTCCCTCTGCCCCTTAAATTACATTGTTCTCAAAAATAACCCCCAATTTCTTTTAAAATTAAAACCCCTTTCACAATTTTTCTTTCCATCTTCTTTTTAAATTTCTTTTCCTTAGATTTCCTCCTGTCTCTCTTTACCCAAAATTTTAAAGGGGTTTGTAAAACATTTTAAATAAAAATTATTCATTTTGGTTTAGAAATTTAAACCCCAAAATTTAAATTTTTTTTGATTAGTTTGGGTAAAGAAAAATACCTTTTTTAAAATCAATGGCTAAGGGGGGGAAAACTACTGGGGGTGGTCACAGTAATTTCAAAGGAGCAATTTTACCCCTTTTGTACAGGGAAATTAGCTTTATTTCCCAACCCGTCGGCCCTTTTAAACCATGATACAGCATTTAAAAAATTTTTAAGCAAAAGGTAAACCTCGGACAAAAAATCAGGGGTTTTCTCCCCCCCAAGGTTTTATGATTAAATTTTAAAAAATTGCTGAAAAAAAAATATTTACTTCTTTTGGGCTTTGGGTTTAATTTCGGGTGACTCTTTTTGTACGTACAAAAATTTTATTTTTTCCTTTTTAAATCCATTGTAAGGATACCTCTTTAAATCGCCCAAAATTTACATTTGTCCCAAATATTTATCTCCCGCAATTATTTTTACTTTAAATTAGCTAATTTGAAACCTACAAAAAATGGCTTTTAAATTCCAACTGGGGCCCAAGGTAGGTGTTTTTTGGAGCACTTTAGCTTTAGAAATAAAAAGAGAAAAAAAACACTATTACTTTGGGAGGAAAGGAACGGCTCCATACCCAGTTTTAAAGAAATCAAAAAAAATGGGGGAAAACTTTTTTCCCAAATTTGGATTGGCCACCGGGGGGGGGGAAAAACTTAAAACATTGGTTTTTTTTCATAATCCCAAAATTAATTATCCCACCGTTTTTGAATTCCTGGGTGGGTTTTTCCCAAGCAATTTAAGTTTTCCTTGTTTCCGGTTTAAAAATTTCCCCTCTTTTTGAAAGGGGTTTGCACTAAACCTAGGGGGTCAAAAAATTTGGAAACCTCAGAAAGCAAGACTCTCTTAGTTAATTTTTGGGGTACTGAAAATTATTGGTTTTTAACTTTAAAAAATCCTTTGTATCCAATTTTAACCCCAAATACATTACTACATTTTGGAACTTCATTCCAGGGTAATTTTTTATTTATTTTGCCCTTTTAATTTTGGGCGATTTCTTTTCCCTTTCCCTCGGGGCCCATTTTGGGCACTTTGCTTATTTTATTAGCTTCTCCATAAGTCTTTTAATTAAAACTTCCTTTTCCCTTTGACGTCACCCCCGGGAAAATTGTCCACATAAATTGCTTGTCATTACTTTCTCAGTGGATTTCCTTCGTTTAAGGTGTGCATTTTTCTTTCGTTTTGAAGTAGGAACGGCCCTGGATGTTAGCACCAAATTTTTTGGCTTTTTAAAGAAAAGGGTTTTTTAGAGTGCAAGTGGGTAAATGGTTTCCGGGCCCAAAAGAAGCGGGTAAAACCCCGGGTTTTCAGCCTCTTGTAAACATTTTTAGGAAAGCTTTCTTATTTTCGGGCCTTTAAAGGGAAAACCCCTTCACCCCGAAATTTAAAAAGGGTTTCTCCCTGATTTTTCCCCAACGACGGACCCCCTATCAAACAGTCTTTTTAAATGGGTTACATTTTTGTTACCCCTGGCAGTTAAAATTTTAAACAAAATTTCCTGAAGGGGGGGTCTTAAACCCTTCTTCACCCCGGGGAAGTGGAAAATAGTAAACCATAAATTTTGGTTTGCTCAGGGGTCCCTCTTTCTTTAAATTTTTTTAAAATTAACGGGCCAGAAAATTATTCATTATAGGCAGTTAACAATTTGGTTGTTTTAAACCCCGGGTTTGCGGAGCTGGGGCCTTTTAATTGCCCATATCCCATTCTTTTTTTTTAGTGGGCAATTCTGGATGGTTCATTTCCCCCGGGAAAGTCGTACCCAGTATTTTTCCCGATTAAATTTTTTACATCTTCAGGTATTCTCCTGAGTAAAAAAATTTCTTTCTGGACTTTTTCTTTTAACATTTTCCCAATGCTTTTAAAATTTTCCCACAATTTATCCCCCGGCTAAACCCATCCTCTAGGGAAGAATTATTTTGGGGCACGACTTCAGGGTTTAAGACACACAGTTAGGGGTATTTGTAGTTCCCCTTAGTCTTTAAATTTATTTTTAAAGGGGAAAACCCTACCATCCCTTACATGGCCTCCTGCAGTTTTTTAAAAGGGTGGGGACACCAAAATTCTTTACCATACCCTTTACAAAGGAGGGCTTTTAGTCATACCAAATCAAAATATTTTTTTGGGGCTACAGAATCTCATTTAACACCAAAAGGGGGTGCAAAAATTTCATTATGTGGAGTCTTTCTGTAGTTTTAAAAAAAGCCCTACGTAGATATTTTTTTGGGAAAAAGTCTATCAAAAATTAGGCTTAAAACCACGTTTTTTCTCTTTTCCCCCAACCTGACTTTTACAAAACAGTGTTTTCAATTAAACTCTTTTATTGAAAAAAAAAACCCGAAAATTTTTTGAGTTGTGGATTTCCCATCTTTATTTTTTTTTCCTTTTAAGACATTTACGTTTAATAAAAATTTAACTTTGGGGGATCCCTGGTCTAGTAATGCTTTTAATTTTTTTGATGTATGTCTTTTATCATAAAATTTTTACCGGAACACAGGTAAGGGTACTTTTAAACCCAAAACCCCTTATTTAAAATTTTGCAGCCAATTTTTTTTCTTTTGCTCCCGTTGTGTTAGGATTGGGCAACATTATTTTTTTATCAAATTTTATACAGACCCTTAACCCCTGATATATTTGGGGTTTCCCTTTTTGGGCATTGTAAAAGTTGTTTTTTTTTTTGGATGACAATTTTTTTACATTGTGATTACCTAAACACCCGATTCGTCTTCAAATTCCTCCCAAACTTTCCAAATTTTATCAAAATTTCCCTGAATTGTATGCATTCCAAATTTTTTGAAAAATGGTTTCCCTTAAAAGAAAAAACAATCTTTTTTTCCCCTGACTGGTTTTTATTTAAATGGGGGTACTTTAGGAGGGGGACTTTTTTTTTTTCCCTTTTGGAGGGAAACTTTTTTCTGGTTCTGGGTAAATTTATATGATCCCATGCAAAATTTTTTTTGGGAAAAGAATTTTTATTATTAACATTGGGATAATTTTTCCCTTTTTGAAAATTGACAGATACCTTAGGTTATTATGTGTTGCCTTTTTTTAAAAAGGGGTTTGTTGGCTGGTCCCGCAAAAGGAAAAATTTAAATTTTTGTAGACCTAGTCTTATTTTTCCCCAGTCCAAAAAAAACCCTTTTTGGTATTTATTCCCAGAATCATTTTTAAAAGGGTTTTTTTGTGAATTTATTCTGTACCTGGCACTCAATAGCCATTTGATTTCTTCAGTTTTTATTTATTTCTTAAAATTTTGAGAGTGCTTCCGTTTAACTCTAAAAATTTCTGTTTAAAACCTTTTTAAGTTTGATTGGAGATTTTTTAAATTTAAAAAAGAATTTAAATAGTTTCCCCCCTACTTTCTTTTTATATTTCCTTTGTGACTTTCAACAAGTCAACTGCTTTTTTAAGGAAAACATTTTTCATTGGGGAAAGGGTTGTTGGTATTTTGAGCAAACTCCTCTTAAAATGTCCTTTGAGGGGAAAAATTAAATTTTGTTACAAAAGGCTTGGGCCCCTCCCGTCATGCACAAGTGCCCTTTTAAAAAATTTACCAAAAAATTTCCCCTCATTTTTTTCCAGGGTTAAAAAACAGGGGAAACTTTATTTCTGGGAGTTTTGGGGAAAAAGGGCTCTTTTTGTTGGAAGGGAGACTGATTAAAATGCCTGGTTTTCCCTTTTTTTATTCAAAGGGCCCGATGTTTACAAGAAAAAAATCTTTTTTCCCCTTTTTTTTATAATAAATGTTTTTCATGAGTTTTATTTCCCTCTCATCTTTTACAGTTTTTTCTAATTTAAAACTCCCTTTTATATTTGTTGTTAAAATTTTTTGGGTTTTAATCATATCTATTCCCCAAAAATATCTAAATACAATTTTATAAACATCAGTATTCACAGTTTTTTTTTTCAATTTAATTTCAAAACCCCTTTTTTATTGCCTTGGTTACATGAACTTTTTAGCTTGAGTGTTTCTTTTCTTTATCTTTATTTCCTTTTGTTTGTCTTTATATTTAAATTTTCCCCATTTTCAGCCATTTATTTTTAATGTATTAAATTCAAATTTAAAAACGCTAAATTTTGTACTAAAATTAAAGCATTTTTGAAGGTAAAAAAGTACACCTTACCTTTAAATAAAAACCTAGTACTTGAGCTTAGCAATTTTCATGTAAGAAAATAATATAAACTTTAAATATACAAATTTAAAACAAAAAATTTTAGCCAGCCTTGGCTTATCAAAAATTTTTTTCCCAAAATTAAAAAAATCCTTGCCCGAAAATTTTTGGGATTGCAAAAATTAAAAATTATTTACAATTTTTATTTGCTATACTTGGGTTATCAATTAACATACACTGATATAAATCTTGGCCAAAAAATTTTTTTTTGGTTTTTTGGGACTTTGGCCCTTTTCAAAATTAAATTATAACATTTAAAATTAAATTTGCTACATTGCTTTTCAATTTCCATACACTTATACACATTTAAAATTTTTCTTTAGCCAACTTTGGGTTTGGGTTTCAAAATTTTTTATTGTAATTATTATTAAAACCATACACTTAGGGGAAAATTTTTGGGTTAACATCCACCTCCTTTTTGTCATTTCACATATAATCATTAAAGGGAATTAACTAATTAATGCTTCACCAATTAAACCCCCGGGGTTCCCAAAAAGGACCAACGGGCAAATTTTTAAAAGGGGAAAAATTTTTCATTTATTGAATGTAAAACATTAGTAAATAAAAAGTAAAATGTTTAAAAAAGGGTAATTATTATTTTTTCAGAGGGTTCATAGACCCAAATAGGGGGAAATTTGGGGCACCTTTGGTGCCCAAAAAATTTCCCCCCTTGGGTAAACCCACCCCCGTCATATCCACAAGTTGCTTGGACCTATTTTTTAAACAAATGAAAAAATTTCATCACCCGGAAAGTGGTAAATATTTAATTTTGTGGAATGTATAAATTTAAAAAAAAATAAATGGTTATATATTTTTATAATATATATATATAATATATATATATATATATAATATATATATATATATATATATATATATATATATAGTATATATATATATATATATTATATATATGTATATATATATATATATATATATATATATATATATATATATATATATATATATATATATATATATATATATATATACACAATTGCATAACAGAAGGAAAATATATCTTAATATCATTCACCAATTTGACTGGAGATTAATGTGTATCCTACTCAGAAAACCTTACTTTCACTAAATCTATGAAAATAATGCTGGCCAGAATTACACACAAATCTAGAGAGCTTATCTGAGGTTCCTGGAGCTGTCTTGTCCAGTCGTCTGATATCTCAAGTTATGCAGGAATGCACATCCACGAATTTCGCCTCCTATTTGAGAGGTGTCAACACAATTTTAACCTCTAGAGCACGAAAAATTCTTCCCAATATACCAACGTTTGTACAAAATTCAAAACCAAGATGGCGAGTCTCCTGCACAGACGCAGGCTCAGTTTTCGATAACATACTTCTTTTAAAAATACAATACAGGGCATCTATTTATCTATAAATTGCCGTATTTCTGGAAAATATATATATAGTATTTTCCACATAGTAAACCAGTTGCTGACAAAATGTCAATAAGTGATCGTAAGTCAAAGGCAGGACCGTCTGCAAGAAGGAAAGATAAGGTAAGAGCAGTAGGGCGATGGCATCGGTGTAGCTAAATCCTGGTAGCTTGTTGGTAAACCAGAACTTCACAAGAAAGTGAAGAACTGAAATAGGGACCCAACCCGTCGCTGCCTTAAAAGTAGCTGTTAGAGTACAGCAATATTCCAGCACAGGGAGAACAAGCGATTTGAAAAGAATCATCCTGGGCTTGGCGTTTACTGGTTGGACAGTTCTCGTTACCTATCCTTTCATTTTCCTATCTGATGTGGTAGATACATTGTTGTGACCTTTGAAAGCGAGATTCTCTAACATTATCAATCCTAGGTCCTTCACGTTAGTTTTCTCTCTATTGTGTGGTTGGAATCTGTTTTATACCAAGATTCAGTTTTAATTTCTTCGAGTTTTCTATAACAGAGTAATTTAAATTTATCTTCATTGAACTTCATATTGTTTTAATGTATCCCATTGGAAGGTTTGGTTGATGTCTGCTTGGAGATTTGCAGTGTTTTTGATGGACGACATTGTCATGCAAATTCGGGTGTCATCCACGAAGGAGGACACAGTTCTGTGGCTTACATCCCTCTCTTATGTCAGATTTGAGGATGAGGAACAGGATGGGAGCAAATACTGTACCCTGTGGAAAAGAGCTTTTCACTGTAGCCGCCTCTGAGTTTGCTCTGTTTACTATTACTCTTTGTGTTATATTTGTTAGGAAGTTATAGATCCGTCTACCAACTTCTCGAGTTATTCCTTTACCACGCATTTTGTGCTCTATTAGACCATGGTCACACCTGTCGATGGCTTTCGTTAAATCTGTGTATACTACATCTACATTTTCTTTGTCCTCCAGTTCATTTAAGACCTTGTCATAGTGGTCGAGTAGCTGGGACAGGCTTGAGCGACCTGCTCTAAACCTGTGTTGCCTGGGTTGTGTAACTGATGGGTATCTAGGTGATTGGCGATCTTGCTTCTTAGAACCCTCTCAAAGATTTTTATGATGTGGGATGTTAGCGCTATTGGTCTGTAGTCCTTTGCAATTGCTTTACTGCCACCTTTGTGGAGTGAGGCTATGTCTGTTGTTTTTAGTGAGTGTGGGATAACCCTTGTGTCCATGCTCCCTCTCCAAAGAATGCTGAAGGCACGTGACAGTTCATGGTGAACTCAGAGTTCCATGAGTTTGGGCCTGGAGCAGAGTGCATAGGCATGTCATCTATTGCATTTTCAGAGTATTGTATTGTTAGGATAATATGAGAAATTTTGAATTGACCAAATTTTCAGTCTCAACAATAAAAAAATCGCTTAGATTTTCGACTCTTAATCTGGTTAATGGCTCACTAAACACTGTTTACCTGGAGACCTGGAGAGAGTTCCGGGGGTCAACGCCCCCGCGGCCCGGTCTGTGACCAGGCCTCCTGGTGGATCAGTGCCTGAGTCATATTGGGATTTTAATATCTCACTCATTTCTTTGCTGTCAACTGTCCCATTTCGGCTAACCGTGGGTCCGATACTGGATGTTGTGTTGGTCTTAGATTTGGCATAAGAAAAGAAATATTTTTTCTCCAATTTCATTGGTGGCTTTAGGTTCTTCTTGAGTTTCTTGCCTCCTGAATGATTCCTTATGCTTAAGTTTGATATTTGCTATTTCTCTGACCAGTGCCTCCTTTCGTATTTTAGATATACTGGCCCCTTTCAGTCTCTCTCTTTCTAGTTTACATCTTCTCTTTTTTTTCTTACAGGACTGTGCCTTGAACATACCTCAAGTACCACAGAGTTTATTCTTTCTAGGCATAGGTTGGATCCATGTTGTTTTAGGATATCTTGCCAGTCTGTTTCATTTAGGACATGGTTTACTTGATCCCACCGTATGTTTTTGTTATTGAAGTTGAATTTGGTGAAGGTACCTTCACAACTGGTCACCATTTCTGGTCAGAAGCCCTGCGCATACATGTCCGTAACTTAATTATGTTGTGGTCTGAATGTATTGTTTTTGTTATTTTCCATATCATATCATCGTTGTTGGTGAAGATGAGGTTTAGCGTATTTTCCATTCTTGTTGGTTCTGTTATTTGCTGGTTTAAAGTGGAGTTCTTGCAGAGATTTAATAGCTCATATGTGTGAATTTTAATCTGACCTGCCTCCAGGAGTTATCTCTGCTAAAACATTATTTGCTACACTCTTCCACTCTACAGAGCTCGTCACGGCGTTATGCCGGGTGAGCGCCCCTGCATAATGCCGTGACGAAAATCAAAGGCTTTCCATACAAGGGGGGTCTTTTTTCGTCAGTGCATTATGCCGGGTAGCAGCCGTTAGCACGACGTCACGGCCTGCCACCACACTTCACAGTGACTCCTCAGTGCTCACGTGGCTGCCATGGTGAGAAGTATTGCACTTTAGACTCTCACCCAACCCATCTTTTGTCTGGTGTTCCCTTTGGATTTGGGGCTATACATGTTTGATTATGGGTAAAAGGAAGTCTTCAACACCTGAAACTATAGCTCAAATCATAGGGCTTCACAAAACTGGGCACCAGACAGAAGAAATAGTGGAGAATGTTGGTGTGTGTGAGTGTTCAGTGAGGAACTGGGTGTAGCATTTCAAGGTTGGTGGCGGTGCCGAGTTACCATCTGCCAAACCTCGGCCTGGCCCCTCGAAGAAGACATCTGCTCATACCTTAACTGTGTTAAAGAAGCAGTTAGAGAGTACACCTATGACAACTGCTAGAGAATTGAAAGATCCTCTCCAAGCCACAGGCTGGATTATGCAAAGAAATATCTTCACCGGAATCCTCAACGGTGGTCTGAAGTACTTGAGAGTGTTGAAGAAAACTTCACCGTCACCTGTAACCATGGGGGACATGTGTACTGGCCCAGAGGTAGTGACCTGCTAGACCCCAGGCTACACTTGTAGGATCACCAAACACCCAGGTGTTTCAGTGCTCAGAGTGTTGGTGAACTCATTGTGCTTCCCAAAAACCAGTATATGAACCAGTATAATTTCCTGGAGTTACTGTGTGACAATTTACATGAGGCTTTGACAAGTGTGGGGCTATAGTTTTTATGCAGGACGGTGCACCGTGTCATACCACTAAATCTGTAGTTCAGTGGCTTAAGGACTGTGAAGTGAGGTTCCTTAATGACTGGCCAGACAATTCCCCAGACCTAAACCCTACTGAGAACCTCTGGTCAATAGTGAAACAAAGTTTACTAGGCTGGAGGCTGCTCTACATGATGCTCTACATGAGGCTCTTCCTACGTGAGTCTCTTTCTACACGGACGCAGCACCAAGTATTAAAACCTCAGTAACTGTGCATATATATATATATATATATATATATATATATATATATATATATATATATATATATATATATATATATATATATATATAATATATATATATATATATATATATATATATATATAATTTATTAATAAAATTTTAATTTTTCATGGTATGGGTTTGTTTTTTTGGTACTGGGTGGAGGGGCCATAATCTGTACGACCTGTAGGGTCTTAAGTTAAATAGCCCAGCAGAAAGATGTTTGGGGCAGGGGGGGAGTTTTTTCCAGGCATGTTTAATTTTCAAAGCTTTTCCTGGAATTGAGGGGAAGAAAAAAGCATCCGGGGCTTGCATACAACCACAAGAAAAGGGGTTTGGGTTTTCAATCTTACCGCCAAAATTTCATCTACATTATTTTGAGGGTTTAGTAGTCCGAGCAAATGAGCGACGGACAACACCCAACTCCCCCTTTTCCCTTTTTTAAACCTTTCTCATCTAAATGGGTTAAAATCGGGATCCAATTTTCATCTTAAGTGATCCTTTAGGGGTCTCTGGAATGCCGAAAACATTGCGTTTGCCCCTGTGACAGCCCCCTTTTGGAAGGTATTTTTTTTTTATTGAGGGTTTTAGCCCCCGTATATTTACAAATAAATGTTGTCGTGTACAGATACAAGTGGAGTTTTGTTTGCGGGCATAATATCGTTGTTATGTAGTGACCCCATGACTGTGCCTTGGCTCCATAAGTTTTTGAATTCCTAGAATTTCTGTCATTTCTTGCCTTTTCCCTTTTTTTTCCTGGCACTGGAAAACCTCAGTCCCTGGGTGGTTATGTCTCCCTTCGTTTTTTTTTCCCCTTAAAGGGGTGATCTGAACTTTGTCCTCTAGCACATTTTATATACACAACGTTCACTTCGTTTTTGCAGAGTAGTTATGGTTTATTGCCTCAAACAAAATGTTAAAGGGACAAAACAAAAGACAATATTAATGACCGCTAAAAGAATAACCCCCAACATTTAATATGAAGGTCATAGGATGCAGTATTTTTGAGACTTTTTAAGCACTGTTAAAAAAGGGGAGCTACAAGCATCTGTGCGTGAGAAAAACAATATGGCTGTAGCGTAGATTCAATTACTTAATTTCAAATCTGCTTCTCATAACACGTTAATGACTCATAAATTTATTACCTAGATGCTACCTTATATCACTTTTAACACTGTTAAAACCTTCTACATGATTTTTGGCAACACAACTGCAAATGTCTTATTTAAAAGTTTTCGTTTAAAAATTCTCCCCTTGCAAGGGAAAACAAAGGAAATTCCGGCCGTACCAGACGAAATTTGGAAAATTTAACACCCACATTCAACCAAAATCAAAAAAAAAAGGATCCAAAAAATTTGGGTTCCTCTTAAGATACGTTATATGTTATAAAAACACTCTTACTTAATAATAAAATAATAATAAAATAATAATAATAATAATAATAAAATAATAAAAAAAATAATAAAATAATCATAATTTTTACACCATACTTTTTACAAGGGATATAACCATAGCGAATAAGACAAAAACTATAGAAAGCGCTTTTATGCTGAAAATTCCCCCAATTAGTCAATTTTTTTTCCCGGATGCGACCCCCCACCCCGTCACTAACACCCTCCCCCTTGACTGATGGGGAACATAGACATCCGTGTAAAGAAAAATCCCAAGTTTTACCCGCTGGAATGAACCCGGACACTCGCCGTGTGGAGTGAAACCTTAACCACCCGGCCCCGGGCCACACTTTAAAAGGACAAACTTTAGCATTAATTCCTTTTGACACTCTTAATATCTGCAACAAAACCCTAGAGAAAAACAAACACTACATTCCCCGGTCGACTTACCTGTTAAAAAATCAATGCACGAAAGGACCCAAAATCTGGGAATTTTTTGTCGAAAGGTTCCAGAGGGTTCCATCAGACGTTTCTTAAAAAAATTTTTATAAAAAAAAGCACCCCATTACTTTAAATTTTTTCTAAAAAAATTTAATTTTTAAAAACCAAAATACTGTCTTTCAACCATATTGTCTCACTTTCACAAGAAAAACAACTTTAACCCTAAAATGGAGGAGTATACCTGGAGTTTTCCCGGAGAGAGTTCCGGGGGCAACGCCCCCGCGGCCCGGGCTGTGACAGGGCCCCATGGTGGGTAGGGCCCGATCAAACCAGGTTTACTGGGTGCCCAAACCAAAATACAGCCACAGCCCGGCTGGTCAGTTTCCGATTCGTGCTTGTCCATGCCCGCTTGAAAACTGCCGGGGTCTGTTGGTAATCCCCCTTAGTATGCGGGGGGCAGTTGAACTCTCGGGGCCCCGAACTTTTTTTATGGTCTTTAACGGCATTTACACCCCTGTTTTCTTGGGGGGGTGGTGCTCGTCTGCCAAATTTTTGCTTTCGTATGAGTGATTTTCGTGTGCAAGTTGGGAAATTTTCCCCAAGGATTTTCCGGGTAAAATCAGTAACTCCCTTCCCCCCCTTTTTCCGGGAATACAGTTTTAGGAACCCAAGCGCTCCAGTAATTGAGGGGTTTTATCTCGTTATGCAGCCATGGGGGTTCTCTATCATTTTCAAGTCAGCAATTTCGAAAGGGCTTTTGTGGCCAATATTCCACCTAGATTGAAAAAGCACCCGAAGAAAGTCATCATCGGCTTGGCCCCCCTAGTTTTGAAGGGTTTTCATTTTCCATCCCGTTTTTTTACTAGCAGATGCATTGAAAACAATGTTATGGTCCTTGAAGGTGAGATCCTCAGACATGATCACTCCCAGGTCTTTGACGTTATTTTTCGCTCTATTTTGTGGCTGGAATTTGTTCTATACTCTGATGAAGTTTTAATTTCTCATGTTTTACCATATTGGAGAAAACTGAAGTTTCTCATCGTTGAACTTCATATTGTTTTCTGCAGCCCACGGGAAAGATTTGGTAGATGTCCGCCTGGAGCCTTGCATATCTGCAAGGGAAGACACTGCATGCAGATTCGGGTGTCATCTGCAAAGGAGGACACGGTGCTGTGGCTGACAATCCTTGTCTATGTCAGATATGAAGATAGAAACAAGATGGGGGCGAGTACTGTGCCTTGTGGAACAGAGTTTTTTCACCGTAGCTGCCTCGGACTTTACTCTGTTGAAATACTACTTTTTGTGTTCTGTTTGTGAGGAAATTATAGACACATCTACCAACTTTTCTTTTTATTTCCTTTAGCACCATTTTGTGCCCCTATTATGCCATGGTCACACTTGTCGAAGGCTTTGCAAAGTCTGTGAATGTTACATCTGCTTCTTTTTTGTCTTCTAGTGCATCTAGTTGGGACACCAGGAGCGACCCGCTCTAAACCCATGTTGCCCTGGGTTTGTGTAATTTATGGGTATCTAGATGGTGGCGATCTTGCTTTCTAGAACCCTTTCAAAGTTTTTATGATATGGGATGTTAGTGCTAAACGGTCTGTAGTTCTTTGCTATTGCTTTACTGCCCCTTTGTGGATGGTGCTATATCTGTTGTTTTTAGTAACTTTGGGACGACCCCGATGTCCATGCTTCCTCTCCATAGGATGTTAAAAGCACGTGATAGGGGCTTCTTGCAGTTCTGGCCCTGGGGCAGAGTGCATGGCCATGTCATTTATCGCCTGTTCGAAGTCATTTGGCGTAAGGATAACATCAGATAGGCTTTTGTTTACCAAATTCTCTGCCTCTCTCATGAAAAATTAATTTAGATCATTGACTCTAAATCTGGTTAGCGGCTTGCTAAAAGCTGAGTCATATTGGGACTTGAGAAGCTCACTAATTTCCTTTCTTTCATCTGTGTAGGACCCATCTTGTTTAAGTAGGGGCCCAATACTGCATGTTGTTCTCGACTTTGATTTGGCATAAGAAAAGAAATACTTTGGATATCTTTCGATTTCATTCATGGCTTCTAGTTTTTCCCGCGATTCCTGACTCCTATAAGATTCCCTTAGCTTTAGCTCGATGTTTGCTATTTCTATGACCAGTGTCTCCATACGCATTTCAGATATATTGGCTTCTTGTAGCCGCTCTGTTATTCTTTTTCCGTATTCTGTAAAGAGAGCGCCTGTCTCTTACTATTTTACATCCATAATGTTTTAGCAGAGATCACTCCTGGAGGCAGCTCAGATGAAAATTCACACACACACGAACTATTAAATCTCTGCACCAAATTCACTTTTAAACCAGCAAATAGTAGAGTCTACAAGACTAGAAGATATACTGGACCTCATCTTCACTAACAATGATGATCTGACAAGTAATGTAACTGTATCAAAGACAATACACTAAGATCACAACATAATAGAGGTACATACATGTATTCACAGGGCTCCGGACCAGCAAAATGTGAGCATTCATGAAGGTCTCTTCACAAAATTAAATTTCAATACCAAAAACATACAATGGGATCAAGTAAGCCATGTCCTGGGAAGACATCCTAAACAACACGGATCCGAGCATTTCCTTGAAAAAAATAATTCTGTGGTTCTTGAGATCTGGTCAAGACACATTCCATTAAGAAGAAAAAAAGAGAAGATGTAAACTAGAAAGAGAGAGAAGTTCCCTGTACAGATGAAGGCAAAGAGTCAATGAAATTGCAAATATCGAACATAAGCTGAAGGAATCTTATAGGAGACAAGAATCACAGGAAGAGCTAAAAGCCATAAAGGAAACTGGAAAAAAAACAAAATACTTCTTCTCTTAGGCCAAATCTAAGGGAAAAACAACAACCAGTATTGGGCCCCTGCTTAGGCAGGATGGGACATATATAGATGAAAGCCAGGAAATGGGTGAGATACTGAAGTCCCATTATGACTCAGTGTTCAGCGAACCACTGCCCACTCTAAGGGTCGACAATCCAAATGAATTCTTTTTGAAGGAAACCCAAAATTTGGTCATCCCAAACATCTCGGATACTATTCTAACTCCACAAGACTTTGAAGAGGCAATTAATGACATGCCCATGCACTCTGCCCCAGGCCCAGACTCGTGGAACTCCGTGTTCATCAAGAATTGCAAGAAGCCCCTATCACGTGCCTTCAGCACTTAATGGAGAGGGAGCATGAACACAAGGGTCATCCCACACACACTAAAAGCAACAGACATAACCCTACTCCACAAAGGTGGCAGAAAAGCAATTACAAATAAGGAATAACGGGAAAAGTTGGTAGATGGATCTACAACTTCCTGACAAATAGAACACAGTAATAGTAAACAGGCAGCCACGGTAAAAAAAAACTGTTCCACAAGGCACAGTACTCGCTCCCATTCTATTCCTCATCCTCATTTCTGACATAGACAGAGATGTAAGCCATAGCTCCGTGTCTTCCTTTGTGGATGACACCCGGATCACCATGACAGTGACCTCCATCGAAGAAACCTCGAGACTCCAAGCGGACATCAACCAAATCTTCGAATGGGCCACTCAATACAATATGAAGTTCAACGAGGACAAATTTCAACTACTCATATATTTGGAAACTTGAAGAAATTAAAAATGAGACAGGGTATACCACAAATTCTAACCATACAATAGAGCGGAAAAGTAATGAGAAGGACCTGGGAGTGATAATGTCAGAGGATCTCGCCTTCAAAGACCACAACAATGTGTCTACCTCATCCGCTAGGAAAATGATAGGATGGATAATGAGAACCTTCTAAACTAGGAACGCCAAGCTTATGATGAATGTCTTCATATCGCTTGTGCTCTCTAGGCAGGAATACTGCTGTACACTAACGGCCCCCTTCAACGCTCCGACATTGCAGACCTAGAGAGTGTACAAAGAACTTTCACGGCACACATAAGTACGGTAAGGCACCTAAACGACTGGGAATGGTTGAAGATCCTTGATCTGTACTCCATCAAATGTAGGCAAGAGAGATACATGATAATGGACACTAGGAAGGTCTTGAAGGGATTGGTACCAAACCTGCACACGAAAATCACTCCATATGAAAGCAAAAGACTCGGCAGGAGATGCAACATTTCCCGATGAAAAGCAGGGGCGCCACGCGTACACTGAGAGACAACACAATAAGTGTCTGGGGCCCAAGACTGTTTAATTGCCTCCCAGCACACATAAGGGGGATTAGGGATTACCAACAGACCCCTGGTTGTCTTCAAGAAGGCAATGAACAGGCACCTGACCAACCGGGCTGTGGTTCATACATCAGCTTGCGTGCAGCCAGCAGTAACAGCCTGGTTGATTAGACCCTGATCCACTATGAGGCCTAGTCTCAGACCGGGCCGCGGGGGCGTTGACCCCCGAAACCTTCTCCAGGTAAACACCATGTTCTTGTTCCATCCTTCCTAATAAGAGATAAGATCAGATTTTGCTAGAAATTTTAACCCCGGAGGGTTAGCCACCCTGCATAACCCAAGAGGGTTAGCCACCCTGCATAACCCCAGAGGGTTAGCCACCCTGCATAACCCCAGAGGGTTAGCCACCCTGCATAACCCCAGAGGGTTAGCCTCCCTGCATAACCCAGGAAGGTTAGCCACCCTGCATAACCCAGGAAGGTTAGCCACCCTGTATAACCCCAGAGGGTTAGCCACTCTGCATAAACCAGGAGGGCTAGCCGCCTTGCATAACCCCGGAGGGTTAGCAACCCTGCATAACCCTAGAGGGTTACCCACCCTGCATAATTCGGGAGGGTTAGCCAACCTGCATAACCCCGGAGGGTTACCCACCCTGCATAACCCAAGAAAGTCAGTGCGTCATCGAGGACTTTCTGTCTTATTTCTATTGTGGTCCTAAAATCTTGTCCCCCGGGATACGACCCACACCAGTCGACTAACACCAGGTACCTACTTGCTTGATAGGTGAACGGGACAGTAGGTGTAAGGAAACACTCCCAACGCTTTCACCCTTGCCGGGGATGAAGCCCAGACACTCAGTGTGTGAGGCCAGAGTGTTGCCTACCAGAAATACCGTCTCATCATGTTTTGTATAAGTTCAGGTAACTGGCCTCATCCTTATTGTAATTTTTATTAGAATTTTGCTTTTTAATTACTGAACAGTTTTAATATAATATAATCTAAGTGTTGTTATTGCAATGAACAGTGGAACCTCTGATCACGATCATAATTCTTTCCAAAACTTTGTTCCTTGATGCTGGTGAGGGGCTCTTGATCTAGGGAATTGGATCTTCTCCAGTTCCCTGAAATTAAACCTAATGCTTTCCCCACCCCCCACAGGGGCCCGTAAAAACCTATTTCTCCCCTTTCCCCATTTCTTCCATCCCTTCCTCTATTTCAATTTTCCTTTTTTTACCCCCTTTCACTAAACCCCTTTCATTCACCCTCACCCTCCTCTACTCCACTTCCACTCTCATCCACTCTTCCACCTCACTTACCCATAAAACCTCTCATCCCATTTCTTTCCATCCACCTCTACCCGATTATTCCATTTAACCCCATCCACTCTCATCCCATTGCCACCCTTCATCTCAATCTACCCACCCTCATCCCAATTACCCACTCTAACTCCACTTACTCCCTCTCATAACCCAGGTTACCCACCCCTCCAAATTCACCCTCTTCATAAACCTCCCATCCACTCTCAAAAAACCCCGGGTCCGCTGTCCCCGGAGGGTATAGCACAACCTCCACCTAGTTACCACTTGCTTGCGGAGAAGCCAAACCCCACGAGGGTTCCCAAACCTTCACCCCAAAAGTTATGGAATTCAGACTGTATCTGTTTATTTTATTTGTTACACTAAAATCCCGTGATAGAAACAGTAAACTTACACGTCATAACTTAACTTGCCCTTAAAGGTAAAGGGGACTAGGTGAAGAATTCACTTCCCACGAATTAAACCTGAGCACTTAATCCCCATCCTTCAGTCGTGTACAAGGTTCCTCCAAAATATTCTCACTGGTTGCGATCCATTGGGGGGATTTATTAATTTTTTTATTGACTTTTAAAAAAATTATCAAAGTTTTTGGGAACTTGAACATGATCGTCATTTTCTTTCCAGCCTATCTGGTTAATACTGGAAATTAATCTCATCCATTCCACTACATAAACCTCTGATTTCCAACCCCCACTCACCACACTTCACTCTCATCCAGCTCCCCTAATTAATACCCCACTCTTCTCATCCATTACATTGCATCTATTTCCAACTTAATTCCCTACTCTATATCTCACCCTCTATTTCCCACATTACTTCATTACTTACTTACCTCTTACATCATACCTCATCACACCTATTCACCATCCCCTTACTTCACCCCACTCTCACTCCACTCCTAAACTCTAAACTCTCACTCCCACTCTCACTCTCACTCTCACTCTCAAACCTCACTCCACTCTCACTCCACCTCACTCTCACTCTCACTTCTCACTCTCACTCTCACTCTCACTTTCCTCACTCCACTCCACTCTCACTCTCACCTCACCTCACTCTCCCTCCTCTCACTCTCACTCTCATCCTCTCACTCTCACTCTCACTCTCACTCCCACTCTCACTTCTTAAACTCCCCCACTCTCACTCTCACTCTCACTCTCACTTCCCCCTCACTCTCACTCTCACCCCTCACTCTAAACCCCCTCACTCTCACTCTCCACCCCCTCACTCCCACTCTCACTCTCACTCTCACTCTCACTCCACTCTCACTCTCACTCCTCACTCTCACTCTCACTCTCACTCCTCACACTCCCCTCTCACTCTCTACTCCACTCCACCTCACTCTCACTCTCACTCCACTCCACTCTCACTCTCACTCTCCCCCCTCTCACTCCACTCTCACTCTCACCTCACTCTCACCTCCCTCTCCCCCACTCTCACCTCACTCTCACTTTTCACTCTCCTCCTCACACTCCCTCTCACTCCCTCTCACTCTCACTCTCACTCTCACTCCCACTCTCACCTCACTCTCACTCCCACTCTCACTCCACTCTCCACCTACCCACTCATCCACTCTCACTCCATCCACTCTCACTCTCACTCTCACTCTCACTCCACTCCCACACCACTCCCTCTCTCACCCCTCACTCTCACTCTCACTCTCCTCTCCCCCACCCCACACACTCCCTCATCCACTCTCCTCACCCTCACTCCACACTCCCACCCACTCCTCACCCACTCCACTCCACACTCACACCCCACATTCACTCCACCCCTCCACCTACTCCTCACTCCACTCACACTCCACCCCCCACTCTCCCCCCACCCCAAACCTCCCCTCACTCTCACCTCTCACTCTCACCTCACTCCCCCACTCCCCCCAACCCCCACCCTCACCCCACCCACCCCCTCTCCCAACTCTCACTCTCACCACCCCCCACCCACACACCTACCCACACCCACCCACTCTCACTCTCCCCCTCCTCACTCTCACTCTCACTCTCACTCTCACTCTCACCTCTTACAACTCCCACCACTCCTCTACTCCCACTCTCACACCCCTCACTCTCACTCTCACTCTCACTCCACTCCCTCTCCACTCACCCACTCCCCTCTCACTCTCACCCACCTCACCTCACTCCTCACCCCCTCACTCCACTCCCACTCTCACTCCACTCCACTCTCACTCACACCTCACTCTCACTCTCCATCTCCCCACTCCCTCACACCACTCACACCCTTCACCCCTCCCTCTCACTCTCACCCACCTACCTCACCCACACCCCACTCCACTCTCCCCCACTCCTCACACCCACTCTCACTCCCACTCATCACTCTCACCCTCCCACTCTCACCTCACACTCTCACTCTCACCCCTCACCCCCACTCCTCCACTCCACCTCCACTCACCCACCCACTCCACCCACTCACTCCCTCCACTCCCCACCTCACTCCTCCCACTCTCACTCTCACTCCACTCCACTCTCACTCTCACCACTCCACCCCCACTCCACTCTCACACTCACTCTCCACTCCACTCACTCCACTCCCTCCACTCCACCTCACTCTCACCCCTCTCCTCACCCCACTCCTCACTCTCACTCTCACTCCACCCCCTCCCTCACTCCACTCTCACACTCCCCCCCTCACTCTCAACTCCCACCCCCTCCACCCCAAACTCTCACCCACTCTAAACTCTCACCCACTCACCCCTCCACCCACTCCCTCCACCCCCACCCCACTCTCACCTCACTCACACCCACTCCACTCTCACTCCCCACCCACTCCACCCCTCACTCTCACTCTCCCCTCTCACTCCACTCCACTCCCTCTCCACCCACTCTAAACCCCACCCCTCACTCTCACTCCCCACCCTCACTCCCCCTCCCCTCACACTCCACTCACCCTCACTCTCACTCTCACTCACACTCCACTCCACCTCCACTCTCACTCCCACCCCACCCCCAACCTCACCCCACTCTCACCCCCAACTCCACTCCCCTCTCCACCTCACTCCACTCCCACTCTCACTCTCACCTCACACCCCTCTCTCACTCTCACCTCACAACCTCACTCCACTCACACTCTCACTCCCACTCTCACCCAAACCCACTCCCCCTCCTTCACTCACTCACACCCCCCTCCACCCCTCTCACCTCACCTCACTCTCACTCCACCTCACTCCACTCCCCCTCCTCCCTCCACCCACTCCACTCTCACCCTCCCTCTCACCTCACTCAAAACCCCACCTCCCACCTCCACTCTCACTCCCCCTCCCACACTCACCCCCACTCTCACTCTCACCTCCCAACTCACTCCACTCCACCCACTCCACTCCCCCTCCCACTCCTCTCACTCTCACTCCCACTCTCACACCCACACTCAACCCACTCCCTCTCCACTCCTCACACCCCTCACCCACACTCCACCCACTCCCACCCACCCCACTCCACTCTCACCCCCACCCCACTCACACCCCTCACTCCCCCCTCACTCCACCTCCCCCCTCACCCCACTCCCACTCTCACACTCACTCTCCCACCCTCACCCCCCTCTCACCCCCCCACCCTCACTCCTCACTCTCACTCCCACCCACTCTCACTCCACTCCCAACTCCCCCACTCCACACCACTCCACTCTCACTCCCCTCTCACCTCCTCCACTCCCACCCACTCCCACTCCACCTCACACTACCCCTCTCCCTCACCTCACTCCACCCCCCACCCCCCCACTCTCACTCCACTCCACTCCCACTCTCAACTCTCACCTCACCCACTCCCACACCACTCCCACCCACTCCCACTCCCTCTCACCCACTCTCACACACCCTCACCTCACACCCACTCCCACCTCACTCTCACCCACCTCACCACCACTCCCACTCTCACTCTCACCCCACCCACTCACTCCCTCTCCACCCCAAAACCTCACTCCACACCCCCCTCACTCTCACTCTCACCTCCTCCATCAACCTCCTCACCCACTCCACCCTCACTCCCTCACACCATCACTCTCACCTCCCCCACTCCCATTTCCCCTTTCACTCCACCCCCCCCACCCCACTCCACCACTCCCACTCCCCTCCACTCTCACCTCCCCACTCCACTCCACTCTCACTCCACCCCACCCACCCCCACTCCCTCTCCACTCTCACTCCCACTCTCACTCCCCACTCCCCTCTCACTCTCACTCTCACTCCCCAACTCCCACTCCACTCCCCCACTCCCACCCACCTCCACTCCACCCACTCCCCCTCCACCTCCCACCCACTCTCACTCCCTCTCCACCCCACTCCCAACTCCCACCCCCACACTCCACTCCACTCTCACTCCCACTCTCACCCCACTCCCCTCTCACCCACTCCCTCTAAACCCCTCACCTCACTCACACTCCCTCTCACTCCCTCCCCCACCACACTCTCACTCTCACTCCCCTCCTCTCACTCTCACACTCACTCCCTCTCACTCCACTCCACACACTCCACCCCATCCACTCTCACTCCACTCTCACCCTCACCCCTCTCTCACCCTCATCTCACCTAAACCCTCACTCTCACCCCCCCCCACACTCTCACTCCACCTCACTCTCACTCCACTCTCACTCTCCCCTCACCCCTCTCTAAACTCCACCTCCCCCTCCACTCTCCCCTCCCACACCCCTCACCACTCCCCACTCTCATCCACCCCTCTCCACCACTCACCTCACTCCACCCCTCCCCTCTCACACTCCCTCTCTCACTCCACTCTCACTCTCACATCCCCACTCCCCCACTCCCACCTCACCTCACTCTCACTCCCACTCCACTCCACTCTCACACTCACCCCTCACTCTCACTCCCACCCTCCCACTCTCCCCTCACTCCCACTCTCACTCTCACCCCACCACCTCCACTCCCTCACTCCACCCCTCCTCCACTCTAAACTCCACATCTCCCCCCCCTCACCTCACTCCCCTCACACTACCCCACTCTCACCTCACACCCTCACCCACACCTCCCCCACTCTCACTCTCCCCTCTCCCCTCCCACTCCACCTCACCTCACTCCCACTCCCACTCTCACCCCACTCCCACTCCCACTCCCTCTCTCACTCTCACTCCACCTCACTCCCACTCTCACTCTCACTCCACTCTCACTCTCACTCCACTCTCACCCCCTCCCCTCTCACTCTCCTCTCACTCCTCACTCCCCTTTCTCCACCTCACTCTCACCTCCCCTCCACTCCACTCCCCTCTCTCACTCCCACCACTCCTCTCACTCTCACCTCACTCCACCCTCACTCCCACCCCTCTCCACACTCACCCCCACTCCCCCCACTCCCCCTCACCCCACTCTCACCTCACTCTCACTCTCACTCCCACCTCACTCCACTCTCACCTCACCCACTCTCACTCCACTCCCTCCTCACTCTCACTCCACCTCACTCCACTCTCACTCCCTCCTCACTCTCACTCCACCTCACCTCACTCCCTTTCCCCACTCCACCCCTCCACTCCCCACTCCACCCCACTCCCTCTCTCACTCCACTCCCCACCCTCTCTCACTCTCACTCTCACTCCCACTCTCACTCTCACTCTCCACTCCCTCCCCTCACCTCACCTCACTCTCACTCTCACTCCCTTTCTCACTCCCACTCTCACTCTCACTCCCACTCTCACTCCCACCCCTCTCTCACTCTCTCTCTCTCTCACTCCCACTCTCACTCTCACTCTCCCCTCTCTCACTCCACTCGCACTCTCACCTCACCCCCCACTCCCTCTCTCACCTCACTCTCACTCCCCTCTCACTCCACTCGCACTCTCACTCCCCCAAAGGAACTTGTTTCTGATTACTTGCAAAGCCATAATGTTCAACCTATCAAAAGAAAAACATTTTATCCTGTACAACATATAAGTTTAACACTCCCTCTTCTGCTGAACAATTTTCCCCATCAAATGGACCACCCCTGGACAACACTAGTGGTAGAATGAGAGTAAATTACATCCATGATTATGATAATCGTAGTAACTTATACCTGTCACCAAGAAGCAGAGGGACACCAACCGACCTATTCTAGAAAAAAATTTAAACAATGTTCCATTTTTCTGCATATTTTCTAAGTATCATCGTCAATAGCTGCACTTGATGATATACATCTTCCTAGTTTATTCAGGCACAGTTACATAAATTGTCATACATAGCACAATGTGTACATTTCCTGGGATAACAAAAAAAAACGTCAGACAAAGTGACTTATTTCCGTTGTGGGTCCCTTTAATTAATTACATTTTATCTGTTGATGGAGTTCAGAAGTTTCATATTGTTGGCCCATTCTAAACTTAATTATGGTGAGCAGATGTTATTTTATTTGTTGCAGCTACACTTCCCAAACTTGGTGTGGAAACTTGTGAGGTGATCCACCGGCAATCACTGCTGAGGTTGGTAATCTATGATTAACTATCCTATCATGACAGGCTATCATAGTTCCCATCTTTGGAAAGGGTAACTGTTTATGAAGGTTTTGAAAACTGACAAGTTGAAAAATTGAGACCCAAATTTTGCAACACCATGGGAATTCTTTATTGAAGAAACGTTTCGTCCCCCAGTGGGTTCATCATCCAATACAAAGTAGAAATGAACAATTAAAATGGTATAAAAAACCGACAGGGTTTTTAGTAAGACACATATGCAACAGTTAGGTATCTTTATTTCGAAACGTTTCGCCTACACAGTAGGCTACTTCAGTCGAGTACAGAAAAGTTGATAGAAGCAGAATAACTTGAAGACGATGTAATCAGTTTCCCTCACCCCTTGAAGATTTGAGGTGGTCAGTCCCTCATCTGGAGAAGAGTATTGTTCCATAGTCTGAAACAATATGGAGTAGAAGTAACGAACGAACGAACGAAAGTTCAGGGAAAATCCCAAATGGGATGAGCGGGGGAAAATGGGACAGACGAAGAATAGTGCTGGAGAGGAGTGTTCTTAGTCGTAGAAATAGAGCCAGGGGTTAACCCAGCAGCGAAGGCGATCGTGGGACAGATATTGAGAAGAGAAATTCAGCCTCTTCTGTTGGGACTCTGGTAGGGTGAGCGGGAGGAAGGACATGCGACGTTTAGCACTAGAGAGGAGTGTAGAACTGAATCACGTCTTTAAACCCCAAAAGCTAAGGCGAACGTGGGTCAGAGAATGGGACCGTCAGCGAATCCAAGGTTATTTGTAAATAGGGTTAGGAGCAGGATCATGCAAGGATAGAAAAGGTTGTGTTGGTTTGTGGGTCTGCGAATGTCTTCGTCAAGGAGAGAGGTCCAGTAGTCATGTCGTGTCTCAAGCTTGTCTATCTGTCTGTAACTGAGCATCTTCCAGTACAGATTCAGCGCAGGATGTCTAATTGGGCCATGGAGAGACCCTTGGGCGAAGTCCTCCCCCTCTGACATCAAGCCCTCTAGCACAGCGCCTTGTTCTGGAAAACGCTGCAGTTTAAGTAAGTTTTTTTTGCTGCAAGAAGAGAGGGCTAGAGGAGAGTAAGTTATCAGAGGGCGTATTAGGGATTTTTTAGTGGTGTAAATTTGGTGCGTTTGAGAGACATGTTTCAGCTTGTAGAGGCCCACAAAGGCCTTACTAGCTATTGCATGCCTTGAGTGAATGTGTCCGTGTAAACGAAGAAGTATCAAATTAACGCCAAAGGGCAGGGACAGATTGTTTTGATGGGGAAAGTAAGTGCGGGTGTCAGCTGTTCTGAGCACGACAGGTAATGGAGGATCACGTTTCCTAGTTAAAAAAACGTAATGCTGGTTTAGCTGCATTGGTTTTGAAACCTCCATTTTTGTTCCCAGATGGCTATCCTGTCCCACCTCATTTTTTGTGTTTTGTGTGTGAGTGTATCTATATTGGCATGAGTGATAATTGTGTAATGTCGTCTGCATAGGCTAGTGTGATGGAGTTGTGGTATACAGGGGTTGGAATGTCGTTAAGTGTAAAAATGTAGAGGTAGGGGAGAGGACAGATCCCTAGGGTACTCCCGGCATTTAGTGTGAAAGTAGTCAGAGTAACAGCCTTGGAATTTTATTCTCATGGTACGGCCATGTAGGAATTGGGAGAGGAGTTTACGATAGTGAGAGGTATTAAAATTAGTGCAGAGTTTTTTACTTGAGCCCTTCGTGCCAGTGTCAAAAGCTTTTTCAAAGTCTTTTGCAAGCAGGGCTGTCCTGTTCTTTTTATGGTTTTTTGTGGATGTAGTTGAAAATGATGTTAATGGCATCCTGTGTGGAAACTGTGTGTTCTAGCCAAACTGGCCATCAGAAAGTAGAGAATTGTGTTCCAGGATCTGCAAAGGCGATGATTAATGAGTTTTTCAAAGAGTTTTCGTAAAGTTTCGATGAGGCTGATAGGGTGATAGTTTCTAGGGTCAGATGGTCTTTATTGGGTTTAGAAGGAGGATAGCAGTACAGCTTTGAAAGGGAAGGGAAGTATCCAGAGGCCAAAGGGAAGCATTGAGGAGGCTTGTGTAGGCAGTAAAAGATAGAGTCAGGAAAGTGTTTCAGGATAATAGGTTTAGGCCCGAGGCACCAGGGGGCCCTTTGGGAGGAAGGTGTCTGAGGAGAGTTTAACGTCTGTGTTTTGGGGAAAGGATGTCGAGTTTCTTGGGAAGAGGTAAGAGAGTCCAGATGGATGTGGCTGTCTGGTGTTGTTTCGTATGTGTGTGTGTAGTGGTTCCAGTGTTCTGTGTTTTTGAAAGTGTTGGATAGCGTTAGGGTGGGGGGGGTGAGGGTGGAAGATGTTCTCCCAGATGTGTTGGGAAGATGTTTAGCAGCCTGCAGGGCTGAGATGTGTTGTTGTTGTGGGTGAGTGTTTGAATTTGTTGGTAGGAGTGGTGCCCTCTTATTTTTTTTGATAAAGTTCCAGAAGGCTTTGGTGTTTTTTTACACGCTGTTTGTCCGCTAGTAAAAATGAGCTGTGACCCGTGATTGTTTGTTGGGCTTGGTCTAGACTGTATAGAATGCTGTTTCTAAGGTAAGTGAGATCTAATCGGGCTTGATTAAGTCTGTGTGTGTTGCAGAGAAAGCGGTTGTGGTAACAGATAATTAGTCTTCTTGTTCTGATTGAGGGTTGAAAGGAATAACTAGTGGTGTGGGTTTTCTTTGGTATTGCGGTGTTGGCTGCTTGTGTAATGGTGTCCTGGATGAGAGCAAGTTTTGGGGTCAATGTCCCGAGATGGGTTTTTTTGTTGTAGTCAAGGTGAGGTTAGTATTATCTATGTGTTTTTTTGAAGGCATCCCAGTCGCGCTCTTGAAGAGAAGGAAGGTGTGGCTGGGATGAGGAAAAGGTTGGAGGAGATGTGTAAGATGACGGGAATGTGATCAGAGCCTGTAATAGGACCAGGTGATATGTATGTTGAAAGAGATAGCTTGCTCATTTGCCAGAATGATGTCGGGTTAGCCTTGGCCAGTGTGATTGCAGGTGTTGAAGACTGGGCCGAGGTGAACTAGGTGTTTGTGGTTTTGTAAGTTGAGTAATTGGTGCCCAAGTTAGTTTTTTACGGGGACATAAACGGTGTGTTTGGCATTCATACACTAGTAGGTATTTGGTGTGTTGGGTAGTTGAAGACTAAGGAAAATCGTGAATGTTGAGAATGGGTTTTTTGGGCGACATAGGGGTAAAAAAGAAAAAAGGGGCCCAAAGGGTGGGGTGTTTTCTGACTGCAAGACATGTTTTTTAAAAAAGGGATTGGGGAAAATTCGTGTTTTATTTTGGTTTTGCGGGATGGCAACCCCCGGGGGGGATCATAGGGGACTGTGTGCGTATAACAAAATGAGGATACGTTGAGGGGTTTTGAGGCGGTACTGTTTAAAAAACAATTCGGTCTTCTTTTTTCAAGGAGCCGGCCCATAGTGTCAAATTTGTAAAGAAGAACGTACGTTGAACTAATCACCTTAAATATGTTTTAAGGTTTCGTCTAGCAAAGTTAATGTCGGGGGGGGATTTGGAAAAGCTCGTGATATGGTCCATCATGGATGTGTTTTGTAGGTGCTACGACCCGTTTCCTGGGGGGGGAGGGAAAAGATGGGTCGTTTTTTTTTGTTCTTTGGGCTGTCTGTCCGAAGTTGGGGCAGGGTTTTGGTTTTAGTGGATTTTGTCTGGGGGAGGGGGATTGGGCCCCGGAGAAGTTTTGGTGTGGTGAGTGGGGGCGGGGATGCAAGGGAATGGAAGCTTTGGTAGGGAGATGAGGGAAAAGGAAACTATTATAAGTAATGAGAATGGAAGGTTTGGAAGGGGGGGAGGGAAATGGGGAAGGGTGGGGGGAGGGTGGTCGAGCAAGCATAGGGTGTTGGTGGGGGTGTAAAGTATGAAAAAGAGGAGGGGGGGAGGAAGCGGTGGGGGTAGAAGTGGGGGTGGGAGAGAGGAGGAGGGAGAGGTTGTAGGGGGCTTAGAAAAGAACGGAAGGAGGGGTAATTAAAGAGGGGGAAGTTAAGACAAGATTAGGTTAAGGACATTTTAGTCTGATTGGTAAGCTCGAAGATTACCATCGCAGAGTGGCAGCATGGCGAGTTACAGTTTTTTTGTATCTAGTGTGGGTGCAGAAGGAGAAGTGCTTGTATCTGTTGTTGGTGTTTTTATGTGTGAGAGAGAAACTAGACCCAAATGGGGGGGGAGGCCCAGGGATTTGGGGGAGGGGGGGGAGGTATGGAAGGGGAGGGAGGTATGTATGAGGAGGGAGGTGCAGGGAAGGGGTTGGGGAGAGAGGGAGGTTGGCTTGCTCTGAGGGAGGAGAGAATGTGCTTTCTAGAAGGGCAGGAATTTGCACTGCAGTGTGTGACCCGCCGCAGTTAGAACATTTAAGCGGGAGGTTGCAAGTGTTTCCAGAAGTGGCCAGATGCTGAACATCTGGAGCAGACTTGTGTAGATGTGCAAAGTGTTTTTGCGTGGGCCCAATTTGAAACTTTTAAGACAATTTTTGTGGGTGGGGGGTAAGTTCCCGGGGTGGGAAGGGGAGTGTATGGAGGAAAGGGGAATGGTCTTGGCAAAATTCCTTTACTGAAGAGCGTAGAGGGGTCGCAAGGAAATAGAACAAGTATTTTTTTGGAAAGGTAAAAAGTTTTGGGGCTGTAAATATCGTCAACGAGACTTTGTTCTTAGTTTGATATCTTTTATTAATTTTTCTTTTTCTGTGTCATGGCTGTCAGGAGGGGTTTGGTTTTACTGTTTAGGCAATGCCCGGGGGCTTTTGGGGCCCGGGGTCAGGGGGTCCAAATTAAAGGGAAGCCTGCGTTGAGAATTTTTGTTTTGGGATCGTTTTTCTCTACTAGTGACCTACCCTCTCACCCTCCGCCTTTTTTTAAGGCTCCTTTCCCATCACTTCAACCCATATTGGGTTTAGGGCTATGGGAAAAAATACTCCAAATCCAGACTGGGGGTGACCACCTCAAAACTTCAAAGGAAAATTTTGGGCGATTACATCGTCCTTTTAAATCTCTTCTGGGTTTTATACCTTTTTTGTATCGACTTAAAAAGCCTACTGTGTAGGCAAAAAAATTTTGAAAATTAAAAAAAACCTAAAATGTTGCATATGGGGTCTTTTCTAAAAAACCCAACAACAAAGAAAAAAATGGGTTTAAGGGAAATAGAATTTGAGGAAAACAGTCCCCCAACCCCGGAAAACGAGGGGTTTTAGTCTTTATTCTTTTTAGGGAAGTGGGAGCATAGGGCCAAAGGTGGCTTATATACTGCGGTGAGAGATTTTAAGCAGGGAGGCCCCGGTCCCCCAAAAGGGGCCCGCCCCCCTTGTGTAAAGTAAGGGCATACCCCAAAGGTTGGGGGAGCGTTTAAGTCTTTGTCCCCAAAATTTCCCCTAGGTTTTCAATTTGACAGTTTTGTTTAAAAGGGTTTTTAAAAACCCACAAGTTTAAAAAAATTGAGACAAATTTTTTTCAACACATGGCGAAAGTTTCTTCAATTTAAAAAAATTTAAAAGTGTTGCAAAAGTGTTCTCAATTTTTTAAAACCCTTTACGGTTTTTAAAAACCAACAAACATCGTCCCGGGCACTCAACATAAAGGGGTCTTTGGTTTCAAAAGGCTTTAACGCCCAAATGCACAGTGGGTCGCAAAACACTTTGGGCTATTCTTCCCAATGCCTATGACACAGACAAAGAAATCTTAACGAATTTTTTACTAAAAACAAAGTTTTCTGTTTAAAGATTTTTTAAAAGACCTTTAAAAAAATCTAAACCCTCCTAAAAAGCTCTGTTCAACTCCTTAGACGCCCCTACACTCTTTTAAAACAAGGAATCCTTCCAAGGGCCTTTTTCATCCCCCCAAAAAAACCCCCTTCACCAAACCCTTTTCCCCCCTCAAACAAAGTCTGAAATGCTACAAATTCGGCCACGACAAAATCTCATGCACTTCCACACAAATCTGCTCCAGATGTTCAGCAACTGGCCACTTCTGGAACACTTGCAACCTCCCCCTTAAATGTTCTAACTGCGGTGGGTCACACACTGCAGTTGCAAATTCCTGCCCTACTAGAAAAGACATTCTCTCCACCCTCAGAGCAAGCCAACCTCCCTCCCTCCCCAACCCCTTCCCTGCACCTCCCCCCCTTACCATACCTTCCTCCCCTGGTGGTTAACGCTCTCGCTTCACACGGTGAGGGCCCGGGTTCGTTTCCCAGCCAGAGTAGAAACATTGGACGTGTTTCTTTCAACCTGTTGTCTATGTTCCCCATCAGTAAAATGGGTACTGGGTGTTAGTCGACTGGTGTGGGTCGCATCCTGGGACACTGACCTAAGGAGCCTGGTCACAGACCGGGCCGCGGGGGCGTTGACCCCCGGAACTCTCTCCAGGTAAACTCTCCAGGTACCCCCAATGCCTGGGTTACTCCACGCACTTGGTCTACTTCTCCTACTCTACACACTTCAAAACACCAACACACAGACTACAATCACCTCTCCTTCTACACCTACACCCACACTAGACTACAAAACTAACTGCCAACTCGCCACTGCTGCCCACTCTGGATGTTAATCTCTCAAGCTTACCAATCAGACTACTCACAGTCCTTAACCTAATCTTGTCTGCTGACAATCTTCCCTCTTTAATTATCCCTCCTTCCTGCTTCTCTTCTAAACCCCTACAACCTCTACCTCCTCCTCTCTCCCACCCCCCCACTCCTACACCCACCAGCTCTCCTCCTTCCTGCTTCTCTTCTAAACCCCCTACAACCTCTACCTCCTCCTCTCTCCCACCCCCCCACTTCCTACAACCCACCAGCTCTCCTCCTCCCCTATCCCTCTTCACTACTTTCCACCCCTCCCACCAACACCTCTACTGCTGCTGCTACGACCACCTCTCCCCCTACTTCCTTACCCACTTCCTCATCCCCAACCAAAGCTTCCACTTCCTCATCCATTACCATAGCTTCCACTTCCTCATCCCCTACCAAAGCTACCACTTCCTCTGCATCCACCGTCGCCCACTCCTCCACCACAACCAAAACTTCATCCAGGTCCAACTCCACCTCCTCCAGACAAAATCCACTCAAACCTAAACCTGCCCCAACTTCTGACAGACAGACAAAAGAATATAAAACCAGATCCATCTCTTCCTCCCCCTCCAGAAAATGGGTGCGTAACACCTACAAACTCACATCCACTGGTGGCACCACTATCACGGGCTTTAATCCAAACTCCTCCCCCGACATTAACTTTGCTATGACGAAACCATTAAATCAAGTTTAAAGTGATTCAGTTCAACATACGTTCTTACTTTACAATTAGACACCTACTGGCCGAGCTCATTGAAGCAGAGAGACCAGATACTGTTTTGCTAAACAGTACCTGCCTCAAAGCCCCTCAACGTATCCGCCATTATGGTTATACTGCACTACAGTCCCCCTATGATCCCCACGATGGGGTTGCCATCCTTGTCAAATCCAACATAAAACACGAATCTCTCCCAATCCCTTTTATTCACCAACACTGTCTTGCAGTCAGAATACACGCCCACCTTGGCCCCTTTGTCTTTTTTCACCACCTATGCTCGCCCAAACACTATTCTCAACATACACGACCTTTCCTTAGTCTTCAACTACACCAACATACCTACTAGCTGACATGAATGCCAAACACACCGCCTTTCATCACACCAGTAACAACCAACTTGGTCACCAATTACTCAACTTCACAAACCATTAACACCTAATTCATCTCGGCCCAGACTTCAATACCTTCAACAACCACACGGGCCAAGGCAAACCAGACATCATTCTGGCAAACCGTGCCAGCTCTCTATTTCAACACAACATCTCACATGGCCTGTTACAGGCTCTGATCACATTCCAGTCATCTTACACATCTCCTCCAACACTATCTTCATTCCAACCACACCTTCCTTCTCCTACAAGAACGCTGACTGGGATGCTTTCAAGCAACACATAGACAGTATTAACCTCACATATGACCAACACAACAAACCTATCTTTGACATCGCTACTCAACTTGATCTCATCCAGGACACCATTACACAAGCAGCCAACATCGCAATACCAAAGAAAAACTCACACCACTAGTTATTCCTTCAAGTCGTCACTCAGAACAAGAAGACTAATTATCTGTTACCACAACCGCTTCCTCTACAACACACATAGATTTAATCAAGTCCGATTAGATCTCACTTACCTTAGAAACAACATTTTACACAGCCTAGACCAAGACCACAACAATCACTGGTCACACAACTCATACAACAAGCAGACAAACAGCGTATTAAAAACACTAAAGCCTTCTGGAACTTTATCAAAAAAATCAGGGGCACAACTCCCACCAACAAATTGAAACACATCACCCACAACAACACACACATCTCAGACCCGCAGGCTGCTACCAACATCTTCAAACACATCTGGGAGAACATCCTCCACCCTCACCCACCTCACCCTAACGTTATTCAACACATTCAGAACATAGAACACTGGAACACTGCACACACACAAGAAACAACACCAGATAGCCACATGCATCTAGACTCTCTTACCTCCTCCCAAGAACTCGACACTCCTTTCACCAACACAGACGTTAAAACTCTCCTCAGACACCTTCCTCCCAAGGCTCCTGGTGCCTCTGGCCTAAACCATATTATCATAAAACACATTCCTGACTCTATCATTACTGCCTACACAAACCTCCTCAATGCCTCCCTTGCCTCTGGATACTTCCCTTCCCTCTTCAAAGCTGCTACTGTTATCCTCCTTCCTAAACCCAATAAAGACCACTCTTACCCTAGAAACTATCGCCCTATCAGCCTCATCGAAACTTTAGGAAAACTCTTTGAAAAACTCATTAATCATCGCCTTTGCAGATACCTGGAACACAATTCTCTACTTTCTGATGGCCAGTTTGGCTTCAGAACACACAGATCCACACAGGATGCCATTAACATCATTCTCAATTACATCCACATAAACACAAAACAAAGAAACAGGACAGCCCTGGTTGCAAAAGACGTTGAAAAAGCTTCTGACACTGTCTGGCACGAAGGGCTCAAGTACAAACTCTGCACTAATTTTAACCTGCCTCTCACTACTCGTAAACTCCTCTGCAACTTCCTAGATGGTCGTACCATGAGAATAAAATTCCAAGGTTGTTACTCTGACTACTTCACACTAAATGCCAGAGTACCCCAGGGATCTGTCCTCTCCCCTACCCACTACATTTTATACACTAACGACATTCCAACACCTGTATACCACAACTCCATCACACTAGCCTATGCAGACGATATTACACAACTTATCACTCATCCCAATTTAGATACACTCACACATAAAACACAAAATGAGGTCGACAGGATAGCCATCTGGGAACAAAAATGGAGGATCAAAACCAATGCAGCTAAATCCAGCATTACGTATTTTAACTACAGGAAACGTGATCCTCCATTACCTGTCGAGCTCAGAACAGCTGACACCCGCACTTACATCCCAATCACACAATCTGTCACTGTCCTTGGCGTTAATCTTGACTACATTCTTCGTTTACATGGACACATTCACTCAAGGCATGCATTAGCTAGTAAGGCCCTTGTGGGCCTCTACAAGCTGAAACATGTCTCTCAACGCACCAAACTACACCTCTCCAAATCCCTAATAAGTCCTCTGATAACTTACTCTCCTCTAGCCCTCTCTCTTGCAGCAAAAACAAACTTACTTAAACTGCAGCGTGTCCAGAACAAGGCGCTGCGCTGGGTGCTTGTTGTCAGATGGGAGGACTTCGCCACAAGCGAGTCTCTCCATGGCCAATTAGACATCCCTGCGCTGAATCTGTACTGGAAGACGCTCAGTGACAGACAGATAGACAAGCTTGAGACACGACATGACTACTCGACCTCTCTCCTTGACGAAGACATTCGCAGACCCACAAACCAACACAACCTTTTCTACTCCTTGCATGATCTTGCTCCTAACCCTGTTTACAAATAACCTTGGATTCGCTGACAGGTACCATTCTCTGACCCACGTTCGCCTTAGCTTTTGGGTTAAGACGTGACTCAGTTCTACACTCCTCTCTAGTGCTAAACGTCGCATGTCCCTTCCTTCCCGCTCACCCCACCAGAGTCCCAACAGAAGAGGCTGAATTTCTCTTCTCAATATCTGTCCCACGATCGCCTTCGCTGCTGGGTTAATCCCTGGCTCTATTTCTACGACTAAGAACACTCCTCTCCAGCACTATTCTTCGTCTGTCCCGTCTTCCCCGCTCATCCCATTTGGGATCTTACCTGAACTTTCGTTCGTTCGTTCGTTCGTTCCTATGCTGCACTTCCTACAAGAGTGATGGACTGAACACATCGATTCCAGGTTGAGGGACTGATTATCTCAAACTTCTACTCTCCTTACCCATTTCTACTTTGTATTAGACTGATGAAGCCACTGTGTGGCGAAACTTTTCTTCAATAAAGATTCCCATGTGTTGCATAAGTGTCTCAATTTTTCAAAGGGTAACTGGGATGCAAGACTGACGTTAATGACCTCCCCGTCCACATACTGAAATATACTTGTGGCGTGGAGTTCGTCCCTGCGAGAAATTTCTCTACCCAGGCTATCCGTAGCATCAGTATATTACTGAGCAGTTACTAGTTTCCGGATTAATACACAAGCAATAAGTCACTTAACAGCCATGAATGACTTACACCTAGTGTGGCCATGCTATGTTCCTAACACCTGGTGTAGCCATGCCCCGCTCCTAACACCTGGTGGGGCCATGCCCTGCTCCTAACATCTGGTGTGGCCATGCCCCGCTCCTAACACCTGGTGGGGCCATGCACTGCCACTAACGCCTCGTGGGGCCATGCATTGCCCCTAACACCTGGTGTGGCCATGTCCCGCTCCTAACACCTGGCGTGGCCATGCCGTGCTCCTAACACCTTGTAGGGCCATGCCCCGCTCCTAACACTTGGTGGGGTCATGCCCCGCTCCTAACACCTGCTGTAACCATGCCCCACTCCTAACACCTGTTGTGGCCATGCCCTGCTCCTAACACCTAGTGTGGCCATGCTATGCTCCTAACACCTGGTGTGGCCATGCCCCGCTCCTAACACCTGGTGGGTCCATGCCCCGCTCCTAATACCTGGTAGAGCAATCCCCCGCTCCTAACACTTAGTAGGGCCTTGCTCTGCTCCTAACACCTGGTGGGGCCATGCCCCTATCCTAACACCTGGTGTAGCCATGTCCCGCTCCTAACACCTGGTGTAGCTATGACCCGCTCCTAATACCTGGTGTGGCCATTCCCTGCCCCCTAACACCTGTTGGGGCCATGCCCCGCTCCTAACACCTGTTGGGGCCATGCCCTGCTCCTAACACCTGGTTTGGCCATGCCCCACAGCTAACAACTGGTGAGGCCATGCCCCGCTCCTAACACCTGGTGTGGCCATGCCCCGCTCCTAACACCTGGTAGAGCCATGCCCCGCTCCTAACATTTGGTTGTGCCATGCCCTGCTCCTAACACCTGGTGTGGTCATGCCATGTGCTCCTATCACCTGGTGTGTCCATGCCCTGCTCCTAACACCTGGTGTGGCCATGCCCCGCTCCTAACACATGGTTAGGACATATCCCGCTCCTAACACTTTGTGGGCCATGCCCCACTCCTAGCACCTGCTGTGGCTATGCTCCGCTACTTAAACCTGGGGGGCCATCCCCCGTTCCTAACACCTGGTGAGGCCATGCCCCGCTCCTAACCCATACACCTAAATTATCCCTGTGTTCCTGACATTAGCCAGTGGCTTCCTGATACTGGGTTGAACAATGAATATTAATCTCACGGACGTAGTCTGGCATAGAGTCAACGTATCTTCGTACTATGAAATATATTTACAGTTTGATTTACTGGTCACCAGACGAGTGTTTTGTAGACCGAGTGAAGATAACTCTAAGCTCCAGTTTGATTGTTCACACTCTTACCGTTCACACCAGAAGACCTACTATGTGGTCTGCTAGCTACAGCTCACACCAGAAGACCTACTATGTGATCTGCTAGCTACAGCTCACACCAGAAGACCTACTATGTGGTCTGCTAGCTACAGCTCACACCAGAAGACCTACTATATAGTCTGCTAGCTACAGGTCACACCAGAAGACCTACTATATGGTCTGGTAGCTACAGCTCACACCAGAAGACTTACTATGCGGTCTGCTAGCTACAGTTCACACCCGAAGACCTACTATGTGGTCTGCTTTCCACAGTTCACACCAGAAGACCTACTATTTGGTCTGCTAGCTATAGCTCACACCAGAAGACCTACTATGTAATCTGCTAGCTACAGCTCACACCAGAAGACCTACTATATGATCTGCTAGCTACAGCTCACACCAGAAGACCTACTATATGGTCTGCTTGCCACAGTTCACACCAGAAGACCTACTATGTGATCTGCTTGCTACAGCTCACACCAGAAGACCTACTATGTGGTCTGCTAGCTACAGCTCACACCAGAAGACCTACTATGTGATCTGCTAGCTACAGCTCACACCAGAAGACCTACTATATGATCTGCTAGCTACAGCTCACACCAGAAGACCTACTATGTGATCTGCTAGCTACAGCTCACACCAGAAGACCTACTATGTGATCTGCTAGCTACAGCTCACACCAGAAGACCTACTATGTGATCTGCTAGCTACAGCTCACACCAGAAGACCTACTATGTGATCTGCTAGCTACAGCTCACACCAGAAGACCTACTATATGATCTGCTAGTTTCAGCTTTCTTGCTGAGTGTTGCCAGCTACTGTCTAATCTCTTTTAATCTCATTCCCTAATATCACACCCTAATATTTATGTCTTAGACTACTTCAATATTCTTAATATTATCTAATAATGATCCAAGCCTCCCTAATTTATTTCTAAGGTCTAAATCTATCAAAATACTACACGTGATTCACCGTTCCTTTAAGGTTTTCCTGGGGAGGGGGGGGGGGGTCGTTAAGAGGGCTTATGCATACGATACGTCTCTCTTGCTATGTTAACACAACAATAAATATATACAAATTGACGGAGGAAATTCTGACTCAACATTTCCACACTAAGTCTTCCCCAGTTGAAAGCCTGTACGTTAAAAGTCTACCATTCCTTCATTACAAGATCATCAATATATTCATTGTTCCCATTATTTTATTGACTTTGACGACCCTGTTGTTTATACAATATTCAGTGACTTTAGTAAAGCTGACAGTGTCAATCATTATACTTTTTTTTTTTTTTTTTTTTTTTACACAGGGTTTGACAAGGTTAAGGATCACTAGCTTTATTGACAAGCTATTTACAGGTTAAGGATTCCTAACTTTATTGGCAAGCTAAGAGCTGTTACCTACATCAGCTCATTTGAAAGCATTTTTATTGTTATGAGACATACAAGTAGGGAACAGGATGAAGTTGGAGCCATCTGTGGGCCAGCATTTTCATTTGATCAATTGACTTTATCTCGTTGACATCATTATGCTGTACGAATGTGTTACATACTCGAGTCATCCTGGGTATGTATGATCTCAGATGGGGTGATGTTCTGGAGAAGGGTACAGCCAGAGTGAAGTTGCTGCTTTCTGCCCGTCTTGTGGCATGAAAGCTTGTTTCATGCTGTCCTCTAAGTGGATCCAAGTGTGATATTTTGACAATATTGGCCTTGTACATAACAGTAAGGCCACCCACATCCCTCCTATGTTGAAGGCTCTGCTGAAATGACAGATCTATCCAAGATGGGTCCAGGCGAGAGATGAGACGTCTTGCTCTGTTCTCTACTCTGTCAAGCAGTCGCAGATGAGAGGGGGGCAGGCAAACCAAGAAAGTGGAGCATACTCAAGGTGTGAGCGTACTTGTGCCTCGTACAGGATCTTGCAACCCCTACTGTCAAGCAGATGCGAGATACGGCGAAGTGCTGTAAGCTTCCTGGCTGCCTTGTTTGCAAGATTTACAACATGGTTCTTCATGGTTAGTTTGGAGTCAAATTTCACCCCAAGAATATCAACTTCTTCTCCAGGTGCCAACACCCTCCCATTCATCCTTACTGCTGCACCAGCATTACCATCATGGTGCCTAGAGACGATCATCATTTGCGTTTTCTCAGGTGCAAATGTTACCTGCCATCTATTTTCCCAAGCTGATATAGCTCTCAGCTGGTGATTGATGTAGCTTTTGAGCAGCTGGCATTTCTTCTCTTGGATAAGTGAATGTCAGTGTACAGTCGTCTGCATATGCATGTGATTCTGGGATGAGATGAAGAAGGTCGTTGAAGTAGACATTCCATAACAATGGACCCAGCACGCTTCCTTGTGGAACACTTGCCCCAATAGGATGTCTTGCTGATTCCGTTCCATTGGAACTATACTTAGAGATCTACCATGAAGGTAATCATGAGGAGACATGCGTAGAGCCTGTAATTCCCAGTGCTTGAAGTTTTGCTAAGAGGCCCTGGTGCCACACCCGGTCGAAAGTCCAGCAAGTCCAGTCTACCACACAGCTGACTTTGGATTCATCCAGTGACTGGTGCCACTTAGTAAAGAGGTTTAAACAACAGATCAGCACAGAGTAACCTTTCCTGAAGCCATACTGACGATCACATAGTAGTAATGGTAGTCAAAAACTCTGTCATTTGTCTTCTGTCTTCACGTTCTGGTTACTTTCCCTTAATCCACCTTACTTTTATCTTATTTCTTTCTTTCCCACGTAACAACTGATGTAAGTATACCCGTCTTCCAAGTCTTGCCTCTCTGAAGTAGACATGTTCTTGTACAACATTTTCAGGTGCATTTAGCTGTTACAGGTGTGTACACTGAGGTTTTAAATCCTTCGTGTGTGATACACACCACCTTTCTAGATAATGTGAATTTAGAGGATACACACCACCTTCTTAGATAATGTGATTTCAGGGGATTTCACACCACCTTCTTAGAAAAATGTGATTCAGGGATACACACCACCTTCCTAAATAATGTGATTCAGGGATACACACCACCATTCTAGATAATGTGTATACAGGGGATAACATCACCTTCCAGATAATGTGATTCAGGGGATACACACCACCTTCCTAGATAATGTGATTCTGGGGATACACACCACCTTCCTAAAAAAAGTGATTTAGGGGATACACACCACCTCCTAGATAATGTGATTCAGGGGATACACACCACCTTCCTAGATAATGTGATTCAGGGGATACACACCACCTTTCCTAATAATGTGATTCAGGGGATACACACCACCTTCCTAGATAATGTGATTCAGGGATACACACCACCGTCCTAGTTAATGTGATTCAGGGGATACCACACCACCTTCCTAGATAATGTGATTCAGGGGATACACACCACCTTTCTAGATAATGTGATTCAGGGGATACACACCACCTTCCTAAATAATGTGATTCAGGGGATACACACCACCTTTCTAGATAATGTGATACAGGGGATACACATCACCTTTCTAGATAATATGATTCAGGGGATGCACATCACTTTCTAGATAATGTGATACAGGGGATACACACCACCTTTCCAGATAATGTGATTCAGGGGATACACACCAATTTCTAGATAATGTAATACAGTGGACACACACACCTTTCTAGATAATGTGATACAGGGGATACACACACTTTTCTAAGATAATGTGATACAGGGGATACACACCACCTTTCTAGATAATGTGATACACTGGATACACACCACTTTTCTAGATAATGTGATACAGGGGATACACACCACCTTTCTAGATAATGTGATACAGGGGATACACACCACTTTTTCTGGATAATGTGATACAGGGGATACACACCACTTTTTCTAGATAATGTGATACAGGGGATACACACCACTTTTTCTAGATAATGTGATACAGGGGATACACAACCACTTTTTCTAGATATTGTGATACAGGGGATACTTTCCAGATCTGGCCAGTAATGTATTTCTGTCAGTCAATTAAATATTATTTATTTCTACATGAACCATCATTTGTACGAAGTTGGATGTCATTACATGAATATAGAGGTGTTAGGAATTATAAAGTGCAAATTATGGGATTGAGAAATACGATATGGAAAAAGCACGCAGATAGGCTCATGTCAAGGTTTAGAAGTGATGGAGAGAAAACACTGATCCCAACAGTACCAGAAGCTGTAAGAAGTGGGACGGTAATTACTGGCACGTATAGAAACAGAGCAACAATTAAGGTCAGAGTAACTGCCCGCAATAGATAATAGCGGTAATAAACTTAAGGATGAGGTCAGTATACTGGAAAACACTCCTGGGAAGTTTGATAATGACAACAACAGAGAGAACATAAGAAAGAAGGAACACTGCAACAGGCCTACTGACCCATGCGGAGCAGGTCCATGTTCCCCCCCCCCCGGATTAGCAGAATGACCCACCCACCTCGGATTAGACCAATGACCCACCCAGTCTGGCCACCTCCACTCAAGGAAGGAAAACGGCACCTGACCCAGCAGCACAAGCTAGTCAGGTCCAACTCACACCCACCCACACCCACTCATGTATTTATCTAACCTATTTTTAAAACTACACAACGTTTTAGCCTGAATAACTGTACTCGGGAGTTTGTTCCACTCATCCACAACTCTATTACCAAACCAGTGCTTTCCTATATCCTTCCTGAATCTGATTTTTTCCAACTTGAAACCATTGCTTCGAGTCCTGTCTTGGCTGGAAATTTTCAGCACGCTATTTACATCCCCCTTATTTATTCCTGTTTTCCATTTATGCACATCGATCATATCTTCCCTAATTCTACGCGTTTCGAGAGAGTGCAGATTCAGGTCCCTCAGTCTATCCTCATAGGGAAGATTTCTGATACATGGGATCATCTTTTTCATCCTCCTCTGTACGTTTTCCAGAGCATTTATGTCCATTCTGTAATATGGTGACCAGAACTGAGCAGCATAGTCTAAATGAGGCCTAACCAAGGATATAAAGAGTTGAAAAACAACCTGAGGACTTCTATTATTTATACTTCTAGATATGAAGCCAAGAATTCTGTTAGCTTTATTGCGAACACTAATGCAGTGTTGTCTTGGTTTTAGATTACTGCTAACCAGAACTCCTAAATCCTTTTCGCAATCAGTAGTATTAAGATCTACATTATTTAGTTTATATGTGGCATGGTTATTTACCTGTCCAACATTTAGAACTTTGCATTTGTCAATATTAAACTGCATCTGCCACTTCTCTGACCATTGCATCAGTCTATTCAAATCATCCTGGAGTGCTCTAGTATCCTCATTAGAATGAATTGGACGGCCTATTTTGGTGTCATCAGCAAATTTGCTTATGTCGCTATTTATTCCCTCATCTATGTCATTTATATAAATTGTGAACAACAACGGGCCCAACACTGACCCCTGAGGAACACCGCTTGTGACGTGCCCCCATTCTGATTTCTCCCCATTTATGCAAACTCTCTGCTGCCTATTTGTCAGCCATGCCTCTACCCAGGAAAAAAATTCTCCTCTTATTCCGTGTGCCTTAAGTTTCCTCAATAGCCTCTGGTGTGGAACTCTATCGAAAGCCTTACAGAAATCCATATACATAACATCATATCCATTACCATGATCTACCTCCTCAAACACCTTAGTGAAAAAAGTTAGTAAATTCGTAAGACAGGAACGCCCCTTTGTAAAACCGTGTTGAAATTCATTAATCAATCTGTGCCTATCAAGATGGCTACGAATTGCTTAGGCAATTATTGATTCCATAAATTTTCCCACTATGGAGGTAAGGCTTATTGGTCTATAGTTCGAAGCCAAGGACCTGTCACCTGCCTTGTAAATAGGTATTACATTTGCCATTTTCCACTTATCAGGCACTATGCCAGTTTGTAGTGATATGTTACAAAGATTAGCCAAAGGTATGCTGAGTTCCTCTTTACATTCCTTTAACACCCTTGCAAATAGTTCATCAGGACCTGGGGATTTGTTAGGTTTTAGTTTCTCTATTTGTCTGAGGACCATGTCACTAGTTACTGCAATCTTGCATAGTTTATTATCATCCTGTTCTACATAATCTATTATTTCAGGAATATCGCTAATATTTTCCTGGGTGAAAACTGAGAGGAAGTAGGTATTGAGAATTTCACTGTCAGTGATCTGATCAGAGTTACTCTTAAGTGGGCCAATCTTGTCCCTAATCTTACTTCTGTATACCTGAAAGAACCCTTTTGGGTTAGTCTTTGAATCCCTTGCAACCTTAGCCTCATAATCCCTTTTTGCTTTTCTTTTTCCTTTCTTTATTTCTCTCTTTAACTGAATATATTGATTTCTTAACTGCCCATCCCCTCTTTTGATACGCCTGTATATGCCTCTCTTTTGACCAATGAGATGTTTTAATCTATTGTTCATCCACTTGGGATCATTTTTGTTAGATCTAATTTCCCTACTCGGAACAAAAGTTGTCTGGGCAGCTAGAACTATGCTCTGAAAAACGTCATATTGGCAACCAAGATCACCTACCTGACCCATAGTCAGGACATCCCAATTTAGCTCACCTAGGTAATTTTTCAGTCCCATGAAGTCGGCCAAGCGAAAATCTGGGACAGAGATTTATTTGCAGTTATCTGGGTAATTCCATGATATATTGAAACTAAGTGATTTGTGATCACTTTCCCCAAGCTGATCATTAACATCAATATTATTAATTAGTGAATCTTTGCTGGCAAGAACCAAGTCAAGCAGATTGTTTCCTCTAGTTAGCTCTGTCACAACTTGTTCTAAAAAGCAATCCTGAACCGTATCAAGAAAGTCACTAGATTCAAGATTTCCTGTCATATTGTTCCAATCAATTTGTCTAAAGTTAAAATCTCCCATTATTACAACATTTTCATATCTAGATGCCTTATGAATTTCGTCCCATAACAGCTTACTGCACTCCCTATCAAGGTTTGGGGGCCTATAAATCACATCCAAAATTAATTTGTCACGTCCCTCAAGAAACTGTAGCCAAACAGATTCTGTGTTCGATGTTTCTAATCTTATCATGTCTAAGACAACAATTTAAATTTTCTCTGACATACATCGCCACTCCACCACCCTTCCTGTTGGCCCTATCAGTGTGGAATAGTTCATAACCCTGTATGTTGCATTCAGAAGGCATTTCTCTATCTTTCAGGTTGAACCCGGTCTCTGTTACACCAATAATATCTATATTACCTGCACTTGTAAGTAATCTTAGCTCATCTATCTTATTTCTTAGACTCCTACTATTTGTATAGTGAACCTTAAGTGAGAGAAGAGTTTGCACCTCAGGACAATGACATGGCTTCAGAAGAGTGGTCAAGCCTCCGGATCGGTTGGATTTATAAGTTAGTGTGATAAGATAATCTTTGTATTAGAATGATGTGAACTGTGTTGATGATAAGTAATTTAGAAGGTGAGGAATGTAAGGTGTCGGGAGCAGTGAGATAATTAAATCATAAGTTATTTTGTTTATGTTCCGTGTTGTTTTGATCCAGGGAACTTTAGAAGAGTAAATTGTTATTGTTACTCATTCATTACCCTCTACAACCGTAACACATTGTTATTGTTACTCTATCATTACCGTCTACAACCGTAACACATGTTATTGTTACTCTATCATTACCGTCTACAAACAACCGTAACACATTGTTATTGTTACTCTATCATTACCGTCTACAACCGTAACACATGTTATTGTTACTCTATCATTACCGTCTACAACCGTAACACATGTTATTGTTACTCTATCATTACCGTCTACAACCGTAACACATGTTATTGTTACTCTATCATTACCGTCTACAACCGTAACACATGTTATTGTTACTCTATCATTACCGTCTACAACCGTAACACATGTTATTGTTACTCTATCATTACCATCTACAACCGTAACACATGTTATTGTTACTCTATCATTACCGTCTACAACCGTAACACATTGTTATTGTTACTCTATCATTACCGTCTACAACCGTAACACATGTTATTGTTACTCTATCATTACCATCTACAACCGTAACACATGTTATTGTTACTCTATCATTACCATCTACAACCGTAACACATGTTATTGTTACTCTATCATTACCATCTACAACCGTAACACATGTTATTGTTACTCTATCATTACCGTCTACAACCATAACACATGTTATCTTAATAAATACTGTATTATATAAAAAAGAAACTCACAAGGTGTTTCAACTTACAGTTAACTTCTTCAGAGAGATTACACGAGTAATTCTCTCAACTTTCTCCATGATGGTGGAGCCAGAGTTTTCCAGGAGGACAGAGGCATCTGTGGCATCTACTTCTGTGGTCATCATGTCCAGAGCATTACTGATAGTTTCATGCACCTGTTAACAACAAAAAAGTTAAAGGAGGACTCCAGCAGCAAAATAAATCTTTAAAACTACTTGTCTCCAGTCTAACATACAGACACTAACACACAGACACTAACACAGACACACACACAGTAGGGACACCGCATGCGCGAGTCACAACATTTAGTGCTCCGTGAATATAAGTGTTTTTGAGGGCTACCCAAGGGTACTGCAGGGGTCATTAAGTGTGTTAGGGTAGTGAACGATCCTTGAAGCGACTTACAAGTTCCCCTTAGCCACACAAGTGTGGGGAGAGCCACAATTCTATTAGTGAACTAGGAAGTGATACCTGGTGGGCGCAGATCAGAGTGGGCAGGCCTAGTGTGCTCAGGCGACGGTGCCAAATGTGTCTTCAGGAAAGATAATAAAGTGAAATAAATGTGTGACCAGAGAAAGAAATACAGTGTATAGGTTATACTATATATTGACAAGAAACGGAAGTGGATATACGCCAGGACATCACATTGAGTTGGACAATCTACAGGCTGCTACAGGTTGCATCCCAAGTATTCACCTATGCGTGGTTTGCGGGTGTCAGGTGTGGGTTCCATTTTACCGCCAAGCTGTTTGTGAACGGTCCAACTCTCTAGTATGATAACGAATAGGATAACACGTACTCGATAACAAATAGCAATTAGTAATTTATTGATACAGAAGGGTATAGAACAGAAAAGGTGTGTGGGTCAGATCACACAGAGCACTGCAGACCACGCACTAGCAGACTCCACATACGCACTTAAACACCATAACACACAATCCCACCTTCGACTCTTCACACACTTAATAAACACACCCTAATATAGTTCCACAGACACACAGACACACAGACACAGACACACAGACACCCCCCCCCACACACACACAGGCATGAGAAACTTCCTGCAAGACGTTCAGTGGGAGAGAGAACTGGCAGGAAAACCAGTAAAAGAAATGATGGACTATGTGACAACAAAATGCAAGAAGGCAGAGGAGAGGTTTGTTCCCAAGGGAAACAGAAAAAACGGGAAGACGAGAACGAGTCCTTGGTTCACCCAAAAGTGTAGGGAGGCAAAAACTAGGTGTACTAGAGAATGGAAAAGGTACAGAAGAAAAAGGACCCAGGAAAATAAAGAGATTAGCCGAAGAGCCAGAAATGAATATGCACAGATAAGAAGGGAGGCTCAGCAATAATACGAAAATGACATAACATCAAAAGTCAAGTCTGACCCGAAGCTGTTGTATAGCCACATCAGGAGGAAAACAGCAGTGAAGGACCAGGTAATCAGACTGAGGACGGATGATGGGGAGTTCACAAGAAACGACCAAGAGGTATGTGAGGAGCTCAACACGAGATTTAAAAAAGTATTTACAGTGGAAATCAGAACAGGGAGGTACACCAACAAGTGCTGGATGAGGTACAGATAACCGAGGAGGAGGTGAAGAAGCTGCTATGTGAACTTGGCACCTCAAAGGCGGTGGGACCAGACAACATCTCTCCAAGGATCCTTAGAGAGGGAGCAGAGAAGCTCTGTGTGCCACTAAAAAAGATCTTCGACACTTCCACTGAAATTAGGAAACTCCCTGAGGTATGGAAGACGTTAAATGTAGTCCCAATTTTTAAAAAAGGAGAGAGACATGAGGCATTAAACTACAGACCTGTGTCACTAACGTGTATAGTATGCAAAGTCATGTAGAAGATCATCAGGAGGAGAGTGGTGGAGCACTTGGAAAGAAACAAGTATATAATCGAGAGCCAGCATGGTTTCAGGGAGGGAAAATCCTGTGTCACAAACCTACTGGAGTTTTATGACAAGGTGGCAGAAGTAAGACAAGAGAAAGAGAGCGGTGGATAGACTGCATTTTCTTGGACTGAAAGAAGGCCATCGACACAGTTCCTCACAAAGAGGTTACTGCAAAAGCTAGAGGATCAGGCACACATAACAGGAAAGGCACTGCAATGGATCAGAGAATACCTGACAGGGAGGCAACAACGAGTCATGGTATGTGACGAGGTGTCAGAGTGGGCGCCTGTGACAATCCTAGGACCTGTGCTGTTTTTGGTATATGTGAACGACATAACGGAAGGGATAGACTCAGAAGTGTCCTTGTTTGCAGATGTTGTGAAGTTAATGAGGAGAATCAAATCAGTCGAGGATCAGGCAGGACTACAAAGAGACCTGGACAGGCTACAAGCCTGGTCCAGCAACTGGCTCCTTGAATTTAACCCTGCCAAATGCAAAGTCATGAAGATTAGGGAAGGGCAAAGAAGACCGCAGACACAGTATAGTCTAGGTGGCCAAAGACTGCAAACCTCACTCAAGAAAAAAGATCTTGGGGTGAGTATAACACCGAGCATATTTCCTCAGAAACACATCAATCAGATAACTGCTGCAGCGTATGGGCGTCTGGCAAACCTAAGCATAGCGTTCCGATACCTCACTAAGGAATCGTTGAAGAATCTGTACACCATATACGTCAGGCCCATACTGGAGTGTGTGGCACTAGTTTAGAATCCACACCTGGTCAAGCACGTCAAGAAACTAGAGAAAGTGCAAAGGTTTGCAACAAGACTAGTCTCAGAGCTAAGGGGAATGTCCTACGAAGAAAGGTTAAGGGAAATCGGCCTGACGACAATGGAGGACAGGAGGGTCAGGGGAGACATGATAAGGACATATAAAATACTGCGCAGAATAGACTAGGTGGACAAAGACAGGATGTCCCAGAGATGGGTCACAGAAACAAGAGGTCAAAATTGGAAGTTGAAGACTCAGAAGAATCAAAGGGATGTTAGGAAGTATTTCTTCAGTCATACAGTTGTCAGGCAGTGGAATAGCCTAGAAAGTGACGTAGTGGACGCGAGAACCATACATAGTTTTAAGACAAAGTTTGATGAAGCTCATGGAGCAGGGAGAGAGAGGACCTAGTAGCAATCAGTGAAGAGGCGGGGCCAGGAACTATGACTCGACCCTTGCAACCACAAATAGGTGAGTACACACACACACACACACACACACACACATCAGGAGAAGAGTGGTGGAACACCTAGAAAGGAATGATCTCATGAACAGCAGCCAACATGATTTCAGGGACGGGAAATCCTGTATCACGAACCTACTGAAGTTCTATGACATGGTGACAGCAGTAAGACAAGAGAGAGAGGGGTGGGTGGATTGCTTATTCTTGGACTGCAAGAAGTCGTTTGACACAGTTCCATACAAGAGATTGGTGCAAAAACTGGAGGACCAAGCGGGGATAACAGGGAAGGCACTACAATGGATCAGGGAATACTTGTCAGGAAGACAGCAGCGAGTCATGGTACGTGGCGAGGTCTCAAAGTGGGCACCTGTAACCAGCTGGGTCCCACAGGGGTCAGTCCTAGGACCAGTGCTGTTTCTGGTATTTGTGAACGACATGAAGGAAGGAATAGTCTCTGAGGTGTCCCTGTTTGCAGATGACGTGAAGTTGATGAGAAGAATTCACTCGATCGAACTCCAGGCAGAACTACAAAGGAATCTGGACAGGATGCAGACCTGGTCCAGCAATTGGCTCCTGGAGTTCAATCCCACCAAGTGCAAAGTCATGAAGATTGGGGAAGGGCAAAGAAGACCGCAAACGGAGTACAGTCTTGGGGGCCAGAGACTACAAACCTCACTCAAGGAAAAAGATCTTGGGGTGAGTATAACACCAGGCACATCTCCTGAAGAGCACATCAACCAAATAACTGCTGCAGCATATGGGCGCCTAGCAAACCTCAGAACAGCATTCCGACATCCTAATAAGGAATCATTCAGGACCCTGTACACCGTGTACGTTAGGCCCATATTGGAGTATGCGGCACCAGTTTGGAACCCACACCTAGCCAAACACGTAAAGAAACTAGAGAAAGTGCAAAGGTGTGCAGCAAAACTAGTCCCAGAGCTAAGAGGTATGTCCTACGAGGAGAGGTTAAGGGAAATCAACCTGACGACACTGGAGGACAGGAGAGATAGGGGGGACAAATGATAACGACATACAAAGTACTGAGAGGAACAAAGACAGGATGTTCCAGAGATTGGACACAGTAACAAGGGGACACAGTTGGAAGTTTAAGACACAGATGAATCACAGGGATGTTAGGAAGTATTTCTTCAGCAACAGAGTAGTCAGTAAGTGGAATAGTTTGGGAAGCGATGTAGTGGAGGCAGGATCCATACATAGCTTTAAGCAGAGGTATGATAAAGCTCACGGTTCAGGGAGAGTGACCTAGTAGCGATCAGTGAAGAGGCGGGGCCAGGAGCTCGGACTCGACCCCTGCAACCTCAACTAGGTGAGTACACACACACACACACACACACACACACACACACACACACACACATTCCAACGTTCACACACAAGTCTCTTAGTATATTAAAGAATAGGATATCAAGTACTCAGTAATGAATAGCAACTGGTAATTTCTAGTAGAACAGGGCGAGCAGACAGGTGAAGCATAGAATATATTAACTGGTAGGCGGGTGTGGGTAGGTCAGGCGTGAGTCAGGTCAGGCCAAGTAGAGAAGCACTGTAGACTGTCACACACACACTCCACATACACACTCTATTACAACCCAAGATTCCAAATGGCCTGTTATCCTGGGTGTAAAGGGAGCAAAATAAACACAGCAGAAAAGTTTTGACTTATATTATTCTTCACCAATTTAGAACAGCAATATGTACACTATATACACTATGTACAGTGATAGGTATTAGTGCACTCCACGGTAAGGAAGGCAAAAGAGAAGCCACAAGAGAGCAGACCGTGCTTCAACCAGCTCTTGAATGGGAATGACAAGGGCAGACAGGAGAGTGGTACCCACATAACCTCTGCAATTGCCAAAACCATCTTCTTATTGGCTGGAACCTGATTACTAGTTGAACGACAGGGCCCCGTCGTCAACTCTTAGTCACCTGGTTCGCTGGTTGGGGGAGATAGCCTGTAAATGAGGGTGTGTACATGCGCCGAATAAAGGTTACGTACTCTTTGCATGCCACACCCCCACCCCGAGAAGGCTCAGGATTAGGCTGCCACCTCCTAGTGGTTACCATGCCGCCATGGCACAAAATAATGGGACTGCCTTTCCTCTCAACCATCCAACTCTTAGATAGAGCTCAGCTTTTCTCGTGACAAAAAGCCAAATCCTAAACTCAGAGTGAGACAGCAGACAGTCGGGCTAGCTTAGGTCCAAGATACAGGCGGACGGTAGCCCGCATCCCCTCACTAAAAAAAAAACCCCACACCAGGGGATAAAAAAAAAGAGCATGAAAGGGGTTACTACAAGTAACCTAACATCCTAACCTAATATATATAATTATATAATATAGTTAGACTCTAGATAAAGAGTCTGCCAACATATTTTCTTTGCCGGCAATATATTTAATTCTGAGCGAGTATGGTTGCAGTCTTAAAGCCCAACACATGAGCCTTGTGTTGTGGTTCTTCATGGCTTGGAGATATACTAGAGGATTGTGATCACTGTAGATGGTGACCACCTGCGATGTCTGGCCCACATAAACATCAAAATGCTCCAAAGCCAGAACCAGCACGAGGGCTTCTTTTTCATTGGTAGAGTAAGCCCTCTGATGCGGCTGGAACTTTGCCGAGAAGGCTACAGGCTGCAACTCCTCGTTCCCGTTTTGCAATAGTACTGCCCCAACCCCAGACTCACAAGCATCAACCTGTAATGAAAAAGGTTTGGAGAAGTCTGGAGACAAAAGAATGGATGCAGTACACAATAATCTTTTTGCTTTGTCAAAAGCATTTTGACATTCTGGGGTCCAATTAAAGGGAACTTTGTGACTGGTAAGAGAGGTAAGAGGGGCTACAATATCTGAGAAATTATTACAGAATCTTCTGTAAAATCCTATCATGCCTAGGAAACGTTGAAGAGATTTCCTCTCATGAGGAACTGGATAATCTTTAATAGCAAGAACTTTAGCAAGTTTAGGAGCAACTTTACCACTACCTACTTCATGGCCTAGAAAAGTGACAGTGGCCTGGCCAAAGGAAGATTTAGATAAATTAACAGTTAAATGGGAACTCTGAAAGGTCTCAAAAAGAGCCTTAAGTCTAAGTAGGTGTTGATCCCAAGTATCAGACACCACAACAATATCATCCAGGTACACTGCCGTGCCTTCAAGTCCTTTAATAGCCTGATGGATAAGTTTCTGGAATGAAGAGGGGGAGTTTTTCATTCCGAAGGGGGTAACTGTGTATTGATAATGACCTCCTGGAATTACGAAGGCAGAGATTTCCTTTGCCTTATCCGTCAAAGGTACCTGATAGTAACCTTTAAGAAGATCTAACTTGGACACAAAAGTAGCCTTACCCACAAAGTCAATTAAGTATTCCTGACGAGGAAGAGGGTAAGCATCTGTGATTGTGACCTCATTCACCTTACGGTAGTCTGTACACATATGGAACCCTCCATCAGCTTTTTTAACAAGGATGCACGGTGAAGCCCATGGACTAGATGACTCCTCCACTAAACCATGGTATAATAGAAATTCTACTTCCTGCTGAAGTAGCCTCTGCTTTTCAGGATTAGCTCTGTAGGGGGAGAGTTTAACAAGTTTAGAGTTTCCCACATCTACATCATGATAACCTAACGTACATTTTTTCGGCACATCCAAAAAAATATTAGGGTATGACTGTAGAAGCTCAGTTAAACTTGTTGCTTGCGTTTCAGATAGTCCCTCCATTAAAGGGCTAGGGTCCTTGAAGAGGACAGAATTTGAAAGTTTAACATTAATTTCAGAAATAGAGTGCAAATAATCAGAGTCGTCCTCAGAGGAAGAGGACAGAGTCATTACTGGGACTTTATCTGGTGAATGAAAAAATTTTAATTGATTAATGTGGTAGGTTTTAGTTTTTGAGGTCTTATCAAGAGGAGCTACCACATAATTTACATCAGATAATTTACTTACAATTTGCATAGGTCCCGTAAATCTAGCTTTCAAGGTGTGGCCAGGTATAGGTTCCTGCACCAACACCTTGTCTCCTGGATGGAAGGAGCAGAATTGTGCACTTCTGTCATACCTCTGCTTCATCTTATTTTGAGCTGTCTTTAGGTTAGCCTTGGCTAACTGACGTGCCACCTGCAACCTTGAAGACGGGTTGTAGAGTGTTGAGCTTGTGTCTTCTCCCATCCATCCTTCTTTGAGCACCCGAAGAGGACCTCGTACATTGTGCCCAAAGATCAGCTCAAACGGACTATACCCGGTAGACTCTTGCACCGTTTCTCGCACTGAGAATAGCAACAGAGGTAGTGATTCATCCCAGTCTGTAGGAAAATGCATGCAAAAAGTTCTCATCATGGTTTTTAACGTCTGATGGAATCTTTCCAAGGCGCCTTGGGACTGAGGATGATAGGCAGTGGATAAGTTGTGGATTATCCCTAACCTAGTTAATGCTTCCCTAAATGCTTTGAATAGTTTTAGGAATGCCAAAACAAGAAATAAATTTTGTTAAAGCTTTGAGAATAGCTTTAGTATTAATGCTGCACATGGGAATTGCTTCAGGATATCTGGTTACTCTATCCATAATGGTAAATAAATACTGATTTCCCGACTTTGACCTAGGTAGTGGACTTACACAATCTATAATTAAATCTGCAAAAAGGTTCTCCATCAGCAGGTATAGGTTGGAGAGGTGCAAGTTTAATGGAATGTCCAGGTTTCCCTACTTGCTGACATTCTCGGCAACACCTGATATGATTCTTCACATCCTGCTTTAATTTTGGCCTATAAAATTCTTTTGTGATTCTATACAAGGTTTTTGTAATTCCTAAGTGACCTCCTAATGAAGTATTATGAGCTATATTCAATATTTGAGGTCTAAACTTTGTTGGAACCACTAACCTGTCAGACAATTGCCGGCCCTCTATCTCTTTACCAGTCTCAGTGCAGATCAAATAATCGTTTTTAAGTTCATACTTGACCGGATGATCCAAAGAGGATTTTCCCATGGCTGCCTGAAAAGCGAATTTTAAAGAAGGGTCCCTTCATTGTTCCTCCTGGAAGGACAGTCCCTCGGGCATGGAAACGGAGATATCTGGCAATCCTGCAACCTGGGAATAGGAAGGCTTGATCGGGTTCTGTTCACTTGATTTACGATGCTCCGGCAGGTGTGCCTCGTAAAACAACGTGGCTATTCCGAGATCGGAGTCGTCCAAGGATAGGTCAACATTCTCGCCAGACAACCCTTGGGATGTTGCCCGAGTTATGGCCAACACCGGAGAAGAATTAATTATTATAGGTTCAGGACACACACTAGCAGTAGTAATGTTATTACCCAGTAATAGCATGGCATCTTTCATGGGGAATCCTTCGGATACACCCACAGTCAAGTACCCAGTGTAATATTTGCACTGTACATAAATAGTATCTCTAAAAGTTTTGACTTCAGTTGTTTCTGAGTTTTCCTGAAGGGAAATAAGACTCTTACAATAATAAGGGGCCATCCATTTTTCTCCTTCTCTCTGGGACATGTTACTAGGGATATTAGAGATTTTCCCAATCGGCTGGGGTTTGTGGGGGCAGTTGGGACGGATGTGACCTACTTTGTTACAGAGGAAGCAGACGACAGGCTTGCCCTTTACTCCCTGCTGACGTTGCAACTGGTGTCGTTCTGGCTGGCGTCTCTCTGAATACTGTTGTCGAGATGCACCATGTTGAGTAGTTTGTCTCTCAGCAGGTGGACCATAAGGGGTCCCTCGGGCCGGTGGGCCGGCCGGCGTTCTAGGCCTATATCTCGGAAGTAACTTATTCACCTAATGTATCTAGTTCTGCCTTTATTACTTAATTAAATGGAATAATATTCACAGAAATTGTAGGATAATGATTTCTCTAATTTTGTAAAAGCTAATTTTGGAAATATTCCAAATACTTTCGGAGTTATGTGGGAGTAAAGGGCAGATTTTTTGCAGTATTCCAGGAACTAAAAACTTTTTTTTTTTTTTAAATAAAGATACGTTATTTAGAGAAAAGGCGTTGAGTAACATTCGTATAAGTATTGCTCTCTCGGCACCAAGTGTCCAAACAACCTTACGATGTCCCATATAGGAATGATTTTTGACACAAGGGCATTTTTCAGCAAATCAGTCTTTTTCAGTCTTTTCTCAGTTGTCGTTTGAGGTATATTTTTGATAAATATTTTCAAGAATGAGTGAAAACACTTTGTCTTGTGCACCAAAACTGGAGGAAATCGGACGGTAAACAAAAAAGCTCATTTTTTTTGCCCGTTGAGAAGCGTGGCTCACCAGGTGACTTAGTTGGCTGACGAAGACGTTCTCCCTCCGGCTGGCACTTCATTCTCCAAGGTTGATGATCTCTGCTCATGCTAGGCTGTTGAAAAGAGAGACGGGACCACTCGGACAAGGAACGGTTAGTTTCGAAGGTATCAGCCAACCTGGCTGCCTCCAATGCAGTGGTTAAGTCACGATCCTGCAGAAAGACTCGAACCTCTGGTCCCACGGACTCCAGCAGGTTGTCAATCAGAATAAGCTGCACCAGATCTTCAAAAGTAGCGACACCACTTGCATTATACCAGCTGGTAAAATCTTTGGTCTGCTATCGCACAAAATCAACCAGGGATTGACTAAGCTGTCGCCTGCCTAATTTGAATAATTTCTTGCACTTAGCTGGGATACATGTATATGCTCCCAAAACTGTGGTTTTCACTACTTGATAATCAGAAAATTCAGTGTCATTTAACACTGGCGTAAATTCCTGTGCCTTACCAAACAATGGTGTGTGAACCAACGATGCCCAATGCTGTTCCGGCCACCTCAAGGCTCGAGCCTGATTTTCGAAGATTTTGAAAAATTGTTCTGGTTTGGCCTCATTGAAGCGGGAAACAAGCTGTACTGCTTTCTGTAAACTAAAATCATTTACAGAATGCAAAAACTGCCTCCTTTCTCTTTCCCTATCAAATTCTTCTTTTGCAAATGCCCTCTGTTCCCTAGTCTGCTCAAGATTGATTTTTGCCAGCTCAAGTGCCAATGCCGCTGATTCACCTTGAGACAACCCTGCTGCACTAGACTGACTATTTTGCTCCGTTGATATATCATCTTCCTCCTGCGAGAACACAGTAGTTTTTGCCCTAGCTCCCGTAAAGGGAGGAGTCTGATGTGCCATCTCTTCTTCTCGAAGTTTGTCAGTAATCAGTGAACGCAGTTGTGCAGCTGTGAGAGTGCGTTCGTAATTAATGCCAATGGAACGAGCCATTTGCCAACAATGCTGTAGGGACAATTTAGGTAGGTTATACAAAGTATATGCCGACACCAGACTTCTGACTCGTCTAGGTGGCATACCACAATGTACAAGTTATTTGCTATGCACAGTACGATTGCAGAATACCCCTACGTAACACGTTTATTTGCAGAACACGCTTAGTTATGCACAGTACGATTGCAGAATACCCCAACGTAACAGGTTTATTTGCAGAACACGCTTAGCTATGCACAGTATGATTGCAGAATACGCATACAAGGTGGATACACAATAGCAAAGCTGACTGCAAGGTTCTTCACACCGAACAGGCTAGTTGCAACTGACAAGCAAACTTTGTAAAGCAATGTCAGACAGCCAACTGCATACTGTTCTACAAGATTGACCCTAGCGAAGCGAGCACACCGAACAAGCTAGTAGTGAGCTGTTGAACGATAACACAATAGCAAGGCTGACCATAGCAAAGTAACTGACACACAAAGTTTGTAAAGCATTGGCAAAGCTAATGCAATGCCAGACAACAAGCTGCGCAATATTCCTGCTACCAGCTTCACCCTAGGCTCAACCATTTCTCTAAGTCCAGCTCCAGCTCTCAGACAGACTACCCATATTACAACCCAAGATTCCAAATGGCCTGTTATCCTGGGTGTAAAGGGAGCAAAATAAACACAGCAGAAAAGTTTTGACTTATATTATCCTTCACCAATTTAGAACAGCAATATGTATACTATATACACTATGTACAGTGATAGGTATTAGTGCACTCCACGGTAAGCAAGGCAAAATAGAAGCCACAAGAGAGCAGACCGTGCTTCAACCAGCTCTAGAATGGGAATGACAAGGGCAGACAGGAGAGTGGTACCCACATAACTTCTGTGATTGCCAAAATCATCTTCTTATTGGCTGGAACCTGGTTACTAGTTGAACGATGGGGCCCCATCGTCAACTCTTAGTCACCTGGTTCGCTGGTTGGGGGAGATAGCCTGTAAATGAGGGTGTGTACATGCGCCGAATAAAGGTTACGTACTCTTTGCATGCCACACACTCATACACCATAACACAATCCTACCACTACCTTTCAAACGCTTAATTAACCCACATTCATATAGTTCCACACACACACACACACACACACAAACACACACACACACACACACAGAGGGTGCAGACGTGAGTGACAAGGCTCCGAGAACCTTAGTGGTTTTAAGGAGTGCAGTAACTGCTAGCAGTAATCAGTGGCAGTGACAACGTCAGTGAACAATCCTACGAGTGATAACTAAAGTTATTAGTTAAAAAAAAAAGTCGAGAGGAAGCCTGAAATCATTAACATTTCAAAGTGCCAAACTGTTGTGGGTCTACTAGGCACTGTTGCCACACAGATTCAAACATACAAAGATCAAAGTGAGTGTGGAAGCGGGTGTTCAAGAATTACCAGCCTTTGGTTAACAAGTGAAATGTGGGGCACCATACAGTGAGAGTGAAAAAGTTAATAAGCAAAAGTAGAAAGGAAAAATAAAATATACAACAAGGTGAAGTGTATACTATCATAAGTGAAAAGTGAAATTGCGTGAGGAACGTGGGATGTATGAGCATATATGGTTATAAACATCACGGGTGAAGAATCTCCAAAATAGTGATTTGAGGCCTATGTACGACGGCTACATCATCAGCATCTGGCAACTTGTCACCGCACAGCGGCCAGTGCAAGTATTACTTATCTAATGTGGTTGCATGTTGCAGGCTCTGGATTCTGGTCTTGCATCACTGTTAGATACTGGTCACTCACTTCTGCAAGCTATTACCAGAATTAGAGTAGAAATAGCATAGATAAAGTGAAGATAGTGTTGACGAGAGTGTGAGGTTAGAGCAGACTAGCGAGGGGTAGTGTAGTATTACTACCGGTAGTTATTAGCAGTATGAATACTTAGGAAGCTAGGAAGTCCTCTCTCAATGTGAACAAGGAATAGGATAATAACCAGCAGTAATTGATACTTAAATCCAGAAAGGGCAATAAGTGGAGAGAGTAGCATTACTAGGAAAGACAGCTCGGACTAAATTTGAGCCTACACGACAGAGAGGTATAACGGATCTTTCAACCACACCAACCCTACCCCCCCTAACCATCTCTCCCTCACACACACACACTCACACAAGGGTAGACACTCACAGAAGCTTTAGACCCTAGTAGCAATTTCCACTTTTTATAACTCAGAATTACTGGTATGTATTAGCAGTTTCTCCCCCTCAGACCTCCCCCATACACACTAACACACACATATACACACATACACACACACACACACACACAACTGCACTAGGCGAATACATACACACACACACACACACACACACACACACACATACACACACACACACACACACACACACACACACACATGCACACACATGCACACAGACATACACACACACACACACACACACACACAACACACACACACAAACACACACATGCACACACATGCACATACACACACATATACACACACACACACACATGCACACACACGCACACAACACACCGTAAGGACCTCGTTATCAAGCGGTCACTTTACCTTCAGCCTTCTTTTCCCCTCCCTCCCCGCCCTCCCCTCCCCTCCCTTTCTAATCCATCACACACACATGCCTCCCCTGCTTCTAAGGGTCACTCATCCTTCTCTCCCTCTTCCCCCTCACTCCCTTAATCCCATTCCTGTCTCTCCCACATATGCACACACACATACACAAGCACACATACACAAGCACATATACACTTGACACAAACACATACTCCCCCTTCCCTATCCACCTCTCCCCTTCCCCCTTGCCACCTACCCCTCCCCCAAACCATCTAACCCCTCCCCAAAACCATCTAACCTCCTCCCCCAACTACCTCTCCCCCTCCAATAACCATCCTCCCCCTCCCCCATAACCATCAATCCCCACTCCCCCTAACCATTTATTCCCCTCCCCCTAACCATCTCTCCCCCTTCCTTCTGTGGAGCAATGGGGGAACCTAGAACTAGGATGAGAAAAGGGGCCCGAAGGACGAATCTGGGAGGGAGGACTGGGAGGCAGAGCTCAAAAAAAGGGAGGAAGACTGGGGAAAGAGGCTAGATGAGCTTGCAAGGAACATGGAGAAGAGGTTAGCAGCAGAATGCAGAAGGTGGAAGCAATATGCTAGAGCAGCAGAAACCAAGATACAGAGATTAGAAGAGGAGCTGAGACATCTGAAACAGCATAGAGACAGAGATATTACAGAAGTAGCATCAGCAATGGCTACATCAGACACAGACAATGGGTCTGACAAGAACATGGAAGCTAAACTGTATGCAGAGGTCCTGTCAAATCTACATGGGGACAAAACAAAGACAGGGAGCACACTAGGACAGAATGAGAGGTTGGAAGACATTGAAGGAACTAGGACATGTGCAGGGACATTACCAGACACTTGTGGGGGCCAGGAACAGGTGAGCAGGAAGGACAAACCAATGAGCATGGGGGCCATAGCTAGGGAAGGGACTGAAGAAAGGAACACTCCATGGGAAGGAACTAAAACATCTCAGAGGATGCAATGGGAGTCACAGTGGGAGGTGGAAAGGGAGAGATCAGTTTTTGTCTATGGGCTAGATGAAGCTAATGGGGAAACTTATGATGAAAGAAAGCAGGAGGAGAAAAAAGCAATTGAAGGTATCATCAAGGTGATAGGTGAGGGAGACATGACCCAGGTGGCAAATTTTCGGAAAATCGGGTGGTTCACAAAGAAAAGGAATCGGCCTCAGTAATTTTCAAGGCAGAATCAACCCGAACCATGATCCTGCAGGAGAAAGCAAGGCTGAGAGGCAAACAGGAGTTCATGAGTGTGTACCTCGATCGAGACAGAACACAGAAGGAAAGGATAATACTGAAAGAGAGAATGCAAAAACGAAAGGAGGAATGGGAGGAAATGAAAAAGGAGAGCAGAATAACCCAGGAACAAGTGGAAGGACAAGCACACCCCGCAGAAACACCTGCAGAAGGACTCCAGCCACGACACCCCCCAAGGCAACTGAACAATCCAAACCAACCATCACACACCGATCCCTCTGTTCCCCCCCCCCCCCACACCACAGTTACAGTATTAGAACAGAAGTTGAAGGTTTGGTACACAAATGCAGATGGATTAACGAATAAACATGAGGAATGGCAAGAAAGAATCAATGAGAAGTCCCCAGACATCATAGCAGTTACAGACACAAAACTCACGGAGACAATAACAGATGCAATCTTCCCACCAGGATACCAGATCATGAGGAAAGATAGAAGGGGCAGAGGGGAAGGAGGGGTTGCTCAGCTCATAAAAAACACATGGAAATTCGAGAAAATGGGAGGTGTAGACGAGACGGGAGAAAGAGACTACATAGTAGGTACACTTCAGTTTGGGGAGCACAAGGTGGTCATTGCAGTGATGTATAATCCACCACAGAACTGCAGCAGGCCAAGAGAGGGATATGAAGAGAGCAACAGAGCAATGGTGGACACACTTGCTGAGGTGGCAAGAAGAACTCACTCCAGCAGAGCAAAGTAGCTGGTTATGGGAGATTTCAACCACAGGGAGATTGGGAAAACCTGGAGCCACATGGGGGTCCCGAAACATGGAGAGCCAAGATGTTGGATGTGGTACTGGGAAACCTCATGCACCAACATGTTAAGGACACTACCAGAGTGAGAGGGGAGGATGAACCAGCAAGATTGGACCTTGTGTTCACACTGGGCAGTTCAGACATATGAGAGTCCCCTAGGAGCTAGTGACCACGTGGTTCTGTGCTTTGAATACAGAGTAGAGTTGCAAGTGGAGAGAGTCACAGGAGTCGAATGAGAAAAGCCTGAATATAAAAGAGGGGACTACATAGGGTTGAGGAACTTCCTGCAGGAGATTCCGTGGGACAGAGAACTGGCAGGAAAGCCAGTACACGAAATGATGGAATATGTAACAACAAAATGCAAGGAGTCAGTGGAACTTTTATTCCCAAGGGCAACAGAAACAATGGGAAAACCAGAACGAGCCCCTGGTTTACCCAACGGTGTAAGGAGGCAAAAACAAAGTGCAATAGAGAATGGAAAAAGAACAGAAGGCAGAGAACACATGAAAATAGGGAGATCAGTCGCAGAGCCAGGAACGAGTATGCACAGGTAAGGAGGGAGGCCCAGCGGCAGTATGAAAATAACATAGCATCGAAAATCAAGACTGACCTGAAACTGTTGTATAGCCACATCAGGAGGAAGACAACAGTCAAAGACCAGGTTATCAGACTGAGGAGAGAAGGTGGAGAACTAATAAGAAATGATCAGGAGGTATGTGAGGAGCTAAACAGGAGATTTAAGGAAGTTTTTACAGTAGAGACAGAAGGGAACATCAAGAGGGAATATATCAACAAGTGTTGGATCACATACGAACAACCGAGGAAGAGGTGCAGAAGCTGCTAAGTGACCTTGATACCTCAAAGGCGATGGGACCGGACAGCATCTCCCCATGGGTGCATAGAGAAGGAGCAGAGATGCTGTGCGTGCCCCTAACCACACTCTTCAACACATCCCTTGAAACTGGGCAACTACCTGAGAAATGGAAGACAGCAAATGCAGTCCCCATATTTAAGAAAGGAAACAGAAATGAGGCACTAAACTACAGACCTGTGTCTCTGACATGTATTGTGTGCAAAGTCATGGAGAAGATTATCAGGAGGAGAGTGGTGGAACACCTGGAACGGAACAAGATTATAAATGAAAACCAGCATGGGTTCATGGAAGGCAAATCCTGTGTCACAAACCTTCCGGAGTTTTATGACAAGGTAACAGAAGTAAGACACGAGAGAGAGGGGTGGGTTGATTGCGTTTTCCTAGACTGCAGGAAGGCCTTTGACACAGTTTCCCACAAGAGATTAGTACAAAAGCTGGAGGATCAGGTGCATATAACAGGGAGGGCACTGCAATGGATCAGGGAATACCTGACAGGGAGGCAACAGCGAGTCATGGTACTTGAAGAGGTATCGCAGTGGGCGCCTGTGACGAGCGGGGTCCCACAGGGGTAAGTTCAAGGACAAGTGCTATTTTTGATATATGTGAACGACATGATGGAAGGAATAGACTCTGAAGTGTCCCTATTCGCAGATGATGTGAAGTTGATGAGAAGAATTAAATCGGATGAGGATGAGGAAGGACTGCAAAGAGACATGGACAGGCTGGACATGTGGTCCAGAAACTGGCTTCTCGAATTCAACCCTGCCAAATGCAGTCATGAAGATTGGGGAGGGGCAAAGAAGACCGCAGACAGAGTATAGGCTAGGTGGACAAAGACTACAGACCTCACTCAGGGAGAAAGACCTTGGGGTGGCCATAACACCGAGCACTTCACCGGAGGCACACATCAACCAAATAACTGCTGCAGCATACGGGCGCCTGGCAAACCTGAGAATAGTATTCCGATACCTCAATAAGGAATCGTTCAAGACACTGTACACTGTGTATGTTAGGCCCATACTGGAGTATGCAGCACCAG
>NC_069425.1:7947063-7974563 GCF_026875155.1 Cherax quadricarinatus | reverse complement strand
CAGAAGCGACTCGGACCAGGATCCTGCAGGAGAAAGCACGATTAAGGGACATGCCGGCATACAGGAAGGTGTATCTTGACCGCGACAGAACACAAGAAGAAAGGCAGAAACTGAGAGAGATGGTACAATGGCAAAAGGAGGAAAGAGAGGGGATGGAGAAGACAGACAGGAGATCCCAGACCCAGGAAGAAGATCAAATACAGCCTCCCTCACAACTTCCTATAGAAGCCTCCCAACCAGGTCAACCCCAGTGCAACCAAACACTCTAAATCAAAACACCCATGCCACATCCAATGCCCCCACCCACTACATTACAAACTCCACCCCCACAGCAACAACCCATAGTTCCTTACCAGGTCTCCCACTTCCCCAACCCCAATATACCTCCCAGACCACAGTCTTAGAAAAGAAGTTGAAGGTGTGGTATACAAATGCAGATGGAATAACAAACAAGTATGAGGAGTGGCACGAAAGAATCAAAGAGACATCCCCAGACATAATAGCACTCACAGAAACAAAACTCACCAGAATAATAACAGATTCAATCTTTCCATCCAGATATCAAATCCTCAGGAAAGACAGAGGGAGGAGAGGGGAGGAGGAGTTGCACTGCTCATTAAAAACCAGTGGGGTTTTGAGAAAATGGAAGGAATGGATGGCACGGGCGAAAGGGACTACTTAGTAGGAACAATCCAGTCTGAGGGACATAAGGTGATAATTGCAGTAATGTACAACCCACCACAGAACTGCAGGAGGCCAAGAGAAGAATACGATGAGAGCAACAGAGCAATGATCGACACACTAGCCGAGGTGGCCAGGAGAGCACACATGGGGGGAGCAAAGTTACTAGTTATGGGTGATTTCAATCACAAGGAGATTGACTGGGAAAACCTGGAGCCCCATGGGGGTCCCGAAACATGGAGAGCCAAGATGATGGATGTGGTACTGGAAAACCTCATGCATCAACATGTTAGAGACACTACCAGAGAGAGAGGAGAGGATGAACCAGCAAGGCTGGACCTTGTATTCACCATGAGTAGTTCGGATATCGAGGGTATCATTTATGAAAGGCCCCTGGGAGCTAGTGATCATGTGGTTCTGTGCTTCGACTACATAGTTGAGCTCCAAGTGGAGAGAGTAGCAGGAATAGGCTGGGAAAAACCAAACTACAAAAGGGGGAACTACTCAGGCATGAGGAACTTCCTTCAAGACATTCAGTGCGAGAGGGAACTGACAGGAAAACCAGTACAAGAAATGATGGACTATGTAGCAACAAAATGCAAGGAGGCAGAGGAGAGGTTTGTTCCCAAGGGAAACAGAAATAATGGGAAGAACAGAACGAGTCCTTGGTTCACCCAAAGGTGTAGGGAGGCAAAAACTAGGTGTACTAGAGAATGGAAAAGGTATAGAAGACAGAGAACTCAGGAAAATAAAGAAATCAGCCGAAGAGCCAGAAACGAATATGCACAGATAAGAAGGGAGGCTCAGAGACAATATGAAAATGACATAGCATCAAAAGTAAAGACTGACCCGAAGCTGTTGTACAGCCACATCAGGAGGAAAACAACAGTCAAGGACCAGGTAATCAGACTGAGAAAGGGTGATGGGGAATTCACAAGAATCGACCGAGAGGTTTGTCAGGAGCTCAACTCAAGATTTAAAGAGGTATTTACAGTGGAAACCAGTAGGACTCCAAGAAATCAGATCAGAACTGGGGGGCACACAAGCAAGTGCTGGATGAGGTACATATAACCAAGGAGGAGGTGAAGAAGCTGCTATGCGAACTTGACACCTCAAAGGCGGTGGGACCAGACAACATCTCTCCATGGGTCCTTAAAGAGGGAGCAGAGATATTGTGTGAGCCATTAACAAAGATCTTCAACACATCATTTGAAACTGGGCAACTCCCTGAGGTATGGAAAATGGCAAATGTAGTCCCAATTTTTAAAAAGGGAGACAGACATGAGGCACTAAACTACAGACCTGTATCACTAACATGTATAGTATGCAAGGTCATGGAGAAGATCATCAGGAGGAGAGTGGTGGGGCACCTGGAAAGAAACAAGGGTACAATTGACAACCAGAACAGTTTCAGGGAAGGAAAATCCTGTGTCACAAACCTACTAGAGTTTTATGACAAGTTGACAGAAGTAAGACAAGAGAGAGAGGGGTGGATCGACTGCATATTTTTGGACTGCAAGAAGGCTTTCGACACAGTTCCTCACAATAGGTTACTGCAAAAGCTAGAGGATCCGGCACACATAACAGGAAAGGCACTGCAATGGATCAGAGAATATCTGACAGGGAGGTAACAACGAGTCATGGTACGCGACGAGGTGTCAGAGTGGGCGCCTGTGACAAGCGGGGTTCCACAGGGGTCAGTCCTAGGACCTGTTCTGTTCTTGGTATATGTGAACGACATAACGGAAGGGATAGACTCAGAAGTGTCCTTGTTTGCAGATGATGCGAAGTTAATGAGAAGAATCAAATCGGACGAGGATCAGGCAGGACTACAAAGAGACCTGGACAGGCTACAAGCCTGGTCCAGCAACTGGCTCCTTGAATTTAACCCTGCCAAATGCAAAGTCATGAAGATTGGGGAAGGGCAAAGAAGACCGCAGACACAATATAGTTTAGATGGCCAAAGACTGCAAACCTCACTCAAGAAAAAAGATCTGGGGGTGAGTATAACACCGAGCATATCTCCTGAGGCACACATCAATCCGATAACTGCTGCAGCATACGGGCGCCTGGCAAACCTACGTCAGGCCCATACTGGAGTATGCAGCACCAGTTTTGAACCCACACCTAGTCAAGCACGTCAAGAAATTAGAGAAAGTGCAAAGGTTTGCAACAAGACTAGTCCCAGAGCTACGGGGATTGTCCTACGAAGAAAGGTTGAGGGAAATCGGCCTGACGACACTGGAGGACAGGAGGGTCAGGGGAGACATGATAACGACATATAAAATACTGCGCGGAATAGACAAGGTGGACAAAGACGGGATGTTCCAGAGATGGGACACAGACACAAGAGGTCACAATTGGAAGTTGAAGACTCAGGTGAATCAAAGGGATGTTAGGAAGTATTTCTTCAGTCATAGAGTAGTCAGGCCATGGAATAGCCTAGAAAGGGATGTAGTGGAGGCAGGAACCATACATAGTTTTAAGGCGAGGTATGATAGAGCTCATGGGGCAGGGAGAGAGAGGACCTAGTAGCAATCAGCGAAGAGGCGGGGCCAGGAGCTGTGAATCGACCCCTGCAACCACAAATAGGTGAGTACACACACACACACACACACACATACACACATACACACACAGACCCACACACACTTTCTCCCTGCATCCTCCCCCCACCTCTCTCCCACTCCCTTTCCTGATCCCACCCTCCCTCACCCTCCCTCCTTCTCACCCTCCTCTCCCTCTGTCATTCTCTCTCCCCCTCTGCTTCTCCCTCCTCCTCTCTCTCCTCATATTCCCCACTCTTTCCCCCTTCCCACCTCTCTCCCATTTCCACAATCTCCAGTTCCTCCTCCCCTCAAGGAAGGTTCCTTGATGTTGGTGAGGGGCTCTTGATTTAGGGAATTGGATCTGTGCTCCAGTTCCCCGAATTAAGCCTGAATGCCTTCCACATCCCCCCTCCAGGCGCTGTATAATCCTCCGGGTTTAGCGCTTCCCCCTTGATTATAATAATAATAATCCAGTTCCTCCTCTCCCCCCTCCACCACCCCACACACTCAGGCAATCACCCCACATAACAAGCAGACAGGAATACAGAGTTTATCATCCTGTGGCATCTAAAATAAAAAGGATTGCAGAGAGCATGACGGAAAACCAGGGGACTGGCGGATGAGTCTGCGAAGGTAGATTGGGCAGTAGAGCTCATGAAAAGGGAACATGAATGGGAAAGGAAGCTAGAAGAGCTTAGCATGAAAATGGAAGAGAGCAGGAAATGGGAGATGCAAGTCTCAGCAGCAGTGGCTAAGATACAGAGATTAGAAGATAACCTGAAAAATCTGAAGCAGCCTAAAGAACTAAAAAGCAATATAGACAGGGCATCAGAAACTGCTTCCTCAGTCACAAAAAAGGGGGATGGAGGGAACGAAGGAGTGAATCTATATGCAGAGGTTCTATCAGACCATCGTGGAGCCCGAGAAAAATAGAGGATCACATCAGGAACAATCGAGGGGAGTGTAGAAAATGAAAGAGCTAAGTTATGCATAGAAGCCCTAGCAGACCACAGGAGTGCACAGGGAAAGCTGAGAAGGAAAAACGAGACACCATTGGGCCCAGGAACAACAGACAGAAAAGAGACTGAAGAAAGGAAAACTACAGTGGAGGCAACTAAATCGAATCAGAGGATACATAGATCAGTCTTTGTTTATGGGCTCCGGGAAGCTGAAGGGGAAACTTATGAAGCAAGAAGACAAGGGGAGAAGGAAGTGATTGAAAGCATCATGAAAGCAATAGGAGATGACATAATCCAGCTGGCAAATTTTCTGAGAATAGGGGGGTTTGCAAGAGGAAGAATCTGGCCAGGCAAAGTGCTTTTTAAGGCAGAATCGGCTCGAAGCTGGATCCTGCAGGAGAAAGCAAGACTAAGGGACATGTCAGTGTACCGGAGGGTGTATCTCGACCATGAGAGAACACAAGAAGAAAGACAGAAACTGAAAGAGAGGATACAAAAATGGAAGAAGGAAAGGGAGGTAAAAATAGAGATGGAGAGGAGAACCCAGACTCATGAGGAAGCTCAGATCCAACGTCCCTTATAGTCACTACAGAAGCCCCCCAACCAGGACAACCCCAATTCAAATTCAAATTCAAATTCAGTTTATTCTCTATAAGGATTACAATGCTGAGTTTACAGAATTTGGTTATTGTGTGGTTTACATGTAGTAAAATAATAATTACAGAGTGTAGCACTAGAACACCTAGCATGGCTAGGCATTTCGGGCAGACTTAGTTTAATTCTTATATTTAAAATATTACAAATTATGAGGTAAGTTGGTATTATGGCTAAGCGACTAAATACTAGGTTGTGAGTTTAGCAATGTGAATGCTTTTGTTTTGGCACAGTACACAGTTTCAGTATTGGAGTATCACAGGCCAACTTATGACTAGTTAGGATTTATTATTTTAAGATTGAGATTAATATTTCTGTTTATGGTCAAATGGGTGAGTGTAAATGTGAACCACCAGGTGGTATTCGTGTAGTTAGTTGATGGGGCGCATCAGGGGAGATAAGATGTTTTCTAATGGTAGTTTATGAAGGTGATTGAATGTGTCTGCAGTTCTAGAGTTTTCAGGTAGGGTGTTTCCAGATTTTATGGCCCTTTGACATACATTGAATTTTTGTAAAGGTTTTGTCGCGACACGGGGAATGTCATAGAGATGTTTGTGTCTGGTGTTATGCTCGTGGGTTCTGATCACAACTATCAAGAAAGCGTTTGAGGTCAAGGTTAATATTGGAATTTAGGTCCTGTAAGATGTAGATTGCACAGTAGTAGTGTGGAATGTACTGAACAGGGAGTAAGTTTAGATCTATATATGAAGAGTGGGGGGTGGGGGGGGGGGGGGGGGGGTGTGTTGCCAAGGGATGGGATTTAGTGATTATCTTACTGCGGCTTTTTGTTGGTGTATTATTGGTTTAGGTGTGTTGCTGCAGTTTGTTGAACCAACACAAAGAGCATCGGTGAGGTATGGATAAATAAGTGAGTGGTATAGTGTGAGAGGCATTGTGCGCATGTAGTATCATATATTGGAGAGGATCCCAACCGTTTTGGATACGTTTTTTGTTATGTGTTGGTATGGGTGCTGAAATTCAGGTTGTTGTCGAGGTATAAGGCTATGAATTTGCCCTCAATTATGAACTGGTAATTAGGGTTGTCGATTAATGTTAATTTGCGCAACTCCTGCCCTGTACCAAACTAAATATAGTAGGTTTTGTCAGTGTTAAGCGTAACGTTTATTGGCTGTCAATTCAAGTCGATATTTTGATCAGCTCCTCGTTAACAATGGTTGTGAGGGTGGCAAGAATAGGGTGAGAGATGACCATAAGTCGTCGTTGTCAGCATAAGAGAATGGGGGTTTCTGGTGTTGGGATACGTTTGGGGGAAGATCATTGTGTAGATGCGGAAGGACCAGGGGACCAAGGACACTTCCCTGCGGAACTGAAGTATCAAGTGGCCGTGTTGTTGATGCTGTGTCTTTAATGGTGACATACTGGTACCTATTAGTAAGGTAAGATTTGAAATATGCAAGCGCATGGCCTCTTATACAGTAATGGTCAAGTTTGTGGAGTAGGATGCCGTGGTCTACTGTGTCAGAAGCTTTTCTTAGGTCAATAAAAATTCCTAGAACACATATGCCATACCAAATGCCCCCACCCACCTCATTACAACCACAGCAACCACCCCTGGCTCCTCATCCTGCCTCCCACTTTCCCAACCCCAGTGTACCCTCCAGACCACAGTTTTAGAAAAGAAGTTGAATGTTTGGTATAAATGCAGATGGAATAACAAATAAATGTGAGGAGTGGCATGAAAGAATCAAGGAGACATTCCCAGTCATAATAGCACTCACAGAAACGAAATTCACCAGGATGATAACAGATGCAATCTTTCTACCTGGATATCAAATTCTCAAGAAAGACAGAGGGAGCAGAGAAGGAGGAGGAGTTGCACTGCTCATTAAAAATCGGTGGGGATATGAGGAAATGGATGGAATGGGTAAAAGAGACTACACAGTGGGAACAATCCAGTCTGAGGGCTATAAGGTGATATTTGCTGTAATGTATAACTCGCCACACGACAAGAGCAACAGAGCAATGGTAGACACACTAGCCAAGGTGGCCAGAAGAGCTCACATGGGGAGTGCAAAGTTACTAGTTATGGGTGATTTCAATCACAAGGAGATTGACTGGGAAAACCTGGAGCCCCATGGGGGTCCCAAATCATGGAGAACTAAGATGATGGATGTGGCACTGGAAAACCTCATACATCAACATGTTAGAGACACTACCAGAGAGAGAGGTGAGGATAATCCAGCAAGACTGGATCTAGTATTCACCTTGAGTAGTTCAGACACCGAGGATATCACATCAGAAAGGCCCCTTGGAGATAGTGATCATGTGGTTCTGTGCTTTGATTACATAGTTGAGCTACAAGTGGAGAGGGGAGCAGGAATAGGATGAGATAAACCAAACTACAAAAGGGGGGACTACACAGGCATGAGGAACTTCCTACAAGACGTTCAGTGGGAAAGAGAATTGCCAGGAAAATCAGCAAAAGAAATGATGGACTATGTGACAACAAAATGCAAGGAGGCAGATGAGAGGTTTGTTTCCAAGGGAAACAGAAGTAACGGGAAGACCAGAACGAGCCCTTGGTTCACTCAAAGGTGTAAAGAGGCAAAAACTAAGTGCACTAGAGAATGGAAAAAGTACAGAAGACAAAGGACCCAGGAAAATAAAGAGATTAACCGAAGAGCCAGAAACAAATATGCACAGATAAGAAGGGAGGCTCAGCAACAATACGAAAATGACATAGCATCAAAAGTCAAGTCTGATCTGAAGTTGTTATATAGTCACATCAGGAGGAAAACAAAAGTCAAGGACCAGGTAATCAGACTGAGGAAGGATGATGGGGAGTTCACAAGAAACGACCAAGAGGTATGTGAGGAGCTCAACATGAGATTTAAAGAAGCGGAAACCGGTAGGACTCCAGGAAATAAAACAGGGGGGAACCACAAGTGCGGGAGAGGTACAAAAAACCGAGGGGAGGTGAAAAAGTGCTAGTGAACTTGACACTTAAAAGGGCGGTGGAACCAACAAATCTCTCCGGGGCCCTTTAGAGGGGGGAGCCGAGATGTTGTGTGTGCCATAACAAAGTCTTCGCCCAATCATTGAACTGGCAACTCCCAGGTATGGAAGACGGTAAAATCGTCCCCAAAATTTAAAAAAGGAGAGAGAATGAGGCTTAAACTACAGACCTGTGTACAACGTGAAATATGCAAAGAAGGGATCATCAGGTGGTGGAGCACCCGGAAAAAAAATAATAATCGCAACCAGATGGTTTTTAGGGAGGGAAAATCCTGTGTCAGAAAACCCCTGGAGTTTTATGACAAGGTGACAGAAGGGAAGCAAGAGAGAAGAGAGGGGGATGGGGTAGACTGCATTTTCTTGTCATATTTTTCCCCAAGAGGTTACTCAAAAAACAAAAGGATCAGGGACACTACGGAAAGGCCCCTGGGAATGGATCAAATACCTGACAGGGAGGCAAAGTCATGGGCCCGGGCGAGGTGCAGAGTGGGCGCCGTGACAAAACGGGGTTCCCAGGGGTAGCCTGGGGCCTTGTTGTTTTTTTTTTATATTTTTAATGAAAATCGGAAGGAGGTTCAGAAATGTCCCTTTTTTGCAGATGATGTGAAGTTAAGGGAGAATCAAATCAGTCGAGGATCGGCAGGATACAAAGAGACCGGAAGGCTAAAATGGCCCCCCAAATGGCTCCTTGAATTTTAAAACTGCCCCAAAAGCAAGTCATGAAGATTGGGGAAGGGCAAAGAAGACCATAGACACGGTATAATCTAGGTGGCCAAAGACTGCAAACCTCACTCAAGGAAAAGATCTTGGGGTGAGTATAATACCGAGCCCATCTCCTGAGGCGCACATCAATCAGATAACTACTGCAGCATACGTGCGTCTGGCAAACTTAAGAATAGCGTTCCGATACCTCACTAAGGAATCGTTGAAGAATCTGTACACCATATACGTCAGGCCCATACTGGAGTATGCAGCACCAGTTTGGAATCCACACCTGGTCAAGTACGTCAGGAAATGAGAGAATGTGCAAAGGTTTGCAACAAGACTAGTCCCAGAGCTAAGGGGATTGATCTATGAAGAAAGGTTAAGGGAAATATGCCTGACGACACTGGAGGACAGGAAGGCCAGAGGAGACATGATAACGACATATACTATACTGCAAGGAATTGATAAGATGGACAAAGGGAGGATATTCCTGAGATGGGACTCAGAAACAAGGGGACACAATTTGAAGCCGAAGCCTCCTGTGAGTCAAAGGGATGTTAGGATGCAATTCTTCAGTCATAGAGTTGACAGGAAGTGGAATAACCTTGAAAGCGATGTAGTGGAGGGAGGAACCATGCATCGTTTTAAGTTGAGGTTTGATAAAGCTCATTGAGCAGGGAGAGAGAGGACCTAGTAACAAACAGTGAAGAGGCCGGGCCAGGAGCTGTGATTCGACCCCTGCAACCACAAATAGGTCAGAACAAATAGGTGAGTACAGACACTAACACACAGATACACACACGTGGGTCCATGGGGTGCAGTCGTGGGTAACAAGGCTCCGAGAACCTTAGCGTTGTAAGGCGTGCAATAACAGTAATCAGTGGTAGTGGAACGTCAGTGAACAATACTATGAGTGATAATTAAAGTTATTAGTTAAAGAAAGTGAGAGGAAAGCTGAAATCATAATATTTCAAAGCACAAACCGTTGGGGGTATTAGGCATTGTTGTCACATTGGCAGCGGTAGGCCTGAAGAAGTGACGTCACGACAGGTTGTGTGCCCGGGTGGCCCGGTGGCCTGGTGGCTAAAGCTCCCGCTTCACACACGGAGGGCCCGGGTTCGATTCCCGGCAGGTGGAAACATTCGACACGTTTCCTTACACCTGTTGTCCTGTTCACCTAGCAGCAAATAGGTACCTGGGTGTTAGTCGACTGGTGTGGGTCGCATCCTGGGGGACAAGATTAAGGACCCCATTGGAAATAAGTTAGACAGTCCTCGATGACGCACTGACTTTCTTGGGTTATCCTGGGTGGCTAACCCTCCGGGGTTAAAAATCCGAACGAAATCTTATCTTATCTCTTATCTTATCTTACACATAAAGCGAAGTGTATATAATGTGAAGTGTATACTATCATCAGTGAAGAGTGAAATCGCGTGAGGAAGCGGGATGTATGAGAATATATGGTTATAAACATCACGGGTGAAGGATCTCCAAAATAGGGATTTTTAAGGCCTACGTACGACGACTTCGTCATCAGCAGCTGGCAACTGTCACCGCACCATTGCAGTGCAAGTTCATTCGCCTATTTGTGGTTTGCATGTTGACGGAACTGGCTGGCCTTGCATACTGTTTGATACTGGTCACTCACTCCTGCAAGCTATTACCAGAATTAGAATAGAAATAGCATAGACATAGTGAATATAGTGTTGACGAGTGTGAGAAGGTAGGTGGGACACGCTTTTAAGGGCAACATTGTAAGACGGTGCCAGGGTCAAGTCCCAGGAGGGTTGTATCAGGTCACAAGAAGTTGCAGCCAGTCATCACACCGCACAAGACACTCTCACACATACACACACACTCACACACACACACATGCACACACGCACACAGGCAGTGTTACTACTGGTAGTTATTAGCAGTAAGAATACTTAGGAAGCTAGGAAGTCCTCTCTCAATGTGAACAAGGAAAATGATAATAACCAGCAACAATTAATATGTAAATCCAGAAAGGGCAATAAGTGAAGAGAGTAGCATAATTGGGAAAGATAAATGAGACTAAATTTGTGCCTACACGACGGATCTTTCAACCACACCACCTACCCCCCCTAACCCTCCCTCCCTCACACACAAGCACACACACACAAGGGTAGAACTCACACACTCACCACACACACACAACACACAACACACACAACCACACACACACACACCAAAACACACACACACACACACATACATACACCACACCATACACATACACATACAACACACACACACATACATAAACACATACACACACACACACAAACACACACACACATATTACACACACACACCACACACACACCACACACACCACACACACACACCACACACACACACCACCCCACACACACCACACACACACACCACACACACGCACACCACACATACACACCCCACACACACACCACACACACACAACCACGCACACACCACACACACACACACACCACACACACCACACACACACACACACACACACACCCCACACACACCACACACACACACACACACACACACACACACACACCACACACACACACACACACACAAAACACACACACACACACACAGCACATACACACACACACACACACACACACAACACACAACACACACACACACACACACACACACCACACACACCACACACACCACACACACACACACACACACACACCCACACCCTCCACACTTGACACAAACACTTGACACAAACATGTACCCCCCTCCCCTAACCACCTCTCCCCCTTCCCTGACCACCTCACCTTAGCCATCTACCCCTCCCAAACCACCTAACCCTCCCCAAACCGTCTAACCCCCCAACTACCTCCCTCCCTCCAATAACCATCCTCCCCCCCCCACATAACCATCCATCCCCTCTCTCCCTCAAACCATCTAACACCCTCCCCAATATCACTACCTTTCCAATAACCATCCTCCCCCTCCCCCACAACATCATCACCCGTCCTCCTAACCATCTATTCCTCTCCCCTAAACCACCCGTCCCCTTCTGTGGAGCAACGGGGAACCTCGAACCAGGATGGAGGACAAAGCGGCTCCAAGGACGAAATACTGGGAGGGAGGAAGGAAAGAGGGAGGTATGAGTCACAAAAAAGGGTGGAAGACTGGGGAAGGAGAACTAGATGGTTGAAAAAGGAAGATGGAAGAGAGGTTAGAGCAGAATGCAGAAGGTGGGAAGGCAACAAGCCACAGCAGCAGAAATCAAGATAGAGGGATTAGAAGAGAGAGCTGAGACATCTGAAACAGACAGAGACAAAGATATTACAGAGGTAGCATCGGCAATGGCTACATCAAACACCAGAAAACAGGTCTGAAGGAAGCATGGTAACTAAAATACTGTCTTGCAGAAGGTTCCTGTTCACAACCCACATGGGGCAAAAACGATGACAGGGAGCACACTAGGACAGAATCAAGGTTGGAAAGACATGGAAGGACTAGGACATGTGCAAGGACCTCTTACCAGATACCTGTGGGGGGCCAGGAACAGGTAAACAGGATAGGACAAACAGAAGAATAGGGGTTCATAACTAGGGAAGGGGGCTGAAGGAAGGAACACTCCACGGGAAGGAATAAACTACAATCTGAGGATGCCTAATGGGAGTCACGTGGGAGGTGGGAAAGAGAGTGAGATCACGTGTTTGTCTATGGGCTAGACGAAGCTAAGGGGGAGGAAACTTATGATGAAGATAAGCCGGGAGGAGAAAAAAAGCGATTTTGAGATATTCATGAGGTGATAGGCGAGGGGGACATGACCCAGGTGGCAAATTTTTTTGGGGAAAGAATTGGGGGTTCGCAAAGAAAAGGAATCGGCCTCTAAAAGTAATTTTCAAGGCAAATTTTCCCCCCGAACTTGATCCCGGGGAAAAAGCATGGTGAGGGGCAAGCAAAAGGTTTTGGGGGTTGTGTACCTCGTTCGAGACAGAAACAAGGACGAAAGGAAAGATGATAAAAAAGAAAATTTCAAAAAGGGAAAGGAAAATGGGGGGGAAAAGGGAAAAAGGAGAGCGGGAAAAACCCCGGAAACAAAAGGGAAAAGGGACAAGCCCCCCCCCAGAAACACTTGCAAAAGGGGACCCCGGGAAACGCCCCCCAAGGCAACTGAAAAACCCAAAAACCAACCTTACACACCGACCCTTTTTTCCCCCCCCCCGAAACCCACAGTTACAGTATTAGACAGAAGTTGAAGGTTTGGTACAAAAAATGCAAAAGGATTAACGAATAAACATGGGGGAATGGCAAAAAAAGAATCAATGAGAAGTCCCCAGATATCATAGCGTTACAAAAACAAAACTAAAGAGATAAAAACAGATGCAATCTTCCCACCGGGATACCAGATCAGAGGAAAGATAAAAAGGGGCGGAGGGAAGGGGGGGGATGCTCTGCTGTAAAAAACAGTTTGGAAATTCGAGAAAAGGGAAAGGCCCATAGATGAGACGTGACAAAGGGGACAACATAGTAGGTACATTTCCCAGTCTGGGGAACACAAAGGGGTTTCTTTGCAGTGATTAAAATTCCCCACAGAACTGCGGGGAAAAGCCAAAGAGGAAAAATAAAGAGAGCAACAGGCAATGGTGGAACACTTGTGGGTTTGGCAAAAAGGTCTTTCCCAGCAGAGAAAAAGTTGCTGGTTAGGGGGGATTTAACCACAGGGAGTTTTGACTGAAAAAACCGGGGCCACATGGGGGCCCCGGGAAACATGGGAGCCAGGATTTTGGGGACTTTGGTGCGGGAAAAACCTATGCACCAACATTTTTAAGGACATCCCCAGAGTGAGGGGGGGGATAAACCCAGCAAGATTGGCCCTTGGGGTTTTAAACCTGGCAGCTCAGACATTGGGGGGACATCAAGTATGAGAGCCCCCTGGAGCTACGCCCCAAGGGGTTTCGTGCTTTAAATATTTTAGTAGGCTGCAAGTGGGAGAATAACAGGGTTGAAAGGGAAAAAGGGTTGACTATAAAAGAGGGGGCTACACGGGTTGAAGAATTTCCCTTTTGGGGGCAGTGGGACGAAAAACTGGAGGAAAGCCAGTAAATGAAATGATGGAATATGTAACAAAAAATAAAAGGGGCAGGGAAAGGTTTACCCCAAAGGGAAACAGTAAACAACAGGAAGCCCCAAAAAAACGAGCCCGGGTTTTACCCAAGGGTAGAAGGAAGGAAAAACCAAAGTGCAATAGAGAAGGGAAAAAAAGTACAGAAGGGGGAAAAACACACAAAAATTTAGGGAGACCAGTCGCGGGGCCAAAGGAATGAGTATGCACAGGTAAGGGAGGGGGGCCCCAGGACGTATAAAAATGACTTTGCATCGAGAATAAAGATTTCCCCAAACAAAAACTGTTGTATAGCCACATCAGGGGGAAAGGGAAAAAACAGTAAATGACAGGTGATCAGATTAAGGACAAAATGGTGGAGAACTCCCCAAAAAAATGATCGGGAGGTATTTTAGGAGTTAACAGGAGGATTTAAAGGGGGAATTTTTTTAAAATTAGAGACGGGAAAGGGGGTTTTGGAAGACAGCACGAAGGGAACATAAGAGGGAAAAACCCAAAACAAGGGGTTGGAATGAAAAAACGAACAACTGGGGGAGGAGGTGAAAAGTTTTTTAGTGACCTTGAAAACTAAAAGGGCGAGGAAACCCCGGACAACATCCCCCCAGGGGGTCCTTGAGGAAGGGCGAGATTGTGGCGTACCTCTAACCACAATTTTTTCAACACATCCCTTAAAAACGGGGCCCAAATTTCCCTGAGAAAGGGAAAAAGACAGCTAATTTAGTCCCCCATTTTAAAAAAAGGAAAAGAAACGGGGGCACAAATACGCCCTGGTTCTGACATGTATTGTGGAAAAGTCATGGAGAAGTTATCGGGGGAGAGGGGGTCAAAACCCCGGGAAAAAGGAAACAAGATTATAAATGAAACCAAGCATGGGTTCTGGAAGGCAAATCTTGTATAAAAAAACCCTCCGGGATTTTTTATGACAAGGTAACAAAAGTAAGCCACGAGAGAGGGGGGTGGGTGATTGGGGGTTTTCCTAAAACTGCGGGAAAGGGGGCCTTTTGGCACAGTTCCCCACAAGAGATTAGTGCGAAGCTGGGGGGTCAGGCGCATGAAAAGGGGAGGGGCACTGCAATGGTTTAAGGGAAAAACCTGACAGGGAGGCGCAAAAAGTCAGGTACGTGAAGAGGTATCACCGTGGGCCCCCTGTTACGAGCGGGGTCCCACAGGGGCCCAGTTTGGGGCCCAGTGCTATTTTTGATAAATGTGAAGGGACATGAGGGAAAGGGGAATAGATTCTAAAAGTGTCCCTGTTCGCAAAATGACGTGAAGGGGATGAGAAAAATTTAAAATGGGACGAGGTTGAGGCGGGGACTCCCAAAGAAAACCGGGAAAGGGCGGGACATGTGGCCCAGTAAGGGTTTCGAATTAAATTCCAGCCAAATGCAAACCCCTTAAAGTTTGGGGGGGGGAAAGAAGACCGGGGACAGAGTATTGGTAGGTGGAAAAAAATACGGGGACCCCTCGGGGGGAAAAAGGGGCCCTTTTGGGATGCCCATAACACCGAGCACATCCCGGGAGGCTAAACATAAACCCAAAAAAAACTGCTGCAGCATACGGGCCCCGGGAAAAAACCTGAGAATGTTTTCCCGATCCTTAAAAAGGAAATTTTTCAAGACACATTTACACTGTTAATTTTTTTTTTAGCCCCTTACTGGAGTATGCGCCCCAGTCGGGAAACCCCAACCCCTGGTCAACCCACGTCAAAAAAGTTAGAGAAAGTACAAAGGTTTGCAACAATGTAGTCCCGAGCTAAAGGGGAATGTGTAGGGAGGGGTTTAAAGGGAAATGGGACTGAGGGAAAATGGGGGACAAAAGGGTCAGGGGGGGGACTGAAAAACGACAACGGGAAAATAACAACAGACACAAACCCCAAAAAATTTAACACACGTCACTAACACACAGACACTACCACACGGGTTTGGGAGGGTAACGGGTGTCGAATGGGAAAAAGCCCAATATAAAAAGGGGGGGGACACAAAAAGGTATAAGGCCCCTTCTGCAGGGGTGCAGTGGGAAAGGGGAAATGGTAGGAAAGACAGAAAATGAAATGAGGGGTATGAAACCCAAAAAAAAGCAAGGAGGAAAGGGGAAAAGGTTTGTTCCCAAGGGAAAACCAAAAAAATTTGGAAGATCAAAGCGAGGACCTTGGTTTCCCAAGGGGATGGAGGAAAAAAACTAAGTGGATTTAGAGAATGGAAGGGGTTTATAGAAGGCAAAGGCCCCAGGAAAAAAAAAGATAAGTCGAAGGCCCCAAACAAATTTTTCACAGAAAAGGGAAAGGGAGGCCCATCGACAGTTCGAAAATGACATGCATCAAAACCCAAAGTCTGCCCCGAAACTGCTGTTTATCCACATTAGGGGGAAAGAGGGGACGTAAAAGGGACCAGGTGACAGGCTGAGGAGGGGAAGGGGGGGAACTCACAAGAAACGATCAAGAGGTTGCGAGGAGCTAAACAGGAGTTTTAAAGGGAAAGTTTTCCGGGGAGACGGGAAAGGGAAACTCGGGGGAAGACGGGACTAGGGGGACCCCAACGGGGAATAGAAAACAGGTGCGGGACGTTTTTGCACAAAAATGGGGAGGGGTGAAGAAGTGCTAAGTGACCGTGATACCTCAAAGGCAATGGGCCCGGGCAACACCCCCAAGGGGTTCCTCGGGGAGGGAGCAGATAAAACTGGGTGTGCCATTAACCACAATCTTAAAACACACCCCTTGAAATTTGGGCAATTACCTGATGTAGGGGAAAAACCCCCGGGATGAGTTTTAATTTTTAAAAAAAGGGGGACAGAAAGAGGCACTAAATTAAGACCCAAAGTCAGTGACCGTGTAGTATGCAAAGTCAAAAAGAAGGGTTTTCAGGAGGAGGTGGTGGAGCACCCGGAAAGGAAAAGATTATAAAAAGATAACCAGTTTTGGGTTTTTTGGGAAAGGGAAAAACCTGTGTCACAAAACCCTTTGGGGTTTTTGAAAAAAGTTACAGAAGTGCGAAAACGAGGAGAGGGGTGGGGGTTTATTGCATTTTCTTGGACTTTCAAGAAAGGGCCTTTGACACTGTTCCTCACAAAAGACTAATGCAGAAACTAGAGGGGTCAGGCAGTTTTTAAAAAGGAAGGGTTTTTGCCCAAAAAATCAAAAGGGGAAAACCTGAACCCGGGGGGCAACAACGAGTCATGGTACTTTTGGGTGAGGTATCACAGTGGGCACCTTTTGACGAGCGGGGCCCACAGGGGGGCGGTCCTAGGGGCAAGTGCTGTTTTGGTATATTGGGAAGACATGATGGGGGGATGTTTAGAGAGTTATCCCCACGTTTTGGGGCCGTGGTCAAACAAAATGGTTCTTGAAATTTAAAACCCGCCCCAAATGCAAAGTCCCTTTTAAGTCGGGAGAAAGGGGAAAGGGAAAACCCCAGACAGGTATAGACTAGGTGCCAAGGGGCCGCAAACCCGCTCAAGTTTGAAAAATCTTTGGGGTTTACCATAACACCCAGCATGTTCTGGAGGAAAAAATCAACCGATAAAATGCGGGAGCATCGGGGGCTGGCAAAACCCGAGAAAAGCGTTTTCCCATACCTTTTGTAAGGAATCGTTCAAGACAGTCACTGTTTTACATTAGGCCCATACTGGAGTATGCAGCTCCAGGGTTTTGGGAACCCCCCACCTGGTCAAACCCGTCAAGAAATTGAGAAGTGGGAAGGTTTGCAAAAAAGGGTAAATTTTCCCGGGGTCAGGGGGATGTCCTACGAAGAAAGGTTTAGGGAAATCGGATGACGCCCTTGGAGGGGCAGGGGGTCCGGGGAAATGATAACGACTTTTTAAAATACTGTGTGAAATGATAAAAGGTAGACCGAGGGCAGGTTGTTCCAGAGAAGGGGCCAGAAACAAGGGGTTTCCCAATTTGGGAAAATTTAAGACTCAGGGCGAGTTCCCAAAAGGGGTGTAAGGGGAAATATTTCTTCAGTTTATAGAGTTTGTTAGGAAAATGGAATAGCCCAAAAGTGGGTGTAGTGGGCCCGGAACTATGATAGCTTTAAGCGAGGGAAAGAAAAGAGCTCTGGAAACGGGATAGAAGGGGGCCCAGAGCAATCAGTGAAAGAGGGGGTGCGAAGAGCTGTGTCTCGACCCTGGAAAAAAAATTTTTGAGTACAATTTGGTGAGTATAGGGCCTATCAATTTTTCACACTTTAAAAAATTTCTAATACATAAAAATTTCCCTTTACCCTTCTTAGGATATCCGATTTTAAACCTTTTCCCTCCATCCTTCAAGTATTTCCCTTTACCCTTCTCTTCACTCTTTCCCAAAAATTTTCATTTGTTATTGAACTTTTTCTAATTGTTTTTTAAAATATTTTCCCCCTCAATTTGAATTTAAAAATATTGGGTGTAAGTACTATTCACAGCCACCATTTTTTCCCTTTTTGGCTATAACAAAAAAACCATGACCCCATCCTTTTGATTTTAAAAAAAAACCCCCATTTACTCACATCTTCCGACGACCAAAAAAAAAAAAATGATTCAAAAAATTTCTAATACAACAAACACCAGGGCTGTTTTGGGGTATACGACCCAAAAATGTATTTTTAAAATAAACAGTTTCTCTGGGGTACCTAATTATATTTTAATTGATGGGGACTCAGTTCTAAAGGTTTTTAAGGGTGATCATCCTTTTGCTGAGAGGCAAACTGGGTCAAGCCCTTTTTTTTCAATATAATAGGTTATACTATACACAAAAACCCACACAATATTAAAAAAGTGTTTATAAAGTTGTTTAAAAATGGGCCCATGTTTTCGTTGGTTTGTCCCTTATTTCTTTGGTTTGTTTAAAGGGTTTTCACTTTCTGTTTTTTTTAGTGTGGGGTAGCTTTTTTACTTAATGGCCTTATCTGTCTAGGGGGGAATACTTACATCTTTGGTTTATTTTATCTTAGAGTGTTTTTATATCCCTTTACCAGCCCTTTTTCACAGGTTATGTTTAAAAGACTACTATAAAAAATATTTCCCGTATTTCAATAAAATATGTACAGAAAATACAATTACAGCCTCACACTTTCAAAAAAAGAAAAATTTCAACTCCCTTGTGTTCTCCCCCCTGGGTTTTTTTATTCCCCAAAAACTTTTGGCCCCTCTTCTTGGGGCATTTAAATCTGGGGAAACCCCGTGTTTTTTACACGCTTTAGTACCCTGGGTATGGTGGCCAAAACTTAAATTTTTTAAAAAATCCCCCGGGGGAAAACATAATGCCCCAAAAGATAGAAAAAAAGGACCCAGGGGGTCTTTTCCCCTCCCTGTTCCCAAAAGAAAAAGGGGAGGAGAGAAGGGGAGAGAGGGGGGGCCCAGTAAAACTCCTCCCCCCAAAATAAAAGGGCTGTTGCCAAGCCAGTTCTCTTGTTACCAAAAATTCTTTCTATACCTTTTTTTCTTGTTACAAAAAGAAAAAACCAAATTTTTTTTTAAAAAATATTGTTTAAATTTTGTGTGTGTGGGTATAGGAAAACCTTTTATTGAGGGAAAAAAGGTTGAACCCCCGTGCCCCTTTAGTCATAAGGTTGAATTAGCCCCTTTGATATTTAGAAACTGAAATTTCCCCCCCCAATTTTAAAATTAAATTGGTATTCCAGGTAACTGGGCTTATTTATAAATACAGGGTTTGGGTTTCCCATAGCCCCCCTAACAAGGCTCAATCCTTCCCCCTACAACAAAAACCCCTGAAAACAAAATATTTTTTGGGCTACAACAAAACCCGGACTCACAACAAACTTCGGGCTATAAAAAAAAACAAAGACCCCAAAAATATTTCTCATACAAAAAAGACTATGGGCTCAAAAAATTTCTGACTACAACAAACCTTTATCACTCTTGTGACTTTCAACAAACCAAAGGATCACAAAAATCTTCTGACAACAACCCAAAAACAATTTATTCACAAAGTTTCTCACTACAAAAAAACGGGCCCCCACTCACATCTTCTCAACAACAAAGATCATGATTCAAAACATCGGGCTTAAACAAACACCATGACTCACATTTCCCCCTACAAAAAACCCTGACACAACATTTTCTGGGCTACAAAAAACGCCATGACTCATATCTTTCACTATAAAATAAAACCCCTGGGGTTTAAACATTTTTCCCGACTACAGCAAAATCCGTGATTCACTTTTCTAACCCATAACAAAACACCCTGACTACATCTCACTTTAACAAACACCATGATTTTCCCTCTCAATAAAAAAACCCATGAATCACAACAACTTCTGACTAAAAACAAACTCCTTTACTCACAACATCTTCTGACTACAGCCCAAAAAACCCTAAATCAATTTTGTCACTAAAACAAACACCCTGTCTCAAAAATTTCTCACTAAACAAACACCTTTAATCAAACATCTTCTAAATAAACAAAAAACCCATGACTCACTCTTCACACAACCCCCAAAAAGGGCCCGGAAATCAAAACATCTTCTTTACAAAAAAAAGAAAATTGGGCTCACTGCATCTTACTTCTCACTGCAAAAATCACAAAGACTCACAAACCCCATACAACAAAGGGCAAAGACTCGCAACTCTTTCACTACAAAAAGCCCAATTTAAACCCCCAACATCCCTTTTGACTTCAACAAAAAAAACATGTCCAAAAATCTTTGACTTCAACAAACCCTTTCCCTGATTTTACAAAATCTTCTGCAAAAAAAAAGAGCCATGCCCAAACTTTTTCTGGGTACAACAAAAAACCCCCAAGGGGTCCATTTCTCCCTATAAAAAGCCAATGACTCCAACATCTTTGACCAAAAAAACCCATATTCAATCTTTGACTACAACGAAACACCCTGCCTACAACGTCCCCTTTCACAATAAGGGCCCCATTGTCCCCCAAAATATTCCCGACTATAAAACCATGCTCACAACACCCTTTCCCAACAATACAGGGTTACGACTAAAAAATTCTTTGAATACAGGGAAACAACCCTGGCCCCCAACATCTAATGACTACAAAAAAACACTTTGAAATACATCTTTTCTTTTAAACAAACACCAAAAGACTAAAATCTTCTGACTGCCCAAAAAAACACCATGGCCCCCAAAACATATTTGATTTCAACCCAAAAAATTTTGACCCCAAATTTTTGACAAAACATACACCAGAATCACAAATCTTCGGGCTACTACAAAAAACCCGGGTTACAACATCTTCTGACTACAACAAACACAGTGACTCACATCCTCTCACTACGACAAACACCATGACTCACAACATCTTCTGACTAAAAAAACACCATGACTCACATCTTCTGACAGCCACAAACACCATGACTCACATCTTCTGACAGCCACAAACACCATGACTCACATCTTCTGACAGCCACAAACACCATGACTCATACAATCTTTTGACTGCAACAATCACCATGACTCACAATATATTCTGAATATATAGCAAAGACCATAACTCACAACACATTCTGAATATATAGCAAAGACCATGACTCACAACATCTTCTCACTACAACAAAGACTATGACTCACAACATCTTCTGACTACAACAAACACCATGACATAGATCTTCTGACAACAACATACACAATGACTCACATCTTCTCAATACAACAAAGACCACGATTCACAACATCAACTGACTGCAACAAACACCATGATACACAACGTCTTCGGACCACAACAATCACCATGACTCACATCTTTTCACTACAACAAACACCATGACTCACAACATCTTTTCACAATAACAAACACCATGACTAACAACATCTTTTCACTACAAGAAACACCATGACTCACATCTTCTGACTATAATACCAGCATGACTCACAACATCTTCTCACTACAACAAAGACTATGACTCACAACAGCTGACTACAACAAACACAATGACCCACAACATCTACTGACTACAACAAACACACTTATTCACAACGTCTTCTCACTACAGCAAACACCATGACTCACAACATCTTCTGACTATAACAAACACAATGACTCACAACATCTTCTGACTATAACTAAGACCATGACCCACAACATCTTCTGACTCCAACAAACACCAAGACTCACATCTTCTCACAATAACTAGCACCATGACTCACAACATCTTCTGACTACAACAAACACAATGATTCACAACGTCTTTTGACGAAAAGAACACCATGACTCACAACATCTATTGACTATAACAAACACCATGACTCACACTTTCTTCTCACAACAATAGAAATTATGACTCAGAATATCTTCTGACTACAACAAACAACATAACTCAAAACATCTACTGCCTGCAACAATCACCATGACTGACAACATATTCTGAATATAAAAAAGACCATGACTCACATCTTCTGACTACAACAAACACAATGACTCACATCTCTTCAATGCAACAAAGACCACCATTCAAAACATCTCCTGACTACAACAAACACCATGACTCACAACATCTTCTGACTATAACAAACACCATGTCTCAGAACATCTTCTCACTTCAACAAACACAAAGACTCACAAAATCTCACTACAACAAAGACTATGACTCTCAACATTTTCGGACTACAAAAAAGACCAAGGCTCACAACATCTTACTCGTCACTACAACAAAGATTATCACCCACAAATTCTTGTGACTACAACAAAGACCATGACTATCAACATCTCACTACAACAAAGACAATGACTCACAACATCTTACTACAACAATGACTATGACTCACAACATCTCACTACAACATGGACTCACAACATCTCTCTACAACAAAGACTCACAACATCTCACTTCAACAAAGACTCACTACATCTCACTACAGAAAAGACTCACAATATCTCTACAACAAAGACTCAAAACGTCTCACGACAACAAAGACCATGACTCTCAACATCTCACTGCAACAAACACCATGACTCACAATATCTTAGTACAAAAAGACGCACAGCATCTCACTACAACAAAGACTCACAACATCTCTACAACAAAGACTCACAACATCTCTACAACAAAGGTCATGACACTACAACGAAGACCATGACTCACAACATCTCACTACAACAAGGACAATGAATCACAACATCTTCTCACTACAATAAAGGCTATGCCTCACAACTTCTGATTACAACAATGACCATGACTCACAAGTTCTCACTACATCAAAGATTTACAACATCTTACTACAACAAAGACTCACATCTAACTACGACAAATACCATCACTCACAACATTTCACTACATCAAAGACCATGACTCACAACATCTCACTACAACAAAGATCATGTTTCACAACATCTTGTCACAACAACAAAGAACATGACTCGCAACATCTTCTCACTACAACAAATACCATGTTTCACAATATCTTACTTCTCACTACAACAAAGACCATTACTCACAACATTTCTCAACAACAAAGACCATGACTAGCAACATCTCATTCCAAGAAAGACCACGACTCACAATATCTCAAATGAACAAAGTCAATGACTCACTAACATCTTACAGCAGCAAAGACCATTACTCACAACATTTCACTGAAACAACGAAAATGTCTCACAAAATCTAGCTTTAACAATCACCATGACTCAACGTCTAACTTTAACAAAGACCAGGACTCACAGCATCTCACTTCAAAAAAAACTCACAACATCTCACAAAAACAAAGACTCACAACATCTCACTTCAACAAGGACCATGACTGACAACATCTCACTACAACAAGGACCATGACTGACAACATCTCACTACAACAAGGACCATGACTGACAACATCTCACTACAATAAAGTCCATGACTCACAACGTCTCACTACAACAAACAACATTACTCACAAACAACATGACTCACAACATCTCACTACAACAAAGACTCACAACATCTCACAACAACAAAGAATCCAAAAATCTCACTACAACAAAGACTCACAACATCTCATTACAACAGACTCACAACACCTCAACTACAAAGACTGTAAACATCTCACTGTAACAAAGACTCACAGCATCTTACTACAACAAAGACCATGACTCACATCATCTCATTAAAACAAAGAAAGTGACTCATAACTTCTGACTACAAGGAAAACCATGACTCAATACATCTCACTACAACAAAGTCTGATAACATCTCACTACAACAAAGACTCAAAACATCTTACTACAACAAAGACTCACAACATCCCACTTCAACAAAGACTCTCAACATCTCACTACAACAAAGTCTGATAACATCTCACTACAACAAAGACTCAAAACATCTCACTTCAACAAAGACTCACAACATCCCACTTCAACAAAGACTCACAACATCCCACTTCAACAAAGACTCACAACATCTCAATTCGACAAAGCCTCACAACCATTCAATCAACAAAGACTCAAAACATCTCAAATACAACAAAAATCACAACATTCCACGACAAACAAAGACTCAAAAACATCTCACTACAAAAAAAGATCACAACATCTCACTACAACAAAGACTCACAAAATCTCACTACAACAAAGACTCACATCTCACTACAACAAAGACTCACAACATCTCACTAAAACAAAGATCACAACATCCCTTTCCCAAAAAAGAATCACAACATCTCACTGCAACAAAAGACACACAACATCTCACTACAACAAAATCTCACAACATCTAAATACAACAAAGACTCACATCACAAAACAACGAAAACTCACATCTCAATACAACGATGACTCACAATATCTCACTACAAGAAAAGACTCAAACATCTCACCAACAACAAAGACTCACAACACCACACTACAACAAGGACTACAAACCTCTCACTACAACAAAGACTCACAACATCTCATACAACAAAGACCCCAAACATCTCACTGCAACAAATACTCAAACATCTCACTACAGCAAACACTCACACATCTCACTACAACAAAGACTCATAACATCTCCACAACAAATACTCACACAAAACTCACTACAACCCAAAGACTCAAAAAATCTACATACAACAAAGACTAACTCATTTCACTACAACAAAGACTCAGAAAAATCTCACTACAACAAGACTCACAACATCTCACTACAAAAAAATACTCAGAACAATCAATACAACAAAGACTCAAAACGTCTCACTACAAAAAAGACTCACAACATCTCACAACAAAAACTCACAACATCTAACTACGGCATAGGGCTACAAAAATCTCACTACAAAAAAAAAAAATCGCAACATCTCACTACAACGAAGACTCACAACATCTCACTACTACAAAGACTCACAACATTTTCACTACAAGAAATACTCACAACATCTCAGTACAACAAAGACTCACAACATCTCATTCAACAAAGACTCACAAAATCTCACTACAACAAAGACTCACCCAACATCTCACTACAACAAAAACTCACATCTCACTACAACGATGACTCACAACATCTCACTACAACAAAGACTCACAACATCTCACTACAACAAAGACTCACAACATCTCACTACAACAATGACTCACAACATCTCGCTACAACAAATACTCACAACATCATACTACAACAAAGACTCACAACATCTCACTATAACAAAGACTCACAACATCTCACAACAACAAAGACTTACAGCATCTCACTGCAACAAAGACTCACAACATCTCACTACAAAAAAAAACTAACATCCCACTACAACGATGACTCACAACATCTCACTACAACAAAGGCTCACAACATCTCACTACAACAAAGACTCACAACATCTCACTACAACAAAGACTAATAACATCTCACTACAACAACTACTCACAACATCTCACTACAACAAAGACTCACAACATCTCACTACAACAAAGACTCAAAACATTCACTACAAAAAAAGATCACAACATTTCACTACAACAAAGACTCAGAACATCTCACTACACAAAGACTCACAACATTTTCACTTCAACAAAAACTCAGAACAATCTCACTACAACAAAGACTCACAACGTCTCACTACAAAAAAAAGACTCACAACATTTTCACTACAACAAAAACTCACATCTCAATACAACGATAACTCACAACATCTCACTACAACAAAGACTCACAACATCTCCCCTATAACAAAGATCACAACATCTCACTTTCAACAAAGACACACAACATCTCACTACAACAAAGACTCACAACATTTCACTACAACAAAGGACTCACAACATTCTCTACAACAAAGAATCACAACATCTCACTACAACAAAGACTCACAACATCTCACTACAACAAATACTCACAACATCTCACTACAACAAAGACTCACAACATCTCTCTACAACAAAAACTCGCAACATCTCACTACAACAAAGACTCACAACATCTCACTACAACAAAGACTCACAAAAATCTCCTACAACAAAGACTCAAACATCTCACTACAACAAATACTCACAAATCCTCACTACAACAAAAACTCACAACATCTCAATACTTCGAAAAATCACAACATCTCACTACAACAAAGACTCAACATCTCACTAACAAAAAAAGACCCGCAAAAATCTCACTACAACAAAGACTCACAACATCTCATACAACAAAGACTCACAACATCTCACTCAACAAAGACCACAACATTTCGCTACAACAAGACTCACAACATCTCATTACAAAAAAACTCACATCTCTACAACGCTGCCTCACAACATCTCATTACAACAATGACTCACAGTATCTCACTTCAACAAAGACTCACAACATCTCACTACAACAATGACTCACAACATCTCGCTACAACAAATTCTCACAACATCTCACTACAACAAAGACTCACAACATCTCACTACAACAAAGACAAACAACGTTTCACTAAAAAACAAATTCTTTCAACATCTCAATACAACAAAGACTCACAACATCTCACTGCAACAAAGACCCCACAAAATCTCACTAGAACAAAGACTCATAACATTCACCACAACAAAGGGCTCACAACATATCACTACAAACAAAGACTCAGAACTTCTCACTACAACAAAGACTCACAACATCTCACTGCAACAAAGACTCACAACATCTCACTAGAACAAAGACTCATAACATCTCACCACAACAAAGACTCACAACATATCACTACAACAAAGACTCAGAACTTCTCACTACAACAAAGACTCACTACATCTCACTACAACTAAGACTCACAACATGTCACTAAAAACAAAGACTCACAACATCTCACTACAAACAAAGACTCACAACATTTCACTACAACAAGACTCACAACATCTCACTACAACAAATACCCCCACACATCTCACTACAACTAAGACTCACAACATATCACTTCAACAAAAACTCAGAACATCTCACTACAACAAAGACTCATAACATCTCACTACAACAAATACTCACAACATCTCACTACAACAATGATTCAAAACATCTAACTACAACAAAGACTCACAACATGTCACTTCAACAAAGACTCAGAACATCTCACTACAACAAAGACTCACTACATCTCACTACAACTAAGACTCACATCTCACTACAACAAAAGCTCACATCTCATTACAACGATGACTCACAACATCTCAATACAACAAAGACTCATAACATCTCACTACAACAAATACTCACAACATCTCACTACAACAATGATTCAAAACATCTAACTACAACAAAGATTCAAAACATTTTTACTACAACAAAGACTCACAACATCTCACTACAACAAATACTCACAACATCTCACTACAACAAAGACTAAAAAACATCTCGCTACTACAAAGATTCACAACATCTCACTACAACTTGCACACGAAAAAACCCCTCCTACGAAAGCAAAAGACTTGGCAGACGATTGCAACATCCCCCAATGAAAAGCAGGGGTGTCACTACACGTTAAGAGACCATACAATAAGTG
>NC_069425.1:7869756-7946563 GCF_026875155.1 Cherax quadricarinatus | reverse complement strand
AACTCCCTGTGGTTGAAATTCCCAAAAACCAAAAAATTTGCTCTGCTGGAGTGAGTTCTTCTTGCCACCTCAGCAAGTGGCCCACCATTGCTCTGTTGCTCTCTTCATATCCCTCTCTTGGCCTGCTGCAGTTCTGTGGTGGATTATACATCACTGCAATGACCACCTTGTGCTCCCCAAACTGAAGTGTACCTACTATGTAGTCTCTTTCTCCCGTCTCGTCTACACCTCCATTTTCTCGAATTTCCATGTGTTTTTTATGAGCATGAGCAACCCTCCTTCCCCTCTGCCCCTTCTATCTTTCCTCATGATCTGGTATCCTGGTGGGAAGATTGCATCTGTTATTGTCTCCGTGAGTTTTGTGTCTGTAACTGCTATGATGTCTGGGGACTTCTCATTGATTCTTTCTTGCCATTCCTCATGTTTATTCGTTAATCCATCTGCATTTGTGTACCAAACCTTCAACTTCTGTTCTAATACTGTAACTGTGGTGTGGGGGGGGGGGGAACAGAGGGATCGGTGTGTGATGGTTGGTTTGGATTGTTCAGTTGCCTTGGGGGGTGTCGTGGCTGGAGTCCTTCTGCAGGTGTTTCTGCGGGGTGTGCTTGTCCTTCCACTTGTTCCTGGGTTATTCTGCTCTCCTTTTTCATTTCCTCCCATTCCTCCTTTCGTTTTTGCATTCTCTCTTTCAGTATTATCCTTTCCTTCTGTGTTCTGTCTCGATCGAGGTACACACTCATGAACTCCTGTTTGCCTCTCAGCCTTGCTTTCTCCTGCAGGATCATGGTTCGGGTTGATTCTGCCTTGAAAATTACTGAGGCCGATTCCTTTTCTTGTGAACCACCCGATTTTCCGAAAATTTGCCACCTGGGTCATGTCTCCCTCACCTATCACCTTGATGATACCTTCAATTGCTTTTTTCTCCTCCTGCTTTCTTTCATCATAAGTTTCCCTCTTAGCTTCATCTAGCCCATAGACAAAAACTGATCTCTCCCTTTCCACCTCCCACTGTGACTCCCATTGCATCCTCTGAGATGTTTTAGTTCCTTCCCATGGAGTGTTCCTTTCTTCAGTCCCTTCCCTAGCTATGGCCCCCATGCTCATTGGTTTGTCCTTCCTGCTCACCTGTTCCTGGCCCCCACAAGTGTCTGGTAATGTCCCTGCACATGTCCTAGTTCCTTCAATGTCTTCCAACCTCTCATTCTGTCCTAGTGTGCTCCCTGTCTTTGTTTTGTCCCCATGTAGATTTGACAGGACCTCTGCATACAGTTTAGCTTCCATGTTCTTGTCAGACCCATTGTCTGTGTCTGATGTAGCCATTGCTGATGCTACTTCTGTAATATCTCTGTCTCTATGCTGTTTCAGATTTGTCTCAGCTCCTCTTCTAATCTCTGTATCTTGGTTTCTGCTGCTCTAGCATATTGCTTCCACCTTCTGCATTCTGCTGCTAACCTCTTCTCCATGTTCCTTGCAAGCTCATCTAGCCTCTTTCCCCAGTCTTCCTCCCTTTTTTTGAGCTCTGCCTCCCAGTCCTCCCTCCCAGATTCGTCCTTCGGGCCCCTTTTCTCATCCTAGTTCTAGGTTCCCCCATTGCTCACAGAAGGAAGGGGGAGAGATGGTTAGGGGGAGGGGAATAAATGGTTAGGGGGAGTGGGGATTGATGGTTTGGGGGGAGGGGGAGGATGGTTATTGGAGGGGGGAGAGGTAGTTGGGGGAGGAGGTTAGATGGTTTTGGGGAGGGGTTAGATGGTTTGGGGGAGGGTAGGTGGCAAGGGGGAAGGGGAAGAGGTGGATAGGGGAAGGGGGAGTATGTGTTTGTGTCAAGTGTATATGTGCTTGTGTATGTGTGCTTGTGTATGTGTGTGTGCATATGTGGGAGAGACAGGAATGGGATTAAGGGAGTGAGGGGGAAAGAGGGAGAGAAGGATGAGTGACCCTTAGAAGCAGGGGAGGCATGTGTGTGTGATGGATTAGAAAGGGAGGGGAGGGGAGGGCGGGGAGGGAGGGGAAAGAAGGCTGAAGGTAAAGTGACCGCTTGATAACGAGGTCCTTACGGGTGTGTGTGTGCGTGTGTGTGCATGTGTGTGTGTGTGTGTATATGTGTGTGTATGTGCATGTGTGTGCATGTGTGTGTTTGTGTGTGTGTGTTTGTGTGTGTGTGTGTGTGTGTGTGTATGTCTGTGTGCATGTGTGTGCATGTGTGTGTGTGTGTGTGTGTGTGTGTGTGTGTGATGTGTGTGTGTGTGTGTGTGTGTGTGTGTGTGTATGTATTCGCCTAGTGCAGTTGTGTGTGGTGTGTTGTGTATGTGTGTATATGTGTGTGTTAGTGTGTATGGGGGAGGTCTGAGGGGAGAAACTGCTAATACATACCAGTAAATTCTGAGTTATAAAAAGTGGAAATTGCTACTAGGGTCTAAAGCTTCTGTGTGTGTCTACCCTTGTGTGTGTGTGTGTGTGAGGGAGAGATGGTTAGGGGGGGTAGGGTTGGTTGTGGTTGAAAGATCCGTTATACCTCTCTGTCGTGTAGGCTCAAATTTAGTCCCAGCTGTCTTTCCTAGTATTGCTACTCTCTCCACTTATTGCCCTTTCTGGATTTAAGTATCAATTACTGCTGGTTATTATCCTATTCCTTGTTCACATTGAGAGAGGACTTCCTAGCTTCCTAAGTATTCATACTGCTAATAACTACCGGTAGTAATACTACACTACCCTCGCTAGTCTGCTCTAACCTCACACTCTCGTCAACACTATCTTCACTTTATCTATGCTATTTCTACTCTAATTCTGGTAATAGCTTGCAGGAGTGAGTGACCAGTATCTAACAGTGATGCAAGACCAGAATCCAGAGCCTGCAACATGCAACCACATTAGATAAGTAATACTTGCACTGGCCGCTGTGCGGTGACAAGTTGCCAGATGCTGATGATGTAGCCGTCGTACATAGGCCTCAAATCACTATTTTGGAGATTCTTCACCCGTGATGTTTATAACCATATATGCTCATACATCCCACGTTCCCTCACGCAATTTCACTTTTACTTATGATAGTATACACTTCACCTTGTTGTATATTTTATTTTTCCTTTCTACTTTTGCTTATTAACTTTTTCACTCTCACTGTAGGGTCCCCCAATTTAAATTGTTAACCAAAGGCGGTAATTCTTGAACACCCCTTCCACATCACTTTGTCTTTGTATGTTTGAATCTGTGTGGAACAGTGCCTGTAGACCAAACGTTTGGCACTTTGAAATTTTAAATGATTTAGGCTTCCTCGATTTTTTTTTTTTAAACTAATAACTTTGTTATCATCGGGATTGTTCATGCGTTGTCACTGCCTGTTATGCTACGTTACTGCACTCCCTTAAAACCCTAAGGTTCTCGGAGCCTTGTCACTCACTTTCCCCCCCTCTGTTGTGTGTGTTTTGGGGTTTTGGTGTGTGTGTGGGTGTGTGGGGGGAAATATGAATGTGGGTTTTTTTTTGCGTTTGAAAGGTAGTGGTAGGATTGTGTTATGGGGTATGAGTGTGTGGCATGCAAAGAGTAGTCCTTTTATTCGGCGATGCACACCCTCATTTACGGGTATCCCCCCCCCAACCAGCGAACCAGGTGACAAGATTTGACGAGGGGGCCCCCATCGTTCAACAGTAACCAGGTTCCACCCAATAAGAAGAGATTTTGGCAACACAGAAGTTAGTGGGTACCATCCCCTGTCTCCCCTTGTCATTCCCATTCTGAGCTGGTTAAAGCACGGTCTGCTCTCTTGGGTTTCTTTTTTTGTTTGTTTACCGTGGAGTGCACAAATTTTTTTATCCTGTCATGTGTTTAGTTACTATTTTTTTAAAATTGGTGAAGGTAATAAAGTAAAAATTTTTCTGCTGTGTTTATTTTGTCCCTTACACCAGGAAAAAGGCCCATTGGAAAATCTTGGGTTGAAATAGGGGTTTGTCTGTCTGAGAGCTGGACTGGACTTAGAGAATGGTTGACCTAGGGTGAAGTTTGGTAGCAGGAAATTGCGCGCTTGTTGTCTGGCTTTTGGCTTTAGCTTTCCCAATGTTTTTACAAATTTGTGGGGTAGTTCTTTGTATGGTCAGCCTTGCTTTTGTGTTATTTTTCAACAGCCATTACTTTTCGGTGTGCTCGCTTCGCTGGGGTCAATTTTGTGAACATATGCAGTTGGCTGTCTAAAATTTGCTTTACAAATTTTTGCTTGGTCAGTTGCAATAGCCTGTTCGGTGTGAAAAACCTTGCAGAGTTTTGTATTGTGTATCCCCTTGTATGCGTATTCTGAAATATACTGTGCATAGTGCGTTTTCTGCAAATAAACCTGTTCTTTGGGGTATTCTCAATCGTCTGTGATAACTAAGCGTGTTCTGCAAATAAAGTGTTAGGGGGGTATTCTCAATCGTATGTGCATGCAAAAAACTTGTACATTGGGGTATCCACCGACGAGTCGAATCTGGTGTCGGGATATACTTTGTATAACCACCAAAATTTTTCCCCACAGCATTGTTGGCAAATGGCTCGTTCCCTTGGCATTAATTACGAAAAGACTCTCAAGCTGCACAACTGCGTTCACGTTTATGACAAACTTCGGAAGAAGGATGGGCCCTCAGACTCCTCCCTTTCGGGAGCTAGGGGGAAAAAATACTGGTTCTCGCAGGGGAAAATGATATATCAACGGACAAAAAAGCAGTTTGTGCACAGGGTTGTCCAAGGGTTTAATCAGCGGGCATTTGGGACTTGAGCTGGCAAAAAAAATCTTTGCAGACTAGGGAAAGAGGCATTTGCAAAAGAGAAATTTTATTTGGGGAAAAAGAAAAGGGGGCAGTTTTTTTATTCTGTAAATGATTTTAGTTTACAGAAAGCGTCCGTTGTTTCCCCCTTCAATGAGGCCAAACCCGAACAATTTTTTAAAAACTTTTGAAAATCGGCTCGAGCCTTGAGGTGGCCGGAACAAACATTGGGGATCGTTTGGTTTACACACCATTTTTGGAAGGCCAGGAATTTCGCCAGTGTTAATGACACGAATTTTTTGTTATAAGTAGTGAAAAAACCCCAGTTTTGGGAGCATATACTGTATCCAGCTAAGTGCAAAAAAATTATTCAAATTAGGGAGGGGACAGCTTAGTAAAACCCTGGTTGATTTTGGCGATAGCAGACCAAAGCTTTTACCCGCTGGGATAATGCAAGTGGTGTCGCTACTTTTTAAGATTGGTGCAGCTTTTTCTGTTTTTCAAATGTGGGTCCGTGGGACCAGAGGTTCGGTCTTTCTGCAGGATCGGACTTAACCCCTGCATTGGAGGCAGCCAGGTTTTCTGATACCTTTAAACTAACCCTTCCTTGTCCGAGTGGTCCCCTTCTCTTTTCAACGCCTTTGCATGAGCAAGGATATCAACCCTTGGAGAATGAAGTGCCAGCGGAGGGGGACGTCTTTGTCCCCAAATAAGTCACCTGGGGAGCCCCGCTTCTCAACGGGCAAAAAAAAAAGACTTTTTTTTTTTTACCGTCCGATTTCCTCCAGTTTTGGTGCACAAGACAAAGTGGGGTTTTCACCCATTCTTGAAAATTTTTCAAAATATACCCCAAAAAAGACAACGAGAAAAAGACTGAAAAAGACTGATTTGCTGAAAAATGCCCTTGTGTCAAAAATCATTCCTATATGGGACATCGTAAGGTTGTTTGGAAAACTTGGTGCCGAGAGAGCAATGCTTATACGAATGTTACTCAAGCCTTTTCTCTAAATAACGTATCTTTATTTAAAAAAAAAAAAAAGTTTTTAGTTCCTGGAATACTGCAAAAAATTTTGCCCTTTACTCCCACATAACTCCGAAAGTATTTGGAATTTTTTCCAAAAATTTTAGCTTTTACAAAATTAGAGAAATCATTATCCTACAATTTCTGTGAATATTATTCCATTTAATTAAGTAATAAAGGCAGAACTAGATACATTAGGTGAATAAGTTACTTCCGAGATATAGGCCTAAAACGCCGGCCGGCCCCCGGCCCGAGGGGACCCTTATGGTCCACCTGCTGAGAGACAAACTACTCCAACATGGTGCATCTCGACAACAGTTTTTCAGAGAGACGCCAGCCAGAACGACCAGTTGCAACGTCAGCAGGGAGTAAAGGGCATACCCTGTCGTCTGCTTCCTCTGAAACAAAGTAGGTCACATCCGTCCCAACTGCCCCACAAACCCCAGCCGATTGGGAAAATCCTAATATCCCTAGTAAACATGTCCCGAGAGAAGGAGAAAAAATGGATGGCCCCTTATTTTGTAAGCGTCTTATTTCCCTTCAGGAAAACTCAGAAACAACTGAAGTCAAACTTTTAGAGATACTATTTATTTTACAGTGCAAATATTAAAACTGGGTATTGACTGTGGGTGGTATCCGAAGGATTCCCCATGAAAGATGCCATGCTATTACTGGGTAATAACATTTACTACTGCTAGTGTGTGTCCTGAACCTATAATAATTAATTCTTCTCCGGTGTTGGCCTTTAACTCGGGCAACATCCCAAGGGTTGTCTGGCGAGAATGTTGCCCTATCCTTGGACGACTCCGATCTCGGATAAGCCACGTTGTTTTACGAGGCACCCCTGCCGGAGCATCGTAAATCAAGTGAACAGAACCCGATCAAGCCTTCCTATTCCCGGGTTTTGCAGGATTGCCAGATATCTCCGTTTCCATGCCGAGGGACTGTCCTTCCAGGAGGAACAATGAAGGGACCTTTCTTTAAAAATTCGCTTTTCAGGCAGCCATGGGGGAAAATCCTCTTTGGATCATCCGGTCAAGTATGAACTTAAAAACGATTATTTGATCTGCATGAGACTGGTAAGAGATGAGGGCCGGAAATTGTCTGACGGTTAGTGGTTCCAACAAATTTTAAAGACCTCAAATATTGAAAAATAGCTCATAATACTTCATTAGGAGGTCACTTGGGGAATTAAAAAACCTTGTATAGAATCACAAAAGAATTTTATGGGCCAAAATTAAAGCAGGATGTGAAGAATCATATCAGGTGTTGCCGAGAATGTCAGCAAGTAGGGAAACCTGGACATTCCATTAAACTTGCACTCTCCAACCTATACCTGCTGATGGAGAAACCTTTTTGCAGATTTAATTATAAATTTGTGTAAGTCCACTACCTAGGCCCAAAGTCGGGAATCAGTATTTATTTACCATTATGGATAGAGAAAAACCAGATATCCTAAAGGGCAATTCCCATTGCGCAGCTTTAAATACAAAGCTATTCTCAAAGCTTTAACAAAATTTATTTCTTGTTTTGGCATTCCTAAAAACTATTCAAAGCATTTAGGGAAGCATTAACTAGGTTAGGGATAATCCACAAATTATCCACTGCCAAACATCCTCAGTCCCAGGCGCCTTGGAAAGATTCCATCAGACGTTAAAAACCTGATGAGAACTTTTTGCATGCATTTTCCTACAGACTGGGATGAATCACTACCTCTGTTGCTATTTTCAGTGCGAGAAACGGTGCAAAAGTCTACCCGGGTTATAGGTCCGTTTGAGCTGATCTTTGGGCACAATGTACGAGGTCCTCTTCGGGTGCTCAAAGAAGGATGGATGGGAAAGACACAAGCTCAACCACTCTACAACCCGTCTTCAAGGTTGCAGGTGGCACGTCAGTTAGCCCAAAGCTAACCTAAAGACAGCTCAAATAAGATGAAGCAGAGGTATGACAGAATGCACAATTCTGCTCCTTCCATCCAGGGGACAAGGTGTTGGTGCAGGAACCTATTTCCTGGCCACACCCTTTAAAGCTAGGTTTACGGGACCTATGCAAATTGTAAGTAAATTATCTGATGTAAATTATGTGGTAGCTCCTCTTTATAAGACCTCAAAAACTTAAACCTACCACATTAATCAATTAAAATTTTTTCATTCACCAGATAAAGTCCCAGTTTAAAAGACTCTGTCCTCTTCCTCTGAGGACGACTCTGATTATTTGCACTCCCATTTCTGAAATTAATGTTAAACTTTCAAATTCTGTCCTCTTCAAGGACCCTAGCCCTTTAATGGAGGGACTATCTGAAACGCAAGCAACAAGTTTAACTGAGCTTCTACAGTCATACCCTAATATTTTTTTTGGATGTGCCAAAAAAATGTACGTTAGGTTTTCATGATGTAGATGTGGGAAACTCTAAACTTGTTAAACTCTCCCCCTACAGAGTAATCCTGAAAAAAGCAGAGGCTACTTCAGCAGGAAGTAGAATTTTTATATACCATGGTTTGTGGAGGAGTCATCTAGTCCATGGGCTTCACCGTGCATCCTTGTTAAAAAAGCTGATGGAGGGTTCCCTATGTGTACAGACTACCGTAAGGTGAATGAGGTCACAATCACAGATGCTTACCCTCTTCCTCGTCAGGAATGACTTAATTGACTTTGTGGGTAAGGCTACTTTTTTTGTCCAAGTTAGATCTTTCCCTTTAAAGGTTACTATCAGGTACCTTTGACGGATAAGGCAAAGGAAATCTCTGCCTTCGTAAATTCCCGGAGGTCATATCAATACACGTTACCCCCTTCGGAAAGAAAAACTCCCCCTCTTCATTCCGAAACTTATCCATAGGCTATTAAAGGACTTGAAGGCACGGCAGTGTACCTGGATGATATTGTTGTGGTGTCTGATACTTGGGATCAACACCTACTTAGACTTAAGGCTCTTTTTGAGACTTTCAGAGTTCCCATTTAACTGTTAATTTATCTAATCTTCCTTTGGCCAGGCCACTGTCACTTTTCTAGGCCATGAAGTAGGTAGTGGTAAAGTGCTCCTAAACTTGCTAAAGTTCTTGCTATTAAAGATTATCCAGTTCCTCATGAGAGGAAATCTCTTCAACGTTTCCTAGGCATGATAGGATTTTACAGAAGATTCTGTATAGAATTTCTCAGATATTGTAGCCCCTCTTACCTCTCTTACCAGTCACAAAGTTCCCTTTAATTGGACCCCAGAATGTCAAAATGCTTTTGACAAAGCAAAAAGATTATTGTGTACTGCATCCATTCTTTTGTCTCCAGACTTCTCCAACCTTTTTCATTACAGGTTGATGCTTGTGAGTCTGGGGTTGGGGCAGTACTATTGCAAAACGGGAACGAGGAGTTGCAGCCTGTAGCCTTCTCGGCAAAGTTCCAGCGCATCAGAGGGCTATTACTCTACCAATGAAAAAGAAGCCCTCGTGCTGGTTTGGCTTTGGAGCATTTTGATGTTTATGTGGGCCAGACATCGCAGGTGGTCACCATCTACAGTGATCACAATCCTCTAGTATATCTCCAAGCCATGAAGAACCACAACACAAGGCTCATGCGTTGGGCTTTAAGACTGCAACCATACTCGCTCAGAATTAAATATATTGCCGGCAAAGAAAATATGTTGGCAGACTCTTTATCTAGAGTCTAACTATATTATATATTTTATATATATTAGGTTAGGATGTTAGGTTACTTGTGGTAACCCCTTTCATGCTCTTTTTTTTATCCCCTGGTGTGGGGTTTTTTTTTTAGTGAGGGGATGCGGGCTACCGTCGCCTGTATCTTGGACCTAAGCTAGCCCGACTGTCTGCTGTCTCACTCTGAGTTTAGGGTTTGGCTTTTTGTCACGAGAAAGCTGAGCTCTATCTAAGAGTTGGATGGTTGAGAGGAAAGGCGGTCCCATTATTTTGTGCCATGGCGGCATGGTAACCCTAGGAGGTGGCAGCCTAATCCTGAGCCTTCTCGGGGTGGGGGTGTGGCATGCAAAGAGTACGTAACCTTTATTCGGCGCATGTACACACCCTCATTTACAGGCTATCTCCCCCAACCAGCGAACCAGGTGACTAAGAGTTGACGACGGGGCCCCGTCGTTCAACTAGTAACCAGGTTCCAGCCAATAAGAAGATGGTTTTGGCAATTGCAGAGGTTATGTGGGTACCACTCTCCTGTCTGCCCTTGTCATTCCCATTCAAGAGCTGGTTGAAGCACGGTCTGCTCTCTTGTGGCTTCTCTTTTGCCTTCCTTACCGTGGAGTGCACTAATACCTATCACTGTACATAGTGTATATAGTGTACATATTGCTGTTCTAAATTGGTGAAGAATAATATAAGTCAAAACTTTTCTGCTGTGTTTATTTTGCTCCCTTTACACCCAGGATAAACAGGCCATTTGGAATCTTGGGTTGTAATAGAGTGTGTATGTGGAGTGTGTGTGTGACAGTCTACAGTGCTTCTCTACTTGGCCTGACCTGACTCACGCCTGACCTACCCACACCCGCCTACCAGTTAATATATTCTATGCTTCACCTGTCTGCTCGCCCTGTTCTACTAGAAATTACCAGTTGCTATTCATTACTGAGTACTTGATATCCTATTCTTTAATATACTAAGAGACTTGTGTGTGAACGTTGGAATGTGTGTGTGTGTGTGTGTGTGTGTGTGTGTGTGTGTACTCACCTAGTTGAGGTTGCAGGGGTCGAGTCCGAGCTCCTGGCCCCGCCTCTTCACTGATCGCTACTAGGTCACTCTCCTGAACCGTGAGCTTTATCATTACCTTGCTTAAAGCTATGTATGGATCCTGCCTCCACTACATCGCTTCCCAAACTATTCCACTTACTGACTACTCTGTTGCTGAAGAAATACTTCCTAACATCCCTGTGATTCATCTGTGTCTTAAACTTCCAACTGTGTCCCCTTGTTACTGTGTCCAATCTCTGGAACATCCTGTCTTTGTCCACCTTTTCAATTCCTCTCAGTACTTTGTATGTCGTTATCATTTGTCCCCCCTATCTCTCCTGTCCTCCAGTGTCGTCAGGTTGATTTCCCTTAACCTCTCCTCGTAGGACATACCTCTTAGCTCTGGGACTAGTTTTGCTGCACACCTTTGCACTTTCTCTAGTTTCTTTACGTGTTTGGCTAGGTGTGGGTTCCAAACTGGTGCCGCATACTCCAATATGGGCCTAACGTACACGGTGTACAGGGTCCTGAATGATTCCTTATTAGGATGTCGGAATGCTGTTCTGAGGTTTGCTAGGCGCCCCATATGCTGCAGCAGTTATTTGGTTGATGTGCTCTTCAGGAGATGTGCCTGGTGTTATACTCACCCCAAGATCTTTTTCCTTGAGTGAGGTTTGTAGTCTCGGCCCCCAAGACTGTACCCGTTTGCGGTCTTCTTTGCCCTTCCCCAATCTTCATGACTTTGCACTTGGTGGGATTGAACTCCAGGAGCCAATTGCTGGACCAGGTCTGCATCCTGTCCAGATTCCTTTGTAGTTCTGCCTGGAGTTCGATCGAGTGAATTCTTCTCATCAACTTCACGTCATCTGCAAACAGGGACACCTCAGAGACTATTCTTCCTTCATGTCGTTCACAAATACCAGAAACAGCACTGGTCCTAGGACTGACCCTGTGGGACCCAGCTGGTTACAGGTGCCCACTTTGACACCTCGCCACGTACCATGACTCGCTGCTGTCTTCCTGACAAGTATTCCCTGATCCATTGTAGTGCCTTCCCTGTTATCCCCGCTTGGTCCTCCAGTTTTTGCACAATCTCTTGTATGGAAACTGTGTCAAACGACTTCTTGCAGTCCAAGATAAGCAATCCACCCACCCCTCTCTCTCTTGTCTTACTGCTGTCACCATGTCATAGAACTTCAGTAGGTTCGTGATACAGGATTTCCCGTCCCTGAAATCTGTTGGCTGCTGTTCATGAGATCATTCCTTTCTAGGTGTTCCACCACTCTTCTCCTGATGTGTGTGTGTGTGTGTGTGTGTGTGTGTACTCACCTATTTGTGGTTGCAAGGGTCGAGTCATAGTTCCTGGCCCCGCCTCTTCACTGATTGCTACTAGGTCCTCTCTCTCCCTGCTCCATGAGCTTCATCAAACTTTGTCTTAAAACTATGTATGGTTCTCGCGTCCACTACGTCACTTTCTAGGCTATTCCACTGCCTGACAACTGTATGACTGAAGAAATACTTCCTAACATCCCTTTGATTTCTTCTGAGTCTTCAACTTCCAATTTTGACCTCTTGTTTCTGTGACCCATCTCTGGGAAATCCTGTCTTTGTCCACCTAGTCTATTCTGCGCAGTATTTTATATGTCCTTATCATGTCTCCCCTGACCCTCCTGTCCTCCATTGTCGTCAGGCCGATTTCCCTTAACCTTTCTTCGTAGGACATTCCCCTTAGCTCTGAGACTAGTCTTGTTGCAAACCTTTGCACTTTCTCTAGTTTCTTGACGTGCTTGACCAGGTGTGGATTCTAAACTAGTGCCACACACTCCAGTATGGGCCTGACGTATATGGTGTACAGATTCTTCAACGATTCCTTAGTGAGGTATCGGAACGCTATGCTTAGGTTTGCCAGACGCCATACGCTGCAGCAGTTATCTGATTGATGTGTTTCTGAGGGAAATATGCTCGGTTGTTATACTCACCCCAAGATCTTTTTTCTTGAGTGAGGTTTGCAGTCTTTGGCCACCTAGGACTATACTGTGTCTGCGGTCTTCTTTGCCCTTCCCTAATCTTCATGACTTTGCATTTGGCAGGGTTAAATTCAAGGAGCCAGTTGTGGACCAGGCTTGTAGCCTGTCCAGGTCTCTTTGTAGTCCTGCCTGATCCTCGACTGATTTGATTCTCCTCATTAATCTTCACAACATCTGCAAAACAAGGACACTTCTGAGTCTATCCCTTCCGTTATGTCGTTCACATATACCAAAAACAGCACAGGTCCTAGGATTGTCACAGGCGCCCACTCTGACACCTCGTCACATACCATGACTCGTTGTTGCCTCCCTGTCAGGTATTCTCTGATCCATTGCAGTGCCTTTCCTGTTATGTGTGCCTGATCCTCTAGCTTTTGCAGTAACCTCTTTGTGAGGAACTGTGTCGATGGCCTTCTTTCAGTCCAAGAAAATGCAGTCTATCCACCGCTCTCTTTCTCTTGTCTTACTTCTGCCACCTTGTCATAAAACTCCAGTAGGTTTGTGACACAGGATTTTCCCTGGCTCTCGATTATATACTTGTTTCTTTCCAAGTGCTCCACCACTCTCCTCCTGATGATCTTCTACATGACTTTGCATACTATACACGTTAGTGACACAGGTCTGTAGTTTAATGCCTCATGTCTCTCTCCTTTTTTAAAAATTGGGACTACATTTAACGTCTTCCATACCTCAGGGAGTTTCCTAATTTCAGTGGAAGTGTCGAAGATCTTTTTTAGTGGCACACACAGCTTCTCTGCTCCCTCTCTAAGGATCCTTGGAGAGATGTTGTCTGGTCCCACCGCCTTTGAGGTGCCAAGTTCACATAGCAGCTTCTTCACCTCCTCCTCGGTTATCTGTACCTTATCCAGCACTTGTTGGTGTACCTCCCTGTTCTTGATTTCCACTGTAAATACTTTTTTAAATCTCGTGTTGAGCTCCTCACATACCTCTTGGTCGTTTCTTGTGAACTCCCCATCATCCGTCCTCAGTCTGATTACCTGGTCCTTCACTGCTGTTTTCCTCCTGATGTGGCTATACAACAGCTTCGGGTCAGACTTGACTTTTGATGTTATGTCATTTTGTATATTGCTGAGCCTCCCTTCTTATCTGTGCATATTCATTTCTGGCTCTTCGGCTAATCTCTTTATTTTCCTGGGTCCTTTTTCTTCTGTACCTTTTCCATTCTCTAGTACACCTAGTTTTTGCCTCCCTACACTTTTGGGTGAACCAAGGACTCGTTCTCGTCTTCCCGTTTTTTCTGTTTCCCTTGGGAACAAACCTCTCCTCTGCCTTCTTGCATTTTGTTGTCACATAGTCCATCATTTCTTTTACTGGTTTTCCTGCCAGTTCTCTCTCCCACTGAACGTCTTGCAGGAAGTTTCTCATGCCTGTGTGTGTGTGTGTGGGGGGGGGTGTCTGTGTGTCTGTGTGTCTGTGGAACTATATTAGGGTGTGTTTATTAAGTGTGTGAAGAGTCGAAGGTGGGATTGTGTGTTATGGTGTTTAAGTGCGTATGTGGAGTCTGCTAGTGCGTGGTCTGCAGTGCTCTGTGTGATCTGACCCACACCTTTCTGTTCACCCTTCTATAATAAATTACTAATTGCTATTTGTTATCGAGTACGTGTTATCCTATTCGTTATCATACTAGAGAGTTGGACCGTTCACAAACAGCTTGGCGGTAAAATGGAACCCACACCTGACACCCCGCAAACCACGCATAGGTGAATACTTGGGATGCAACCTGTAGCAGCCTGTAGATTGTCCAACTCAATGTGATGTCCTGGCGTATATCCACTTCCGTTTCTTGTCAATATATAGTATAACCTATACACTGTATTTCTTTCTCTGGTCACACATTTATTTCACTTTATTATCTTTCCTGAAGACACATTTGGCACCGTCGCCTGAGCACACTAGGCCTGCCCACTCTGATCTGCGCCCACCAGGTATCACTTCCTAGTTCACTAATAGAAATTGTGGCTCTCCCCACACTTGTGTGGCTAAGGGGAACTTGTAAGTCGCTTCAAGGATCGTTCACTACCCTAACACACTTAATTGACCCCTGCAGTACCCTTGGGTAGCCCTCAAAAACACTTATATTCACGGAGCACTAAATGTTGTGACTCGCGCATGCGGTGTCCCTACTGTGTGTGTGTCTGTGTTAGTGTCTGTGTGTTAGTGTCTGTATGTTAGACTGGAGACAAGTAGTTTTAAAGATTTATTTTGCTGCTGGAGTCCTCCTTTAACTTTTTTGTTGTTAACAGGTGCATGAAACTATCAGTAATGCTCTGGACATGATGACCACAGAAGTAGATGCCACAGATGCCTCTGTCCTCCTGGAAAACTCTGGCTCCACCATCATGGAGAAAGTTGTGAGAATTACTCGTGTAATCTCTCTGAAGAAGTTAACTGTAAGTTGAAACACTTGTGAGTTTCTTTTTTATATAATACAGTATTTATTCAAGATAACATGTGTTATGGTTGTAGACGGTAATGATAGAGTAACAATAACATGTGTTACGGTTGTAGATGGTAATGATAGAGTAACAATAACATGTGTTACGGTTGTAGATGGTAATGAAAAGAGAAACAAAAAATTGTTTTTACGGTTGTAGATGGAAATGATAGGAAAATAAAAAATGTGTTACGGTTTAGACGGTAAGATAGAGAACAATAACTGTGTTAGGGTTGTAGAGGTAATGATAGAGAAAACAAAAACATGTGTTAGGTTGTAGGGTAATGATAGAGTAACAATAACATGTGTTAGGTTGTAGACGTAATGATAGGTAACAAAAATTTGTGTTAGGGTTTGTAGACGGTATTGTTGAGTAACAATAAATGTGTTACGGTTGTAGCGGTAAGTAGAGTAACAAAAAATGTGTTACGGTTGTAGACGGTAATGAGAGTAACAAATAAATGTGTTACGGTTTTTAAAGGTAATGTAGGTAAAATAACATTGTTCGGTTGTAGACGGTAATGATAGGTAACAATAACATGTGTTGGGTTTTTGTAGACGGTATGATAGAGTAACAATAACAATGTGTTCGGTTGTAGGGGGTAATGAATTGGTAACAATAACAATTTACTCTTCAAAAGTTCCTGGATCAAAAAAAGGAACAAAAAACAAATACTTTTTTTTTTAAATTTAAACTCATGCCCCCAAACCCCTTTTACATTCCTCACCTTCAAAATTATTATCATAACACATTTCACATCTTTTAAATTCAAAGATTTTTTATCACACAAATTTTATAAACCCAAAACCGACCCGGAGGCTTGACACTCTTTTGAAGCCATGTCTTTGTCCTGAGGTGCAAACTCCTTCATTTAAGGTTCACTTACAAATATGGGGGTTAAAGAAAAAAGTAATGAGCAAAGATTATTACAAATGCAGTAAATAGATTTTTGGGGTGTAACAGAGAGGGGGTTTAAAACCTGAAGATAGAGAAATGCCTTCTGAATGCAAATCGGGTTATGAACTATTCCACACTGATGGGGGAAACAGGAAGGGTGGTGGAGTGGCGATGTTGTGGGAAAAAATTTAAATTGTTGTCTTAGAATGAAAAGATTGAAACATAAACACAGAATCTGTTTGGCTCGTTTCTTGGGGGACGTGCAAATTAATTTGGATGTGTTTATAGGCCCCCAAACCTTGATGGGGAGTGCAGTAGCTGTTTTGGGACGAAATTCATAAGGCATCTAGATATGAAAATGTTGTAAAAAGGGGGGTTTTTAATTTTAGACAAATTGATTGGAACAATATGAAGGAAATTTTAAATCTAGTGATTTTTGATACGGTTCAGGATTTTTTTTTAGAACAAGTTGTGACAGAGCTAACTAGGGGAAAAACAATTGCTTTGACTTGGTTTTCCCAGCAAAGATTCACAAATTTTAATATATTGTGTTAGGACAGCTTGGGAAGTGTAAAAAATCACTTTTTTTCAAATTCAGGGAATTACCCAGATAATCAAAAAAAATCTCTGTCCCGTTTTTTCCTTTTGGGCCGACTTCAGGGACTGAAAAATTACCTAGGTGAGTAAAAGGGATGTCTGACTATGGGTCAGGTAGGTGATCTTGGGTTTCCAATTTTGACGTTTTTCGAGCTAGTTCTAGCTGCCCAGACAATTTTTTTTCCGGTAGGGAAATTAGTTTTAACAAAAAAGATCCCCAAATGGATGAACAATAGATTAAAAAATCTCATTGGTCAAAAGAGAGGCATTTACAGGCGATCCAAAGAGGGGATGGGCTTTTAAAAAATCAATATATTAATTAAAAGGGGGAAATAAGAAAGGAAAAAAAAAGAAAAAAAGGGTTATGGGTAAGGTTTTCAAGGGATTCAAAGACTAACCCAAAGGGGTTTTTTCGGTTACAGAAGTTAAAATTAGGGACAAAAATTGGCCCATTTGAGTAACTCTGATCAGACACTGACAGTGAAATTCTCAAACCTACTTCCTCTAGTTTTCCCCCAGGAAATATTAGGAATTTTTTTGAAATAAAGATTATGTAGAACGGTGTAATAAATATGCAAGAAATTTCAGTAACTGTGACTGGTCCTCAGCAAAATTTTAGAAAAAAAACTAAAAAAAAATCCCAGGCCTGATGAAAATTTTTTGCAAGGGTGTTAAAGGAATGTAAAGAGGAACTCAGCTCCCTTTTGGTAATTTTGTAAAATATCATTCAAACTGGAAAAGTGCCGATAAGTGGGAAAAAGGCAAATGTAATACCCATTTACAAGGCAGGGAAGGTCCCTTTTTCGAACTATGACCAATAAGCCTTTCCTCCTAGTGGAAAAATTTATGGAATCAAAAAATTGCCCAAGCAATTCGTAGCCCCCTTGTAGGCACAGATTGATTAATGAATTTCAAACGGTTTTACAAAGGGGCGTTCCTGCTTACGAATTTACTTAAATTTTTTTTTATAAGGGGTTTGAGGGGTGATCATGGTAAGGTTTGAGTTATGTATATGGATTTTTTAAGGCTTTTTGATTGGTCCACACCCGAGGTATTGAGGGAAACTTAAGGCACACGGAATAGAGGAGAATTTTTTTTTTGGGTAGGGCATGGCTGACAATAGGCAGCAGAGAGTTTGCATAAATGGGGAGAAATCAGAATGGGGGCACGTCACAAGCGGTGTTCCTCAGGGGTCAGTGTTGGGCCCGTTGTTGTTCACAATTTATATAAACGACATAGATGAGGGAATAAATAGCGACATAAGCAAATTTGCTGATGACACCAAATAGGCCGTCCAATTCATTCTAATGAGGATACTAGAGCACTCCAGGATGATTTGAATAGACTGATGCAATGGTCAGAGAAGTGTGGCAGATGCAGTTTAATATTGACAAATGCAAAGTTCTAAATGTTGGACAGGTAAATAACCATGCCACATATAAACTAAATAATGTAGATCTTAATACTACTGATTGCGAAAAGGATTTAGGAGTTCTGGTTAGCAGTAATCTAAAACCAAGACAACACTGCATTAGTGTTCGCAATAAAGCTAACAGAATTCTTGGCTTCATATCTAGAAGTATAAATAATAGAAGTCCTCAGGTTGTTTTTCAACTCTTTATATCCTTGGTTAGGCCTCATTTAGACTATGCTGCTCAGTTCTGGTCACCATATTACAGAATGGACATAAATGCTCTGGAAAACGTACAGAGGAGGATGAAAAGATGATCCCATGTATCAGAAATCTTCCCCATGAGGATAAAACTGAGGGACCTGAATCTGCACCTCTCCGAAACGCGTAGAATTAGGGAAGATATGATCGATGTGCATAAATGGAAAACAGGAATAAATAAGGGGGATGTAAATAGCGTGCTGAAAATTTCCAGCCAAAACAGGACTCGAAGCAATGGTTTCAAGTTGGAAAAAATCAGATTCAGGAAGGATATAGGAAAGCACTGGTTTGGTAATAGAGTTGTGGATGAGTGGAACAAACTCCCGAGTACAGTTTTTTCAGGCTAAAACGTTGTGTAGTTTTAAAAATAGGTTAGATAAATACATGAGTGGGTGTGGGTGGGTGTGAGTTGGACCTGACTAGCTTGTGCTGCTGGGTCAGGGGGCCGTTTTCCTTCCTTGAGTGGAGGTGGCCAGACTGGGTGGTCATTGGTCTAATCCGAGGTGGGTGGGTCATTCTGCTAATCCGGGGGGGGGGGGAACATGGACCTGCTCCGCATGGGTCAGTAGGCCTGTTGCAGTGTTCCTTCTTTCTTATGTTCTCTCTGTTGTTGTCATTATCAAACTTCCCAGGAGTGTTTTCCAGCATACTGACCTCATCCTTAAGTTTATTACCGCTATTATCTATTGCGGGCAGTTTTCTCTGACCTTAATTGTTGCTCTGTTTCTATACGTGCCAGTAATTACCGTCCCACTTCTTACAGCTTCTGGTACTGTTGGGATCAGTGTTTTCTCTCCATCACTTCTAAACCTTGACATGAGCCTATCTGCGTGCTTTTTCCATATCGTATTTCTCAATCCCATAATTTGCACTTTATAATTCCTAACACCTCTATATTCATGTAATGACATCCAACTTCGTACAAATGATGGTTCATGTAGAAATAAATAATATTTAATTGACTGACAGAAATACATTACTGGCCAGATCTGGAAAGTATCCCCTGTATCACAATATCTAGAAAAAGTGGTGTGTATCCCCTGTATCACATTATCTAGAAAAAGTGGTGTGTATCCCCTGTATCACATTATCTAGAAAAAGTGGTGTGTATCCCCTGTATCACATTATCCAGAAAAAGTGGTGTGTATCCCCTGTATCACATTATCTAGAAAGGTGGTGTGTATCCCCTGTATCACATTATCTAGAAAAGTGGTGTGTATCCAGTGTATCACATTATCTAGAAAGGTGGTGTGTATCCCCTGTATCACATTATCTAGAAAAGTGGTGTGTATCCCCTGTATCACATTATCTAGAAAGGTGGTGTGTGTCCACTGTATTACATTATCTAGAAATTGGTGTGTATCCCCTGAATCACATTATCTGGAAAGGTGGTGTGTATCCCCTGTATCACATTATCTAGAAAGTGATGTGCATCCCCTGAATCATATTATCTAGAAAGGTGATGTGTATCCCCTGTATCACATTATCTAGAAAGGTGGTGTGTATCCCCTGAATCACATTATTTAGGAAGGTGGTGTGTATCCCCTGAATCACATTATCTAGAAAGGTGGTGTGTATCCCCTGAATCACATTATCTAGGAAGGTGGTGTGTATCCCCTGAATCACATTACCTAGGACGGTGGTGTGTATCCCCTGAATCACATTATCTAGGAAGGTGGTGTGTATCCCCTGAATCACATTATCTAGGAAGGTGGTGTGTATCCCCTGAATCACATTATCTAGGAAGGTGGTGTGTATCCCCTGAATCACATTATCTAGGAAGGTGGTGTGTATCCCCTGAATCACATTATTTAGGAAGGTGGTGTGTATCCCCAGAATCACATTATCTAGGAAGGTGGTGTGTATCCCCTGAATCACATTATCTAGGAAGGTGATGTGTATCCCCTGTATCACATTATCTAGAATGGTGGTGTGTATCCCCTGAATCACATTATTTAGGAAGGTGGTGTGTATCCCCTGAATCACATTATCTAAGAAGGTGGTGTGTATCCCCTGAATCACATTATCTAAGAAGGTGGTGTGTATCCCCTGAATCACATTATCTAGAAAGGTGGTGTGTATCACACACGAAGGATTTAAAACCATCAGTGTACACACCTGTAACAGCTAAATGCACCTGAAAATGTTGTACAAGAGCACATGTCTACTTCAGAGAGGCAAGACTTGGAAGACGGATATACTTACATCAGTGTTACGCTGGGAAAGAAAGAAATAAGATAAAAAGTAAGGTGGATTAAGGGAAGTAACCAGAACGTGAAGACAGAAGACAAATGACAGAGTTTTTTGACTACCACTTACTACTATGTGATCGTCAGTATGGCTTCAGGAAAGGTTACTCTGCTGCTGATCTGTTGTTAAACCTCTTCACTAAGTGGCACCAGTCACTGGATGAATCCAAAGTCAGCTGTGTGGTAGCACTGGACATTGCTGGTACTTTCGACCGGGTGTGGCACCAGGGCCTCTTAGCAAAACTTCAAGCACTGGGAATTACAGGCTCTACGCTATGTCTCCTCAGTGATTACCTTCATGGTAGATCTCTAAGTATAGTTCTCAATGGAACGGAATCAGCAAGACATCCTATTGGGGCAAGTGTTCCACAAGGAAGCGTGCTGGGTCCATTGTTATGGAATGTCTACTTCAACGACCTTCTTCATCTCATCCCAGAATCACATGCATATGCAGACGACTGTACACTGACATTCACTTATCCAAGAGAAGAAATGCCAGCTGCTCTAAGCTACATCAATCACCAGCTGAGAGCTATATCAGCTTGGGAAAATAGATGGCAGGTAACATTTGCACCTGAGAAAACGCAAATGATGATCGTCTCTAGGCACCATGATGGTAATGCTGGTGCAGCAGTAAGGATGAATGGGAGGGTGTTGGCACCTGGAGAAGAAGTTGATATTCTTGGGGTGAAATTTGACTCCAAACTAACCATGAAGAACCATGTTGTAAATCTTGCAAACAAGGCAGCCAGGAAGCTTACAGCACTTCGCCGTATCTCGCATCTGCTTGACAGTAGGGGTTGCAAGATCCTGTACGAGGCACAAGTACGCTCCAACTTGAGTATGCTCCACTTCTTGGTTTGCCTGCCCCCCCTCTCATCTGCGACTGCTTGACAGAGTAGAGAACAGAGCAAGACGTCTCATCTCTCGCCTGGACCCATCTTGGATAGATCTGTCATTTCAGCAGAGCCTTCAACATAGGAGGGATGTGGGTGGCCTTACTGTTATGTACAAGGCCAATATTGTCAAAATATCACACTTGGATCCACTTAGAGGACAGCATGAAACAAGCTTTCATGCCACAAGACGGGCAGAAAGCAGCAACTTCACTCTGGCTGTACCCTTCTCCAGAACATCACTCCATCTGAGATCATACATACCCAGGATGACTCGAGTATGTAACACATTCGTACAGCATAATGATGTCAACGAGATAAAGTCAATTGATCAAATGAAAATGCTGGCCCACAGATGGCTCCAACTTCATCCTGTTCCCTACTTGTATGTCTCATAACAATAAAAATGCTTTCAAATGAGCTGATGTAGGTAACAGCTCTTAGCTTGCCAAAAAAAGTTAGGAATCCTTAACCTGTAAATAGCTTGTCAATAAAGCTAGTGATCCTTAACCTTGTCAAACCCTGTGTAAAAAAAAAAAAAAAAAAAAAAAAAAAAAGTATAATGATTGACACTGTCAGCTTTACTAAAGTCACTGAATATTGTATAAACAACAGGGTCGTCAAAGTCAATAAAATAATGGGAACAATGAATATATTGATGATCTTGTAATGAAGGAATGGTAGACTTTTAACGTACAGGCTTTCAACTGGGGAAGACTTAGTGTGGAAATGTTGAGTCAGAATTTCCTCCGTCAATTTGTATATATTTATTGTTGTGTTAACATAGCAAGAGAGACGTATCGTATGCATAAGCCCTCTTAACGACCCCCCCCCTCCCCAGGAAAACCTTAAAGGAACGGTGAATCACGTGTAGTATTTTGATAGATTTAGACCTTAGAAATAAATTAGGGAGGCTTGGATCATTATTAGATAATATTAAGAATATTGAAGTAGTCTAAGACATAAATATTAGGGTGTGATATTAGGGAATGAGATTAAAAGAGATAGACAGTAGCTGGCAACACTCAGCAAGAAAGCTGAAACTAGCAGATCATATAGTAGGTCTTCGGGTGTGAGCTGTAGCTAGCAGATCACATAGTAGGTCTTCTGGTGTGAGCTGTAGCTAGCAGATCACATAGTAGGTCTTCTGGTGTGAGCTGTAGCTAGCAGATCACATAGTAGGTCTTCTGGTGTGAGCTGTAGCTAGCAGATCACATAGTAGGTCTTCTGGTGTGAGCTGTAGCTAGCAGATCATATAGTAGGTCTTCTGGTGTGAGCTGTAGCTAGCAGATCACATAGTAGGTCTTTCTGGTGTGAGCTGTAGCTAGCAGACCACAATAGTAGGTCTTCTGGTGTGAGCTGTAGCAAGCAGATCACATAGTAGGTCTTCTGGTGTGAACTGTGGCAAGCAGACCATATAGTAGGTCTTCTGGTGTGAGCTGTAGCTAGCAGATCATATAGTTAGGTCTTCTGGTGTGAGCTGTAGCTAGCAGATTACATAGTAGGTCTTCTGTGTGAGCTATAGCTAGCAGACCAAATAGTAGGTCTTCTGGTGTGAACTGTGGAAAGCAGACCACATAGTGGGTCTTCGGGTGTGAACTGTAGCTAGCAGACCGCATAGTAAGTCTTCTGGTGTGAGCTGTAGCTACCAGACCATATAGTAGGTCTTCTGGTGTGACCTGTAGCTAGCAGACTATATAGTAGGTCTTCTGGTGTGAGCTGTAGCTAGCAGACCACATAGTAGGTCTTCTGGTGTGAGCTGTAGCTAGCAGATCACATAGTAGGTCTTCTGGTGTGAGCTGTAGCTAGCAGACCACATAGTAGGTCTTCTGGTGTGAACGGTAAGAGTGTGAACAATCAAACTGGAGCTTAGAGTTATCTTCACTCGGTCTACAAAACACTCGTCTGGTGACCAGTAAAAACAAACTGTAAATATTTTCATAGTACGAAGATACGTTGACTCTATGCCAGACTACGTCCGTGAGATTAATATTCATTGTTCAACCCAGTATCAGGAAGCCACTGGCTAATGTCAGGAACACAGGGATAATTTAGGTGTATGGGTTAGGAGCGGGGCATGGCCTCACCAGGTGTTAGGAACGGGGGATGGCCCCCCAGGTTTAAGTAGCGGAGCATAGCCACAGCAGGTGCTAGGAGTGGGGCATGGCCCACAAAGTGTTAGGAGCGGGATATGTCCTAACCATGTGTTAGGAGCGGGGCATGGCCACACCAGGTGTTAGGAGCAGGGCATGGACACACCAGGTGATAGGAGCATGGCATGACCACACCAGGTGTTAGGAGCAGGGCATGGCACCAAACCAAATGTTAGGAGCGGGGCATGGCTCTACCAGGTGTTAGGAGCGGGGCATGGCCACACCAGGTGTTAGGAGCGGGGCATGGCCTCACCAGTTGTTAGCTGTGGGGCATGGCCAAACCAGGTGTTAGGAGCAGGGCATGGCCCCAACAGGTGTTAGGAGCGGGGCATGGCCCCAACAGGTGTTAGGGGGCAGGGAATGGCCACACCAGGTATTAGGAGCGGGTCATAGCTACACCAGGTGTTAGGAGCGGGACATGGCTACACCAGGTGTTAGGATAGGGGCATGGCCCCACCAGGTGTTAGGAGCAGAGCAAGGCCCTACTAAGTGTTAGGAGCGGGGGATTGCTCTACCAGGTATTAGGAGCGGGGCATGGACCCACCAGGTGTTAGGAGCGGGGCATGGCCACACCAGGTGTTAGGAGCATAGCATGGCCACACTAGGTGTTAGGAGCAGGGCATGGCCACAACAGGTGTTAGGAGTGGGGCATGGTTACAGCAGGTGTTAGGAGCGGGGCATGACCCCACCAAGTGTTAGGAGCGGGGCATGGCCCTACAAGGTGTTAGGAGCACGGCATGGCCACGCCAGGTGTTAGGAGCGGGACATGGCCACACCAGGTGTTAGGGGCAATGCATGGCCCCACGAGGCGTTAGTGGCAGTGCATGGCCCCACCAGGTGTTAGGAGCGGGGCATGGCCACACCAGATGTTAGGAGCAGGGCATGGCCCCACCAGGTGTTAGGAGCGGGGCATGGCTACACCAGGTGTTAGGAACATAGCATGGCCACACTAGGTGGTAAGTCATTCATGGCTTGTTAAGTGACTTATTGCTTGTGTATTAATCCGGAAACTAGTAACTGCTCAGTAATATACTGATGCTAACGGATAGCCTGGGTAGAGAAATTTCTCGCAGGGACGAACTCCACGCCACAAGTATATTTCAGTATGTGGACGGGGAGGTCATTAACGTCAGTCTTGCATCCCAGTTACCCTTTGAAAAATTGAGACACTTATGCAACACATGGGAATCTTTATTGAAGAAAAGTTTCGCCACACAGTGGCTTCATCAGTCTAATACAAAGTAGAAATGGGTAAGGAGAGTAGAAGTTTGAGATAATCAGTCCCTCAACCTGGAATCGATGTGTTCAGTCCATCACTCTTGTAGGAAGTGCAGCATAGGAACGAACGAACGAACGAACGAAAGTTCAGGTAAGATCCCAAATGGGATGAGCGGGGAAGACGGGACAGACGAAGAATAGTGCTGGAGAGGAGTGTTCTTAGTCGTAGAAATAGAGCCAGGGATTAACCCAGCAGCGAAGGCGATCGTGGGACAGATATTGAGAAGAGAAATTCAGCCTCTTCTGTTGGGACTCTGGTGGGGTGAGCGGGAAGGAAGGGACATGCGACGTTTAGCACTAGAGAGGAGTGTAGAACTGAGTCACGTCTTAACCCAAAAGCTAAGGCGAACGTGGGTCAGAGAATGGTACCTGTCAGCGAATCCAAGGTTATTTGTAAACAGGGTTAGGAGCAAGATCATGCAAGGAGTAGAAAAGGTTGTGTTGGTTTGTGGGTCTGCGAATGTCTTCGTCAAGGAGAGAGGTCGAGTAGTCATGTCGTGTCTCAAGCTTGTCTATCTGTCTGTCACTGAGCGTCTTCCAGTACAGATTCAGCGCAGGGATGTCTAATTGGGATGGAGAACTCGCTTGTGGCGAAGTCCTCCCATCTGACAACAAGCACCCAGCGCAGCGCCTTGTTCGGGACACGTGCAGTTTAAGTAAGTTTGTTTTTGCTGCAAGAGAGAGGGCTAGAGGAGAGTAAGTTATCAGAGGACTTATTAGGGATTTGGAGAGGTGTAGTTTGGTGCGTTGAGAGACATGTTTCAGCTTGTAGAGGCCCACAAGGGCCTTACTAGCTAATGCATGCCTTGAGTGAATGTGCCCATGTAAACGAAGAATGTAGTCAAATAACGCCAAGGACAGTGACAGATTGTGTGATTGGGTGTAAGTGCGGGTGTCAGCTGTTCTGAGCTCGACAGGTAATGGAGGATCACGTTTCCTGTAGTTAAAATACTTTAATTTGCTGGATTTAGCTGCATTGGTTTTGATCCTCCATTTTGTTCCCAGATGGCTATCCTGTCGACCTCATTTTGTGTTTTATGTGTGAGTGTACCCTAAATTGGGATGAGTGATAAGTTGTGTAATATCGTCTGCATAGGCTAGTGTGATGGAGTTGTGGTATACAGGTGTTGGAATGTCGTTAGTGTATAAAATGTAGTGGTAGGGGAGAGGACAGATCCCTGGGGTACTCTGGCATTTAGTGTGAAGTAGTCAGAGTAACAACCTTGGAATTTTATTCTCAGGGTTTACGACCATCTAGGAAGTTGCAGAGGAGTTTACGAGTAGTGAGAGGCAGGTTAAAATTAGTGCAGAGTTTGTACTTGAGCCCTTCGTGCCAGACAGTGTCAGAAGCTTTTTCAACGTCTTTTGCAACAGGGCTGTCCTGTTTTTTGTTTTGTGTTTATGTGGATGTAATTGAGAATGATTTTAATGGCATCCTGGTGGATCTGTGTGTTTGAACCCAAAACGTGGCCATCGAAAGTAGAGAATTGTGTTCCAGGTATCTGCAAGGCGATGATTAATGAGTTTTTCAAAGAGTTTTCCTAAGTTTCGATGAGGCTGATTAGGGCGATAGTTTCTAGGGTAAGAGTGGTCTTTATTGGGTTTAGGAAGGAGGATAACAGTAGCAGCTTTGAAGAGGGAAGGGAAGTATCCAGAGAAAGGGGGAGGCATTGAGGAGGTTGTGTAGGCAGTAATGATAGAGTCAGGAATGTGTTTTATGATAATATGGTTTAGGCCAGAGGCACCAGGAGCCTTGGGAGGTAGGTGTCTGAGGGAGTTTTAAACGTCTGTTTTGGTGAAAGGAGTGTCGAGTTCTTGGGAGGAGGTAAGAGAGTCTAGATCATGTGGCTATCTGGTGTTGTTTCTTGTGTGTGTGCAGTGTTCCAGTGTTCTATGTTTCTGAATGTGTTGAATAACGTTGGGGTGAGGTGGGTGAGGGTGGAGGATGTTCTCCCAGATGGTTTGAAGATGTTGGTAGCAGCCTGCGGGTCTGAGATGTGTGTGTTGTTGTGGGTGATGTGTTTCAATTTGTTGGTGGGAGTTGTGCCCCTGATTTTTTTGATAAAGTTCCAGAAGGCTTTAGTGTTTTTAATACGCTGTTTGTCTGCTTGTTGTATGAGTTGTGACCAGTGATTGTTGTGGTCTTGGTCTAGGCTGTGTAAATGTTGTTTCTAGGTAAGTGAGATCTAATCGGACTTGATTAAATCTTGTGTGTTGTAGAGGAAGCGGTTGTGGTAACAGATAATTAGTCTTCTTGTTCTGAGTGACGACTTGAAGGAATAACTAGTGGTGTGAGTTTTCTTTGGTATTGCGATGTTGGCTGCTTGTGTAATGGTGTCCTGGATGAGATCAAGTTGAGTAGCGATGTCAAAGATAGGTTTGTTGTGTTGGTCATATGTGAGGTTAATACTGTCTATGTGTTGCTTGAAAGCATCCCAGTCAGCGTTCTTGTAGGAGAAGGAAGGTGTGGTTGGAATGAAGATAGTGTTGGAGGAGATGTGTAAGATGACTGGAATGTGATCAGAGCCTGTAACAGGGCCATGTGAGATGTTGTGTTGAAATAGAGAGCTGGCACGGTTTGCCAGAATGATGTCTGGCTTGCCTTGGCCCGTGTGGTTGTTGAAGGTATTGAAGTCTGGGCCGAGATGAATTAGGTGTTAATGGTTTGTGAAGTTGAGTAATTGGTGACCAAGTTGGTTGTTACTGGTGTGATGAAAGGCGGTGTGTTTGGCATTCTTGTCAGCTAGTAGGTATGTTGGTGTAGTTGAAGACTAAGGAAAGGTCGTGTATGTTGAGAATAGTGTTTGGGCGAGCATAGGTGGTGAAAAAGACAAAGGGGCCAAGGTGGGCGTGTATTCTGACTGCAAGACAGTGTTGGTGAATAAAAGGGATTGGGAGAGATTCGTGTTTTATGTTGGATTTGACAAGGATGGCAACCCCATCGTGGGGATCATAGGGGGACTGTAGTGCAGTATAACCATAATGGCGGATACGTTGAGGGGCTTTGAGGCAGGTACTGTTTAGCAAAACAGTATCTGGTCTCTCTGCTTCAATGAGCTCGGCCAGTAGGTGTCTAATTGTAAAGTAAGAACGTATGTTGAACTGAATCACTTTAAACTTGATTTAATGGGTTTCGTCATAGCAAAGTTAATGTCGGGGGAGGAGTTTGGATTAAACCCGTGATAGTGGTGCCACCAGTGGATGTGAGTTTGTAGGTGTTACGCACCCATTTTCTGGAGGGGAGGAAGAGATGGATCTGGTTTTATATTCTTTTGTCTGTCTGTCAGAAGTTGGGGCAGGTTTAGGTTTGAGTGGATTTTGTCTGGAGGAGGTGAGTTGGACCTGGATGAAGTTTTGGTTGTGGTGGAGGAGTGGGCGACGGTGGATGCAGAGGAAGTGGTAGCTTTGGTAGGGGATGAGGAAGTGGAAGCTATGGTAATGGATGAGGAAGTGGAAGCTTTGGTTGGGGATGAGGAAGTGGGTAAGGAAGTAGGGGGAGAGGTGGTCGTAGCAGCAGCAGTAGAGGTGTTGGTGGGAGGGGTGGAAGTAGTGAAGAGGGATAGGGGAGGAGGAGAGCTGGTGGGTGTAGGAAGTGGGGGGGTGGGAGAGAGGGAGGAGGTAGAGGTTGTAGGGGGTTTAGAAGAGAAGCAGGAAGGAGGAGAGCTGGTGGGTGTAGGAAGTGGGGGGGTGGGAGAGAGGGAGGAGGTAGAGGTTGTAGGGGGTTTAGAAGAGAAGCAGGAAGGAGGGATAATTAAAGAGGGAAGATTGTCAGCAGACAAGATTAGGTTAAGGACATGTGAGTAGTCTGATTGGTAAGCTTGAGAGATTAACATCGCAGAGTGGGCAGCAGTGGCGAGTTGGCAGTTAGTTTTGTAGTCTAGTGTGGGTGTAGGTGTAGAAGGAGAGGTGATTGTAGTCTGTGTGTTGGTGTTTGAAGTGTGTAGAGTAGGAGAAGTAGACCAAGTGCGTGGAGTAACCCAGGCATTGGGGGTACCTGGAGAGTTTACCTGGAGAGAGTTCCGGGGGTCAACGCCCCCGCGGCCCGGTCTGTGACCAGGCCTCCTTAGGTCAGTGTCCCAGGATGCGACCCACACCAGTCGACTAACACCCAGGTACCCATTTTACTGATGGGGAACATAGACAACAGGTTGAAAGAAACACGTCCAATGTTTCTACTCTGGCTGGGAAACGAACCCGGGCCCTCACCGTGTGAAGCGAGAGCGTTAACCACCAGGGGAGGAAGGTATGGTAAGGGGGGGAGGTGCAGGGAAGGGGTTGGGGAGGGAGGGAGGTTGGCTTGCTCTGAGGGTGGAGAGAATGTCTTTTCTAGTAGGGCAGGAATTTGCAACTGCAGTGTGTGACCCACCGCAGTTAGAACATTTAAGGGGGAGGTTGCAAGTGTTCCAGAAGTGGCCAGTTGCTGAACATCTGGAGCAGATTTGTGTGGAAGTGCATGAGATTTTGTCGTGGCCGAATTTGTAGCATTTCAGACATTGTGTGATGGGGTGAAAGTTTGGAGTGAAGAGGGTGTTTGGAGGGATGCAAATGGTCTTGGCAAGGATTCCTTGATTGAAGAGTGTAGAGGCGTCAGAAGGAGTTGAACAGAGCATTTTGAGGATGGTAGAGTTTTCAGGTCTGTAAATATCGTCAACAGAGACTTTGTTTTTAGTACTAATGTCTTGATTAAGTCTTCTTTGTCTGTGTCATAGGCAGTCAGGAGAGAATAGTCTATGTGTTTTGCGATCACTGTGCATTTGGCGCGTTGAAGTCTTTGTACCAAGATCCCATTATGTTGCAGTGTCTGACAGATGTGATGAATGGTTTTGAAAACCGTCAAGTTGAAAAATTGAGACACTTATGCAACACATGGGAATCTTTATTGAAGAAACGTTTCGCCATGTGTTGCATAAATGTCTCAATTTTTTAACTTGTCGGTTTTCAAAACCATTCATCACATCTGTCAGACATTGCAACATCATGGGATCTTGGTACAAAGACTTCAACGCTTGCCCAACCTTTGGATGATGACCTACATACACTAGTGGCAGATCCCATTGTGACCGCGCCTCCTCCTGCTTCAACTCATCTCACCGCAGTATATAAGCCACCTCTCTGGCCCTATGCTGCACTTCCTACAAGAATGATGGACTGAACACATCGATTCCAGGTTGAGGGACTGATTACCTCAAACTTCTACTCTCCTTACCCATTTCTACTTTGTTGTTAGGTTGTTAGATAAGACACATATGCAACAGTTAGGTATCTTTATTTCGAAACGTTTCGCCTACACAGTAGGCTTCTTCAGTCGAGTACAGAAAAGTTAATTGAAGCAGAAGAGACTTAAAGACGATGTAATCAGTCCATCATCCTTGAAGTTTTGAGGTGGTCAGTCCCCCAGTCTGGAGTAGAGTATTGTTCCATAGTCTGAAACAATATGGAGTTGAAGTGATAGGATGGAGCCTTATATAGCGCCAGGAGGTGAGACGTAGGTCACTAGTAGAGATAAGAACGATACCAGACAAAAACTTCTCAACGCAGGCTTCACCATTATTTGGACTCCTGAGCACCGTGCCAAAAGCACAGTCATTGCTAAACACGTAGACTACTCTCTCCTGACAGCCTATGACACAGACAAAGAAGACTTAATAAAAGATATCAGTACTAAGAACAAAGTCTCTGTTGACGATATTTACAGACCCGAAAACTCTACCATTCTCAAAATACGTTGTTCTACTCCTGCTGACGCCTCTACGCTCTTCAGTCAAGGAATCTTTGCCAAGACCATCCGCATTCCTCCATACACTCTCTTCACTCCGAACTTACACCCCATCACACAATGTCTTAAAAGCTACAAATTCGGCCACGACAAAAACACATGCACATCTACACAAGTCTGCTCCAGATGTTCAGCATCTGGCCACTTCTGGAACACTTGCAACCTCCCGCTTAAATGTTCTAACTGCGGCGGGTCACACACTGCAGTTGCAAATTCCTGCCCTTCTAGAAAGCACATTCTCTCCTCCCTCAGAGCAAGCCAACCTCCCTCTCTCCCCAACCCCTTCCCTGCACCTCCCTCCTCATACATACCTCCCTCCCCTTCCATACCTCCCTCCCCTACCCCAAATGCCTGGGCCTCCCCACGCACTTGGTCTAGCTCTTCTACTCTACACACATCAAACACCAACACACAGACTACAAGCACTTCTCCTTCTGCACCCACACTAGACTACAAAACTAACTGTCAACTCGCCACTGCTGCCCACTCTGCGATGGTAATCTCTCGAGCTTACCAATCAGACTACTCACATGTCCTTAACCTAATCTTGTCTGCTAACAATCTTCCCTCTTTAATTATCCCTCCTTCCTGCTTCTCTTCTAAGCCTCCTACAACCTCTCCCTCCTCCCTCTCTCCCACCCCCACTTCCTACTCCCACCAGCTCTCCTCCTCCCCTACCTCTCTTCACTACTTCTACACCTCCCACCAACACCCCTACTGCTCCTGCTACGACCACCCCTCCCCCCACATCCTTACCCACTTCCTCATCCCCTTCCAAACCTTCCACTTCCTCATTACTTATAATAGCTTCCTCTTCCTCATCTCCCTACCAAAGCTTCCACTTCCTCTGCATCCACCGTCGCCCACTCCACCACAGCCAAAACTTCATCCAGGTCCAACTCCACCTCCTCCAGACAAAATCCACTCAAACCTAAACCTGCCCCAACTTCTGACAGACAGACCAAAGAACATAAAAACAGATCCATCTCTTCCTCCCCCTCCAGGAAACGGGTCCGTAGCACCTACAAACACACATCCACTGATGGCACCACTATCACGAGCTTTAATCCAAACTCCTCCCCCGACATTAACTTTGCTATGACGAAACCATTAAATCATATTTAAGGTGATTCAGTTCAACGTACGTTCTTACTTTACAATTAGACACCTACTGGCCGAGCTCCTTGAAACAGAGAGACCAGATATTGTTTTGCTAAACAGTACCTGCCTCAAAACCCCTCAACGTATCCGTCATTATGGTTATACTGCACTACAGTCCCCCTATGATCCCCACGATGGGGTTGCCATCCTTGTCAAATCCAACATAAAACACGAATTTCTCCCAATCCCTTTTATACAACAACACTGTCTTGCAGTCAGAATACACACCCACCTTGGCCCCTTTATCTTTTTCACCACCTATGCTCGCCCAAACACTATTCTCAACATTCACGATCTTTCCTTAGTCTTCAACTACACCAACACACCAACATACCTACTAGCTGATATGAATGCCAAACACACCGTTTATCGTCACACCAGTAACAACTAACTTGGTCACCAATTACTCAACTTCACAAACCACAAACACCTAGTTCACCTCGGCCCAGTCTTCAACACCTGCAATCACACTGGCCAAGGCTAACCCGACATCATTCTGGCAAACTGAGCAAGCTATCTCTTTCAACACTACATATCACCTGGTCCTATTACAGGCTCTGATCACATTCCCGTCATCTTACACATCTCCTCCAACCCTATCCTCATCCCAGCCACACCTTCCTTCTCCTTCAAGAGCGCTGACTGGGATGCCTTCAAACAACACATAGATAATACTAACCTCACCTATGACTACAACAACAAACCCATCTCTGACATTGACACTCAACTTGCTCTCATCCAGGACACCATTACACAAGCAGCCAACACCGCAATACCAAAGAAAACCCACACCACTAGTTATTCCTTCAAACCCTCAATCAGAACAAGAAGACTAATTATCTGTTACCACAACCGCTTTCTCTGCAACACACACAGACTTAATCAAGTCCGATTAGATCTCACTTACCTTAGAAACAGCATTCTATACAGTCTAGACCAAGACCACAACAATCACTGGTCACAGCTCATACTACTAGCGGACAAACAGCGTGTCAAAAACACCAAAGCCTTCTGGAACTTTATCAAAAAAAATAAGAGGCACCACTCCTACCAACAAATTCAAACACATCACCCACAACAACACACACATCTCAGACCTGCAGGCTGCTACTAACATCTTCAAACACATCTGGGAGAACATCTTCCACCCTCACCCACCCCACCCTAACGCTATCCAACACATTCAGAACACAGAACACTGGAACACTACACACACACATACGAAACAACACCAGACAGCCACATCCATCTGGACTCTCTTACCTCCTCCCAAGAACTCGACACTCCTTTCACCAACACAGACGTTAAAACTCTCCTCAGACACCTTCCTCCCAAGGCCCCTGGTGCCTCTGGCCTAAACCATATTATCCTGAAACACTTTCCTGACTCTATCATTACTGCCTACACAAGCCTCCTCAATGCCTCCCTTGCCTCTGGATACTTCCCTTCCCTCTTCAAAGCTGCTACTGCTATCCTCCTTCCTAAACCCAATAAAGACCACTCTGACCCTAGAAACTATCACCCTATCAGCCTCATCGAAACTTTACGAAAACTCTTTGAAAAACTCATTAATCATCGCCTTTGCAGATACCTGGAACACAATTCTCTACTTTCTGATGGCCAGTTTGGCTTCAGAACACACAGATCCACACAGGATGCCATTAACATCATTCTCAACTACATCCACATAAACGCATAAAAAAGAAACAGGACAGCCCTGCTTGCAAAAGACGTTGAAAAAGCTTTTGACACTGGCACGAAGGGCTCAAGTACAAACTCTGCACTAATTTTAACCTACCTCTCACTACTCGTAAACTCCTCTGCAACTTCCTACATGGCCGTACCATGAGAATAAAATTCCAAGGCTGTTACTCTGACTACTTCACACTAAATGCCGGAGTACCCTAGGGATCTGTCCTCTCCCCTACCCTCTACATTTTATACACTAACGACATTCCAACACCTGTATACCACAACTCCATCACACTAGCCTATGCAGACGACATTACACAACTTATCACTCATGCCAATATAGATACACTCACACACAAAACACAAAAATGAGGTCGACAGGATAGCCATCTGGGAACAAAAATGGAGGATCAAAACCAATGCAGCTAAATCCAGCATTACGTATTTTAACTGCAGGAAACGTGATCCTCCATTACCTGTCGAGCTCAGAACAGCTGACACCCGCACTTACATCCCCATCACACAATCTGTCCCTGTCCTTGGCGTTAATCTTGACTACATTCTTCGTTTACACGGACACATTCACTCAAGGCATGCAATAGCTAGTAAGGCCTTTGTGGGCCTCTACAAGCTGAAACATGTCTCTCAACGCACCAAACTACACCACTACAAATCCCTAATACGCCCTCTGATAACTTACTCTCCTCTAGCCCTCTCTCTTGCAGCAAAAACAAACTTACTTAAACTGCAGCGTGTCCAGAACAAGGCGCTGTGCTAGATGCTTGATGTCAGATGGGAGGACTTCGCCACAAGTGAGTCTCTCCATGCCCAATTAGACATCCCTGCGCTGAATCTGTACTGGAAGATGCTCAGTTACAGACAGATAGACAAGCTTGAGACACGACATGACTACTGGACCTCTCTCCTTGACGAAGACATTCGCAGACCCACAAACCAACACAACCTTTTCTACTCCTTGCATGATCCTGCTCCTAACCCTATTTACAAATAACCTTGGATTCGCTGACAGGTACCATTCTCTGACCCACGTTCGCCTTAGCTTTTGGGTTAAGACGTGATTCAGTTCTACACTCCTCTCTAGTGCTAAACGTCGCATGTCCCTTCCTCCCCGCTCACCCTACCAGAGTCCCAACAGAAGAGGCTGAATTTCTCTTCTCAATATCTGTCCCACGATCGCCTTCGCTGCTGGGTTAATCCCTGGCTCTATTTCTACGAGTAAGAACACTCCTCTCCAGCACTATTCTTCGTCTGTCCCATCTTCCCCGCTCATCCCATTTGGGATTTTACCTGAACTTTCGTTCGTTCGTTCGTTACTTCTACTCCATATTGTTTCAGACTATGGAACAATACTCTTCTCCAGACTGAGGGACTGACCACCTCAAATCTTCAAGGGTGATGGACTGATTACATCGTCTTCAAGTCTATTCTGCTTCTATCAACTTTTCTGTACTCGACTGAAGTAGCCTACTGTGTAGGCGAAACGTTTCGAAATAAAGATACCTAACTGTTGCATATGTGTCTTACCTAACAACCTGTCGGTATTTTATACCATTTTAATGTTCATTTCTACTTTGTATTGGACTGATGAAGCCACTGTGGGACGAAACGTTTCTTCAATAAAGATTCCCATGTGTTGCATAATTGTCTCAATTTTTCAACTTGTCAGTTTTCAAAACCTTCATCACAGTTACCCTTTCCAAAGATGGGAACTATGATAGCCTGTCATGATAGGATAGTTAATCATAGATTACCAACCTCAGCAGTGATTGCCCGAGTGGATCACCTCACAAGTTTCCACACCAAGTTTGGGAAGTGTAGCTGCAACAATATAATACATCTGCTCACCATAATTAAGTTTAGAATGGACCAACACAATATGAAACTTCTGAACTCCATCAACAGATAAAATGTAAATAATTCAAGGACCCACAACGGAAATAAGTCACTTTGTCTGACGTTTTTTTCTGTTATCCCAGGTAATGTACACATATGCTGCTATGTATGACAATTTATGTAACTGTGCCTGAATAAACTAGGAAGATGTATATCATCAAGTGCAGCTATTGACGACTGATACTTAGAAAATACTGGCAGTAAATGGAACATTGCTTAATTTTTCTAGAATAGGTCGGTTGGTGTCCCTCTGCTTCTTGGTGACAGGTATAAGTTACTACGATTATCATAATCATGAGATGTAATTTACTCTCATTCTACCACTAGTGTTGTCCAGTGTGGTCCATTTGATGGGGAAAATAGTTCAGCAGAAGAGGGAGTGTTAAACTTATATGTTGTACAGGATAAAGTGTTCTCTATGATAGTTGAACATTATGGCTTTGCAAGTAATCAGAAACAAGTTCCTTTTGAGAGTGAGAGTGCGAGTGAGAGTGAGAGAGGGAGTGAGAGTGAGAGTGAGAGAGGGAGTGAGAGTGAGAGTGAGAGTGCGAGTGAGAGTGAGAGATGGAGAGAGTGAGAGTGAGAGTGGGAGTGAGAGAGAGTGAGAGAGTGAAGAGAGGGAGTGGGAGTGAGAGTGGGAGTGAGAGTGAGAGTGAGAGTGAGAAAGGGAGTGACAGTGAGAGTGAGAGTGAGAGTGAGAGAGGAGTGAGAGTGAGAGTGAGAGAGAGAGTGGAGTGAGAGTGAGAGAGAGTGAGAGTGAGAGTGAGAGAGGGAGTGGGAGTGAGAGTGGGAGTGAGAGTGAGAGTGAGAAAGGGAGTGAGAGTGAGAGTGAGAGTGAGAGTGAGAGAGGGAGTGAGAGTGAGAGTGAGAGTGAGAGTGAGAGTGAGAGTGAGAGAGGGAGTGAGAGTGAGAGTGAGAGTGAGAGTGAGAGTGAGAGTGAGAGTGGGAGTGAGAGTGAGAGTGAGAGTGAGAGTGAGAGTGAGAGAGGGAGTGGGAGTGAGAGTGAGAGTGAGAGTGAGAGAGGGATGGGAGTGAGAGGGGATGTAGAGTGAGAGTGAGAGAGAGTGAGATGGAGAGTGAGAGAGGGAGTGGGGGTGAGAGTGGGGTGAGAGTGAAGTGAGGGAAAAGGAAATGAGGGGGTGAGAGTGAAGAGTGAGAGGAGAGAGGGAGATGAGAGTGAGAGTGAGGGGGTGAGAGTGAGAGTGAGAGTGAGAGGGGAGTGAGAGTGGGAGTGAGAGTGAGAGGGGGAGTGAGAGTGGGAGTGAGAGTGGAGTGAGAGTGGGGGTGAGAGTGGAGTGAGAGTGAGAGTGGGAAATGTGAGTGAGAGTGAGAGGGGAGTGAGAGTGAGAGTGAGAGTGAGAGTGAGAGTGGATTTAGAGAGGGAGTGAGAGTGAGAGTGAGAGTGAGAGTGAGAGTGGAGTGTGAGAGGAAAAGAGTGAGTGAGAGGGGAGAGTGAGGGGTGGAAGTGGAGTTTAGAGTGAGAGTGGAGTGGAGGGGAGAGGAGGGAGGGAGTGAGAGTGAGTTTGTGAGAGGAGAGGGGAGGTGAGGGGGTGGGGGGTTGGGAGTTTAGGTGAGAGTGAGAGAGTTTTGAGTGGGGAGTGAGAGAGGGGGTGAGGGTGAGGTTGTTGAGTGAGAGAGGGAGTGAGAGTGAGAGTGAGGTGAGAGTTGAGAGGAGGGATGTGAGAGTGAGAGTGGGGGAGTGAAGAGTGAGAGTGAAAGGGGGAGTGAGGTGAGGTGAAGGAGGGGGTGGGGGATGTGAGAGTGAGAGGGGGGGTTTGGGTTGAGAGTGAAGTTAGAGAGGGAGTGAGAGTGAAGTGGAGTGGAGTGAGAGTGGAGGGGATGGAGGAGAGTGAGAGTGGAGAGGGAGTGGAGTGGGGGAGAGTGAGAGGGTTGGGTGAGGTGGAGGGGGGGGTGAGAGTGAGAGTGTGGTGGGAAAGGGGGGGGTGGGTTGAGAGTGAGAGTGAGGGGAGAGTGGAGTGGGGAGTGAGAGTGAGAGTGGGGTTTAGTGGAGTGTGAGTGAGGGGGTGAGGTGGGGGAGTGGGGAGTGGTGTGGGTGAGTGGGTGGTGGGTGGGGGTGGTGGTGGGGTGGGGGGTGTGGGTGGGTGGGGGTGGGTGAAATGGGTGGGTGGGGTGGGTGAGGGTGGTGGGTGGTGGGGAGTGGAGTGAGAGTGGGGTGAGAGTGAGGGAGTGGGAGTGAGAGTGGGGGGGGGTAGGGAGTGTGAGAGTGGTGGGTGAGGGGAGGGGGGGTGGGGGATGTGGTGGGTGTGAGTTGAGAGGAGAGGGATGGAGTGAGAGTGGAGTGAGAGGAAGTGGAGTGGGAGGGGAGAGTGGGAGGTGTGAGAGTGTGAGTGAGATGAAATGAGGAGGTGTAGAGTGAAGGGGTGAGTGAGGGAAATGAGAGTGAGGAGGTGGGGGGAGTGAGAGTGAGAGTGGGAGTGAGTAGGGGAGAGTGAAAGGGGAGAGTGGGAGTGAGAGTGAAGTGGAAGGGGTGGGAGTGAGAGGAGAGTGAGAGTGGGGGGGATGAGAGTGGAGTGAGAGGAGGGAGTGAGAGTGAGAGTGAGAGTGAGAGTGAGAGTGGGAGTGAGAGAGGAGTGAGAGTGGGGAGAGGGAGGTGAGAGTGGAGTGAGAGTGAGAGTGAGAGTGGGAGTGAGAGTGAAGGGGGGTGAGAGTGAGAGTGAGAGTGGAGGGTGAAAGGGGGGGTTTAGTGAGGTGGAGTGAGAGTGAGAGTGAGAGTGAGAGTGAGGAATGAGGAGTTAAGAGGTGGGAGGAGTGGAGAGTGAGAGGAGAGTGAGAGTGAGAGTGAGAGGTGAGAGTGAGAGTGAGAGTGGAGTGATGAGATGAGAGTGAATGGGTGAGTGGAGGGAGGTAGAGAGGTGGAGAGTGAGAGTGGAGTGAGAGTGAGAGTGAGAGTGAAAAGGGGGGGAGTGAGAGTAGAGGAGTGGAGAGTGAGAGTGAGAGTGGGGAGTGAGAGTGAGAGTGAGTGGGAGTGAGGGGTGAGAGTGGGGAGTGGAGTGAGAGTGAGAGTGAGAGTGAGAGGGAGTAGAGTGAGAGTGAGAGTGAGGGGAGAGTGAAGTGAGAGAGGGAGTGGAGAGTGAAAAGGGGGTGAGATGAGAAGTGAGAGTGGAGGAGAGTGGGGGGAGGGAGTGAGAGAGATGAGAGTGAGGGGGGTGAGAGGAGAGTAGGTGAGAGAGGAGTGAAGGGGAGTGAGAGTGAGAGTGAGAGTGAGAGTGAGATTTGAAGGGGAGTGAGAGGGATGGAGTAAAAGGGAGAGTAGATGGAGGGGTGAGAGTGAGGTGAGAGGGAGAGGGAGTGGAGTGAGAGTTGGGAGTTTTTTTTTTTTTTTTTTTTTTTTTTTTTTTTTTTTTTTTTTTTTTTTTTTTTTTTTTTTTTTTTTTTTTTTTTTTTTTTTTTTTTTTTTTTTTTTTTTTTTTTTTTTTTTTTTTTTTTTTTTTTTTTTTTTTTTTTTTTTTTTTTTTTTTTTTTTTTTTTTTTTTTTTTTTTTTTTTTTTTTTTTTTTTTTTTTTTTTTTTTTTTTTTTTTTTTTTTTTTTTTTTTTTTTTTTTTTTTTTTTTTTTTTTTTTTTTTTTTTTTTTTTTTTTTTTTTTTTTTTTTTTTTTTTTTTTTTTTTTTTTTTTTTTTTTTTTTTTTTTTTTTTTTTTTTTTTTTTTTTTTTTTTTTTTTTTTTTTTTTTTTTTTTTTTTTTTTTTTTTTTTTTTTTTTTTTTTTTTTTTTTTTTTTTTTTTTTTTTTTTTTTTTTTTTTTTTTGATTTAAATTTTTTTTGATTTAATTTTTTATTTTTTTTTAAAATTTTTTTTAAATTTTTTTTATTAAATTTTTTTAAATATTTTTTTTTTTTTTGGGGGTTTTGGGGGTTTGGGGGGTTGTGTGAGTGAGTGAGGTGAGGAGCGCGATCTGTTGGTATGAGTGAGTCGTGGATGCTGAGTGTGATGTCTGTATCAGTGATTGAGCTCAGTTAGGGTGATTGCGAGTGATGAATTGTTTGGATCGGCTATATCTGATAGTTAGTATGATGTCGAGTTCAATTTGATCTCTGAGATAAATCTTCGATTGTTGATTTGGATTTGTATTGTTATGGTTTGAGGTTATGGGAGCTAGGTGGGAGTGACGATTTTTAGGATTTGGTGAGCTGGTTTTGGTTCTTGTAGTCGATCTCTGGATTTTGTTGTGAGCGTGCGGTGATAGTGAGGTTGGTATCTGGGGTTGCTGCGTGAGTGTGAGATCGATGGTGGTGAGGAGTTTTGGGTTCTCGATTTGTTTTATTGTAGCGCATCGCGAGTGGTAGTTGTGAGAGAGGGAGTCGTGCTGATGTCTGAAGTGGTGTAGTGGATGAGTATGTCTAGTGAGAGCTGAGAGTGAGAGTGATCGGTATGGGTGAGGTAGTGATGTTATCGTATGTTGAGTCTTCGGAGATGGTGATGAGTTCTAGTAGTGGTATGGTGTGTTGAATCGATTGCTATCTCGAGTTCTAGCTGATGGGTTGTGATGTGATTGGAGTGATGATGCTTTTTGGTCTGAGTGCTGAGTGCTGAGTGGGTTGTATTTGAGTTGGTATATCTGCTAGTTTAGTTGTATTGAGTTATGAGTGACTCGGTGTTGGTAGAGTATGTATGATTGATGATCTATTGAGAGTAGTGTTTGTAATAATTTATGTGAGGAGTGCTAGTGGATCTGAGTAGTTGAGTGGAGGTATTGAGTGATCGTGAGATCGAGATGACTAGTGAGAGTGAGAGTGATTAGCAGTATTAATTCTATTGATAGTGGATGATGAGTTGGTGTAGTCTGGAGTGACTAGTTGAGGTGAGATGTTTTGATGTATTTAGTGATGTAGTATTATTGTTTTGTTTTTGATCTATCTGTGCTGGAGTGGAGTGTAGTTGGGGTGAGCGTCGAGGCGTCTGTAGTGAGAGTGCGAGTCGGATGTGCTATTGCATGTGTCTATCTTGTCTTCTGCAGTTAGAGTGAGAGTGAGTGACAGCGCGTGGTGGATGAGGTGAGGGATGAGCGAGGTGAATGGATGAGCTATGGGATTCATAGATGGTTGTGATCTCTGAGTGAGTGTGTGTTTGTCGATTTACTGATTGATGAGAGTGAGTAGAGAGTGGAGTCAGTGTATGAGACGTCGAGTTCAGTGTCGAGTGGAGTTTATATGTTAGTGATGTAGGATGTATGGAGTGCGTGAGATGCGATCTGAGTCAGTCATAGGGGGTAATGCATTAGTGCTATAGTCATTAGCGCAGTTTTAGCTTACGATCGCTGATTTAGTGCTAGGCTAGCTGATGATGGATCTCTATCTCTATTAGCTATCTATCGAGTGGGGTTGATTGGGATAAGGTAATTTGTTTTAGGGATTGATTTATTTTTCCCATTTTTGTATAGGGGAACGTGATAGTATGTTATGGTATGGATGATTTGGGGTATGCAGGCGATGCATACGTGTGGAGGGGCCTTTGCATCCTTGGGAGTACTTAGCGGAGAGGAGGGGGGTGAAATATTATGTTAGCGTGAAGAGGGAGAGGTAGCTCTATATAAGTTAGATGGAGTGAGAGTCTGACTTAATTGGACGGTGAGTTCGATTTAGATTTAATAATGGATGAGTGAGAGGAGGGATATTATATATATAGAGTTGGGGTGAGTGGCGAGTGGATGAGAGGGATTTATGAACCCTAGAGGGGATAGATGTGATTATATTGAGTAAGGGAGGGGGGGAAAGGTAATGAGTTATTGGGACGGGATGGATAGGTGTTTTTTAAATGGATAGGGAGTAATTATACTGATTTAGATGGGTGAGGTGGAGTGGAGGAGTCGAAAGTTGGAGGAGTGAGGGAGGAGAGTGGTGATGAAGTATTGATGATTAGGTGAGGTATTTGAGTTGATATGTATAATGCTAGGGAGTCAATAGGGATCGGGGGCGTGTAGTTGGATGCAGTCCTGCTTTTTATAGGGCTGGATTGCGATGCAGTGAGGGGTTGGCTGGATAGTAGGGGAGTGGATACCCCTTGGGGATGGTGAGAAAAGTAACGAATTGACAGTAAGGGGCCTAATAAGAAATAATAAAAAAGAATGATAAAAAATAAGGTGAAAAGGAAAAGACTGAGAGATGATGGAGTGGAGGGAATGAGTGGTTATATTTAAAAGGGAGGGGGAAATGGATAAGGGCGTGGGAGGGGAAGTGGGAAGAGAGTAAAGGGATGGAGAGATCAATTAGATAGATTAAAGGGGGAAAGAGGGGGTGGGAATTAAATTAAGTAAGTAGGTGGGAAGGAAATTTTATGGAGTAAGTAATAAGGGGAAGTGGGGTCCATAATATGGATGATGTGAATGGATTTTAAGTAATGGGGTAATAAAGGGGATGTGTGGATGAGCTAATTTGGGGGGTTTGGGAAATAAGTTAGTTGGGGAAATATTTTTCCAAAATTTCCAAAACCCGGGCATAAAACCTAACCCTTACATTTTCTTTTTTCAAATTTTTCCAAAAATTTTGTATTAAAATTATGTGCTAAAATAGGGAAATTAAGTTCGAGTCACGACCAAATCGGATTGCGACCAGAGTTTTGGATTATTTATTATTATAATCCAGGGGGAAGCGCGAAACCCATAGGATTATACAGCGCCTGTGGGGGGATGTGGAAGGCATTCAGGTTTAATTCAGGGAACTGGAGCACAGATCCAATTCCCTAGATCAAGAGCCCCTCACCAGCATCAAGGAACAAAGTTTTGGAAAGAATTATGATCGTGATCAGAGGTTCCACTGTTCATTGCAATAACAACACTTAGATTATATTATATTAAAACTGTTCAGTAATTAAAAAGCAAAATTCTAATAAAAATTACAATAAGGATGAGGCCAGTTACCTGAACTTATACAAAACATGATGAGACGGTATTTCTGGTAGGCAACACTCTGGCCTCACACACTGAGTGTCTGGGCTTCATCCCCGGCAAGGGGTGAAAGCGTTGGGAGTGTTTTCCTTACACCTACTGTCCGTTCACCTATCAAGCAAGTAGGTACCGGGTGTTAGTGGGACTGGTGTGGGGTCGTATCCCGGGGGACAAGATTTTGGGACCACAATAGAAAAAGACAGAAAGTCCTCGATGACGCACTGACTTTCTTGGGTATGCAGGGTGGGTAACCCTCCGGGGTTATGCAGGTTGGCTAACCCTCCCGAAAATTTTGCAGGGTGGGTACCCTCTGGGGTTATGCGGGGTTGCTAACCCTCCGGGTTTATGCAAGGCGGCTAGCCCTCCTGGTTTTATGCAGAGTGGCTAACCCTCTGGGGTTATACAGGGTGGCAAACCCTTTCCGGGGGTTATGCAGGGTGGCTAACCTTCCGGGGTTATGCAGGGAGGCTAACCCTCTGGGTTATGCAGGGGTGCTAACCCTCTGGGGTTATGCAGGGTGGCTAACCTCTGGGGTTATGCAGGGGGCTAACCCCTTGGGTTATGCAGGGTGGCTAACCCTCCGGGGTTAAAATTTCTAGCAAAATCTGATCTTATCTCTTATTAGGAAGGATGGAACAAGAACATGGTGTTTACCTGGAAAAGGGTTTCGGGGTCAACGCCCCCGCGGCCCGGTCTGAGACTAGGCCTCATAGTGGATCAGGGTCTAATCAACCAGGCTGTTACTGCTGGCTGCACGCAAGCTGATGTATGAACCACAGCCCGGTTGGTCGGGTCCCTGTTCATTGCCTTCTTGAAGACAACCAGGGGTCTGTTGGTAATCCCAACCCCCCTTATGTGTGCTGGGAGGCAATTAAACAGTCTTGGCCCCAGACACTTATTGTGTTGTCTCTCAGTGTACGCGTGGCCCCCGGGCTTTTCATCGGGAAATGTTGCATCTCCTGCCGAGTCTTTTGCTTTCATATGGAGTGATTTTCGTGTGCAGGTTTGGTACCAATCCCTTCAAGACCTTCCTAGTGTCCATTATCATGTATCTCTCTTCCCTACATTGATGGAGTACAGATCAAGGATCTTCAACCATTCCCAGTGTTTAGGTGCCTTACCGTACTTATGTGTGCCGTGAAAGTTCTTTGTACACTCTCTAGGTCTGCAAGGGTCGGAGCGTTGAAGGGGGCCGTTAGTGTACAGCAGTTTTTCCTGCCTAGAGAGCACAAGCGATATGAAGACATTCATCATAAGCGGGGCGTTTCCTAGTTTAGAAGGTTTCTCATTATCCATCCTATCATTTTCCTAGCGGATGAGGTAGACACATTGTTGTGGTCTTTGAAGGCGAGATCCTCTGACATTACACTTTCCCCGGTCCTTCTCATTACTTTTTTCCCCCTATTGTATGGTTAGAATTTGTGGTATACCCTGTCTCATTTTTAATTTCTTCAAGTTTCCAAAAATATGAGTAGTTGAAATTTGTCCTCGTTGAACTTCCCTATTGTATTTAGTGGCCCATTCGAAGATTTTGGGTTTATGTCCGCTTGGAGTCTCGAGGTTTTCTTCGATGGAGGTCACTGTCATGGTGATCCGGGTGTCATCCACAAAGGAAGACACGGAGCTATGGCTTAAAATCTCTGTCTATGCAAAATGAGTTTAGGAATAGAAGGGAGCGAGTACTGTGCCTTGTGGAACAGTTTTTTTTTTACCGTGGCTGCTGTTTACTATTACTGTGTTCTATTTGTTTAGGAAGTTGTAGATCCATCTACCAACTTTTCCCGTTATTCCTATTTGTAATTGCTTTTCTGCCACCTTGTGGAGTAGGGTTTTGTCTGTTGCTTTTAGTGTGTGTGGGATGACCCTTTTGTTCATGCTCCCTCTCCATTAAGTGCTGAAGGCACGTGATAGGGCTTCTTGCAATTCTTGATGAACACGGAGTTTCCACGAGTCTGGGCCTGGGGGAGAGTGCATGGGCATGTCATTAATTGCCTCTTCAAAGTCTTGTGGAGTTAGAATTTGTATCCGAGATGTTTGGGATGACCAAATTTTGGGTTTCCTTCAAAAAGAATTCATTTGGATTGTCGACCCTTAGAGTGGGCAGTGGTTCGCTGAACACTGAGTCATAATGGACTTCAGTATCTCACCCATTTCCTGGCTTTTATCTATATATGTCCCATCCTGCCTAAGCAGGGGGCCCCAAAACTGGTTGTTGTTTTTCCCTTAGAATTTGGCCTAAGAGAAGAAGTATTTTGTTTTTTTTTCCAGTTTTTCCCTTTATGGCTTTTAGCTCTTTCCCTTATCTTTTTCCCTATAAATTCCCCAGCTTTTGTTCGATATTTTCAATTTCATGACTCTTTTCCTTATCTGACAGGGAACTTCTCCCTTTTCTAGTTTACATCTTCTCTTTTTTTCTTCTTAATGGAAGTGTCTTTACCCGATCCAAGAACCAAGAAATTATTTTTTTCAAGGAAAACTCATCCGGTTGTTTGGAGTCTTCCCCGGCATGGCTTACTTGATCCCATTGTATGTTTTTTGGGGATTTAAATTTAATTTTTTTGAAAAGACCCTTTTTGAATGCTCACATTTTGCCCCGGCCGGGCCCGTGAAAACTTTTGTCCCTATTATGTTGTGATCTTAGTGTATTGTCTTTGATAAGTTACATTATTGCAATCATCTTGTTATGAAGGAGGGCCATATATCTCTAGTCTTTAGACCACATTTGCTGGTTTAAAGGAATTTTGGGCAGAGATTTTAAAGTTCGTGTTGTGTGAATTTTCATCTGAGCTGCCTCCAGGAGTGATCTCTCAAAACATTTTGGATGTAAAATATAAGAGACGGGGCCCCTTTACGAAACGGAAAAAGAATAACAGAGCGGCTACAAGAAGCCAAAATACTGAAATCGTATGGAGACACTGGTCATAGAAATAGCAAACATCGAGCTAAAGCTAAGGGAATCTTATAGAGTCAGGAATCGCGGGAAAACACTAGAAGCATGAATGAAATCCGAAAGATATCAAAAGTAATTTCTTTCTTATGTGCCAAATCAAAGTTCGAAGAACAACAGCAGTATTGGCCCCTACTTAAACAAAGATAGGTCCTAACACAGATGAAAAAAAGGAATATTAGTGAGCTTCTCAGTCCCAATATGACTCAGCTTTTAGCAAGTCCGCGAACCAGATTGAGAGTCAATGAGCTAAATAATTTTTTCATGAGAGAAGCAGAGAATTTGGTAAACAAAAGCCTATCGGATGTTATCCGTTACGCGCCAAATGACTTCGCACAGGCGATAAATGACATGGCCATGGCACTCTGGCCCCAGGGCCAGAACTGCAAGAAGCCCCTATCAGACGTGCTTTTTAAAACCATCCTATGGTAGGAAGCAAGGACATCGGGGTCGTCCCAAAGTTACTAAAAACAACAGATAAGCACCACTCCACAAAGGGGGCAGTACACCAGAGACAATAGCAAAGAACATACAGACCCGTAAGCACTAACATCCCTGATCATAAAAAAACTTTGAAAGGGTTCTAGAAAGCAAGAGCGGCCACCCATCTAGATTACCCATCTATTACACCAACCCAGGGCAACAGAGTTTTTAGAGCAGGTTCGCTCCCTGGTTGTACCCAACTAGATATGCACTAGAAGACAAAAAGAAATGCAGATGTAACATTCCACAGAACTTGGCAAAAGCCTTCGTACAAGTGTGAACCATGGCAGAATAGCGCCACAAAAAAAGCGTGGCTAAAGGAATAAAAGAGAAAAGTTGGAGACGTGTCTATAATTTTTCCTCACAAACAGAACACAAAAAGTAGTAGTCAACCAAGTAAAGGTCCGAGGCAGCTACGGTGAAAAACGCTGTTTTCCACAAGGCACGTACCGCTCCCAACTTGGTTTCTGCATCTCATATCTACCATAGAACTAAGGATGTCATCCACAGCACCGTGTCCTCCTTTGCAGATGAACAACCCGAATCTGCATGACATGTCCTTCCATTGGCAGATACTGCAAGGCCAGCGGACATCTACCAAATCTTTCAGTGGGCTGCAGAAAACAATATGAAGTTCAACGATGAGAACTTCAGTTACTCCAATATGGTAAACATGAGAAAATAAAACTTCTTCAAGTAATAGAACAAATTCCAGCCACAAAATAGAGCGAAAAACTAACGTCAAAGACCCTGGGAGTGGATCATGTCTGAGGATCGCAACCTTAAACCATAACATTGTATCATAATCGCTCGCTAGATAAAATGACAGGAAAGGGCTAATGATGAAACCTTCAAAACTTGGGAGGGCCAAGCCGATGATGACATTCTTCCAGGTCGCTTTTTTTCAATCTAGGCTGGAATATTGCTGCACACTAACAGCACCTTTGCGAAAATTGCCTGACCTAGAAAAATGTATAAGAGAACCTCCATGCAGGCATAAAACGGAGATAAAACGCCTCAATTACTGGGAGCCGCTTGAGGTTCCTAAAACTGTATTCCCCCGGAACACAGAGGCGGGAGAGATACATGATTATATACACCTGGAAAATCCTAGAGGGACTTAGTACCAAACTTGCACATCGAAAATCACTCACTACGAAAGCAAAAGACTTGGCAGAACGATGCAACCATCCCCCCCAATGAAAAGCAGGGGTGTCACTAGCACGGTTAAGAGACCATACAATAGTGTTCCAGGGCCCGAGACTGTTCAACTGCCTCCCAGCATACATAAGGGATTACCAACCAGACCCCAGGGGGGCAGTGTTTCAAGCTGGCACTGGACAAGCACCTGAAGTCGGTACCTGAACCACCGGGCTGTGCTCGTACGTTTGGTTGTGGGCAGGCCAGCAGTAACAGCCTGGGTGATCAGCCCTGAATCCACCTTGAGGCCTGGTCACAAGACCGGGCCGGCGAGGGCGTTGACCCCTGGGGGGGAACCCTCTCCAGTAAACTCCAGGTATACTCTGCTCCCATTTTAGTGTCTCAAGGTGATAGTTTCTTGTATAAATGAGAACAATTAGTGGATGATAAGACAGTATTTTAGGATTTTAAAAATTATTATGAGATAAAATTAAAGTAATGAGGTGCTTTTTGCTTATGAAAAGTTTTAAGAAACGTCGGAAGGGAACCTCTGGGAAAACCTTCAGACAAAGAATTCAGATAGTCAGGGTCCATTTCCTGCATGGAGTTTTACACAGAGGAGAGTCAGACACCGGGGAATGTAGTGACCTTGTATTTTTCCATACGGGTTCTGTTGCAGATATTAAGAGTGTCAGAGGAATTAATGACTAAACTGATTGTCCTGTATAAGTATTGGCCGTGGGCCGGTGGTTAAGGTTCTCACTCCACACGGCGAGTGTCCGGGTTCGGATTGTTCCCAGCGAAGAGTAGAAACATTGGGCATATTTTCTTTACACCGATGTCTAGTTCCCGCATCAGTAACAATGGTACCTGGGTGTTAGTCGGACTGTTGGGTCGCATCCCCTGGAAGAAAATTGACCTAATTGCGGGAAATGTTCAGCATAACAAGCGACTTTCTATAGTATTATGTCATTGAAGTCCACTAGGTCTATATACCTGTACAAGTACTGGTAAAATAAAAATTATGAGTATTAGTATTATTATTATTATTATTAATGATTATTAATTTTATTATTATTTTTATTATTATTATTATTTAGATTAAGTAAGAGTGAAAGTTTAGGAACAAGTAACGTAATCTTGAAGAGGAAGCCACCTGCTTTGGGATAACCTTTTTTTTTTGCTAATGTGTTAATGTGGGTTTGTTGAATTTCCAAGTTTCGTCATGGTACAGCCGAAGAAGGTTTCCTTTGTTTTACAACCTTGCTAATGGGAGAATTGTTAAACGTAAACATTTAGTAAGACATTGCAGTGTGTTGCCAAACTTCATGTAAGGTCTTAAGCCAGTGGTAAGAGTGAATAACTGGTAGTCAGCTAGGTAGATAAATTTATGAGCTCATTAACAGTGTTATTGGAGAGAGTGCAGATTTGAAATTAAGTACAATTGAATCTCACAGCTACAGCCATATTGTTTTTCTAACAGCGATCAGATGCTTTGTCGTCTCTTATTATAACAGTGGCCCTTAAAAAGCGACAGAAATTGAGCGCACTGCATCCTTGATCCGTCATATTAAATGGTTGGGTGTTTATCTCTTTCCCAGCGGTCATTAAAAAGTTTTTCTTGTGTTTTTGGTCCTCTTGAACATTCTGTGTGTTTGAGTGCAATAAACCTATGAACGACTCCTGCAAAAACTGAAGGTTGAGAGACGTGTGTGTATATAAAATGGGACCTAGAGACAAGAAGCTACAGATCACCCTTAAGGGAAACAAACGAAGGGAGACATTACCACTCCAGGGACTGAGGTTTTCCAGTGCCAGGAAAAAAGGAAACGGCAAGAAATTGACAGAAATTCTAAACGGAAATTCAAAGCACTTAGAGCCAAAGGCTATCAGTCATTGGCCTCCACACATAACAACAGATATGAGTGCCAAGCAAACAAAACTCACTATGTATCATGTACACGAACAACTTTTATCGTTGGTAAATATACAGGGAGTCCTAAGAACCATCAATAAACAACAAAATACCTTCATCAAGGGACTGCTCACAGATCAAATCGCATATTGTTTGCGGCTATTCACTGGAGACCCACAAAAAGGGGATCACTTCAACGAGAATTATGGATCCCAGATTATATCCTATTCAGATGAGAAAGAGTAAACACAGGCATCAAGGGGGAGTGGCCCTGTATGTCACAGTCCGCTCATTTTGCTTCGGACTACTAAACACCTCAAATATGTAGATGAACTTTGGCGGTAAAGAATGAAACCCAAACCCTGTCATTGGTGGGGTTTATGCAACCCTCCGGGATGCGACTTTTCCCCTCAAGCCAGGGACAGCTTCGCAAATTGACAACTGCCTGGAAAATCGCCCCAACTCCTGCCCAATCATCTTGCTGCTGGGCTATTTCAACTTAAGACACCTACAGTGCTCGTCACAGCATTATGCCGCCCCCCCCCCCTCCCACACACACGTACCAAAACCCAACACATACATGAAAGAATTATAATATAGATATACAATATATAGATAGTATATATATATATATATATATAATATATGAAAGATAATAATATTGGATATAATATATATATATATTATATTTATATATATATAGATATATAGATATATATATTTATGCACAGTTTACTTAGTTTGAAGACTTTGGTGCTGCCCGTGTAGAAGAGGGGAGACGTCATCGTAGGAAGAGCCTCATTAGAGCATCATGAGAGGCATAGCCTCCACCTAGTAATCTTTGTTTCACTATTGATCCAGAGATTTCTCGTCAGAGGGTTTAGGTCTGGGGAATGGTCTGGCCAGTCGTAAGAACCTCACTTCACACAGGGTTTCTTCCTTAAGCCACTGAACTACAGATTTAGTGGTATGACACGGTGGCACCGTCCTGCATTCAACGAAGATAGCCCCACACTTGTCAGAGCCCCTCATGTCAATTGGTCCAACAGTAACGCTAGGAAATTATAATGGGTCATATACTGGTTTTTGGGAAGCAACAATGAGTCACACCAACATCTCTGAGCACTGAAAACACCCTGGGTGTTTGGTGATCCTACAAGTGTAAGCCTGGGTCTAGCAGGTCACTACCTCTGGGCCAGTACACATGTCCCCCCATGGTTACAGGTGACGGTGAAGTTTTCTTCAACACTCTCAAGTACTTCAGACCACCGTTGAGGATTCCGGTGAAGATATTTCTTTGCATAATCCAGCCTGTGGCTTGGAGAGGATCTTTCAATTCTCTAGCAGTTTGTCATAGTGTACTCTCTAACTGCTTCTTTAACACAGTTAAGGTATGAGCAGATGTCTTCTTCGAGGGCCAGGCCGAGTTTGGCAGATGGTAACTCGGCACCGCCACCAACCTTGAAATGCTACACCCAGTTCCTCACTGAACACTCACACACACCAACATTCTCCACTATTTCTTCTGTCTGGTGCCCAGTTTTGTGAAGCCCTATGATTTGAGCTATAGTTTCAGGTGTTGAAGACTTCCTTTTACCCATAATCAAACATGTATAGCCCCAAATCCAAAGGGAACACCAGACAAAAGATGGGTTGGGTGAGAGTCTAAAGTGCAATACTTCTCACCATGGCAGCCACGTGAGCACTGAGGAGTCACTGTGAAGTGTGGTGGCAGGCCGTGACGTCGTGCTAACGGCTGCTACCCGGCATAATGCACTGACGAAAAAAGACCCCCCTTGTATGGAAAGCCTTTGATTTTCGTCACGGCATTATGCAGGGGCGCTCACCCCGGCATAACGCCGTGACGAGCTCTGTAGAGTGGAAGAGTGTAGCAAATAATGTTTTAGCAGAGATAACTCCTGGAGGCAGGTCAGATTAAAATTCACACATATGAGCTATTAAATCTCTGCAAGAACCCACTTTAAACCAGCAAATAACAGAACCAACAAGAATGGAAAAATACGCTAAACCTCATCTTCACCAACAACGATGATATGATATGGAAAATAACAAAAACAATACATTCAGACCACAACATAATTAAGTTACGGACATGTATGCGCAGGGCTTCTGACCAAAATGGTGACCAGTTGTGAAGGTACCTTCACCAATTCAACTTCAATAACAAAAACATACGGTGGGATCAGTAAACCATGTCCTAAATGAACAGACTGGCAAGATATCCTAAACAACATGGATCCAACCTATGCCTAGAAAGAATAAACTCTGTGGTACTTGAGGTATGTTCAAGCACAGTCCCTGTAAGAAAAAAAGAGAAGATGTAAACTAGAAAGAGAGAGACTGAAAGGGCCAGTATAATCTAAAATACGAAAGGAGGCACTGGTCAAGAAATAGCAAATATCAAACTTAAGCATAAGGAATCATTCAGGAGGCCAAGAAACTCAAGAAGAACCTAAACCACCAATGAAATTGGAGAAAAAATATTTCTTTTCTTATGCCAAATCTAAGACCAACACAACATCCAGTATCGGACCCACGGTTAGCCGAAATGGACAGTTGACAGCAAAGAAATGAGTGAGATATTAAAATCCCAATATGACTCAGGCACTGATCCACCAGGAGGCTGGTCACAGACCGGCCGCGGGGGCGTTGACCCCCGGAACTCTCTCCAGGTCTCCAGTAAACAGTGTTTAGTGAGCCATTAACCAGATTAAGAGTCGAAAATCTAAGCGATTTTTTTATTGTTGAGACTGAAAATTTGGTCAATTCAAAATTTCTCATATTATACCTAACAATACAATACTCTGAAAATGCAATAGATGACATGCCTATGCACTCTGCTCCAGGCCCAAACTCATGGAACTCTGAGTTCACCATGAACTGTCACGTGCCTTCAGCATTCTTTGGAGAGGGAGCATGGACACAAGGGTTATCCCACACTCACTAAAAACAACAGACATAGCCTCACTCCACAAAGGTGGCAGTAAAGCAATTGCAAAGGACTACAGCCCAAATAGCGCTAAACATCCCACATCATAAAAATCTTTGAGAGGGTTCTAAGAAGCAAGATCGCCAATCACCTAGATACCCATCAGTTACACAACCCAGCAACACAGGTTTAGAGCAGGTCGCTCAACCTGTCCCAGCTACTCGACCACTATGACAAGGTCTTAAATGAACTGGAGGACAAAGAAAATGTAGATGTAGTATACACAGATTTAACGAAAGCCATCGACAGGTGTGACCATGGTCTAATAAGCACAAAATGCGTGGTAAAGGAATAACTCGAGAAGTTGGTAGACGGATCTATAACTTCCTAACAAATATAACACAAAGAGTAATAGTAAACAGAGCAAACTCAGAGGCGGCTACAGTGAAAAGCTCTTTTCCCACATGGTACATTATTTGCTCCTATTGCTCCCATCCTGTTTCCTCAACCTCAAATCTGACAAAAGAGAGGGATGTAGCCACAGAACTGTCACTCCTTCGTTGGATGACACCCGAATTGCATGACAATGTCGTCCATCAAAAACACTGCAAATCTCCAAGCAGTTACAGCAACTCAAACCTCCAAAGGATACGATAAAAACAATATGAAGTTCATGAAGATAAATTTAAATTACTCCCTGTTAAAGAAAACTCGAAGAAATAAAACTGAATTCTTGGTATAAAACGGGATTTTTTCCAACCACACAATAGAGAGAAAACTAACGTGAAGGAACCTAGGATAGATAAATTTGGGTTTTTAGAGACTCGCTTTCAAAGGTCACAACAATGTAATCTCCACAGATCAGATATAAAAATGAAAGGATAGGTAACGAAACTGTCAACCAGTAAACGCCAAGCCCAGGATATCTTTTTCAAATCGCTTGTTCTCCCTGTGCTGGAATATGCAGTACTGCTAACAGCTACTTTTTAGGCAGCGACGGGTTTGGGTCCCTATTTCAGTTCTTCACTTTCTTGTGAATGTTCTGATTCCACAAGCTACCAGGATTTAGCTACACCGATGCCATCGCCCCTACTGCTCTACCTTAATCTTTCCCTCTTGCAACGGTCCTGCCTTTATGACCTTACTATCACTTATGACATTTTGTCTAGCAACTGTTTACTATGTGGAAAAAAACAATATATATATTTTCCAGAAATACGGCAATTTTATAGATAAATAGATGCCCAGTATTGTATTTTTAAAAGAAGTATGAATCGAAACTGAGCCTGCGTCTGTGCAGGAGACTCGCCATCTAGTTTTGAATTTTGTACAAACGATGGTATATTGGGAAGAATTTTTTCGTGCTCTAGAGTTTAATTGTGTTGACACCCTCAAATAGGAGGCGAAATTCGTGGATGGAGCATTCCTGCATAACTTGAGATATCAACGACTGAAAGAACACCTCCAGGAACCCTCAGATAAGCTCTCTAGATTTGGTGTGAAATTCTGGCCATACATTATTTTCACTAGATTTAGTTGAAAGTAAGGTTTTCTGAGTAGGATACACATTAATCTCCAGACAAATTGTGAAATGATATAAAGATATATTTTCCTTCTGTATAGGCAATTGTGATATATATATATATATATAAATATATATATATATATATATATATAAATATATATATATATATATATATAATAGCACTATAATAATAAAAATATATAAATATATATATATTATATATAATATAATATATATAATATATATAAATATATATATTAAAAAAATATAAATATATATATATATATAACCAGTTATTAATTTTAATATACAGTCCACAAAATTGATATATTTTACCAGCATTCCTTTCCTGAGTGAAGATATTTTTCATTTTGATAATTAATAGTCCAGAGCAACTTGGAGGATATGACAGTGGAGTAGTATCCAAAAGGGGGACATTTATTGCGACCTAGGTGTCGCCAACTTCCAACTTGGTCAATGTAACACTGATAAATAATAATTACTTATGTTATCATTTACTGTTTATGTACATAATGAAGTTACATTCAGTATAAATGCAATTTTTCCACATTTAAATTTGCCCGTTGGTCCTACTTGAACGCCGGAGGTAATTGGTGAAGTCATTAATTAGATAATTACTTAATGATTATATGTGAAATGACAGAGAGGAGGTGGATGGTAATTTTGACAAATTTACCTAAGGTGTAGTGATTTAATAATTATCAATATTGAATTTTGATAAGCTAAGCCAAGTTTGGCCTAAGATAAATTAATGTGTAATAAGTGTAGTGTAATTGATAAGTCCAAGTGTAGCTATTATATTAATGTGATAATATTAATTTTTTGCAAAGCCAAAGTGGCTAGGGTTTAATTAATAGAAATTGTACAAATATTAATTTGATAAGACAATTCTAGGCCATGAATTTATATCAGTGTATGTGTAATTGATAAGCCAAGGTATAGCTATTATATTGTAAATAATATTAATTTGCTATGTCCAAATTCCCTGGCAAGATTTATATTAATTGTATAATAATTTTGAAAACCAAGGCTGGCTAAAGGCTTTGTATTAATGTATATTTGAAGTTTATATTATTTCCTTTTCCTACATGTAATAGCTAGAGCTCAAGTAGCTAGATTTATTAAAGGAAGGTTGTACTAATTTACCATCATAAAGTGCATAATATAGTATAATATTCACGTTTATTTAAGTTGAATTTATACATTGAATCATGGCTTGAAAATTGAAGGAAATTAATATAGAAACAAAACATAGAATATTAGAGTAAAGAAAGCATCACTGCAAGCTAGAAAAAAGTTCATGTAACCAGCATATAATAAGTGCATGCAATTAATTAATAAAAAAACTGTGAATACTGATGAATTTAAATTGTATTTAGAACTTTAGGGAATAATAGATTCTAAAACTCCAAATTATATTACAACAAATATGAAGGAGATTTTATTAGTAAACTGTTACGATAACAGGAAATAGATCACATGATTAATCAAGTTATTTTGAATTAGAGGAAAAAGAATTATTTCTTGAAAAGTCAGGACTTGAATCAATAAAATGTGTAAACCAGGCAGTTAAACAGTCTTGTCACCCAACAAATAATGAATGTCTTTGCCAAAACTCCCAGAATAATGTTTACACTGTGTTTAATCGGAGAAAACTGATGAGAAATTTGTCAATTTTTAAATCGGCAGCTGTGCATGGTACAGATTGACACTAGCCTGTGTAACAAAATTATTTTAACCTCAAGGACATGTGAAGAGGAGATGCCACATTAACTCATACAAGAGCTTCTTCCCATGTAAAATGATTCTTACTAAAGAAGCAGTTGCCTTTGTTGAAAGTCACTTATGTTAATATAGAAGAAAGTAGGTTTGGATCTAGTGAATATCAATTTTTAATTTAAATCTCCAGATCACACTTACAAAGGTTTAAGCATTTAGAGTTAAAACTGGAGAGCACTCTCAAAATTTTAAGTAATAAATATAATCAGAAGGAATCAGACTGGCTGTTGAGTGCCCAAGGTACAGATAAATTCAGCTGTGAAAACAATTAAATGACTCTCGCATAATACCACAAAGGTTATCTTTGGACTTGGAGAAATAGAGACTAGGTCTACAAGAATTAATTGTTCATGCAGACCAGCCAACTAACTCATTTTAAAGATGCAACACATAATTCTCTAAGGTATCTGTCAAGTTTCACAAAGTGAAAAATTATCCCAATGTATAATAATCAAAATTCATTTCCTAAAATTAGTTCATAGCTGCAATATCAATTAGCAGTAACCAGAAATATTGATTCTCCACAAGGTAAAGAAGAATAAGTACCCTCCCTAAGAGTATAGCCCATAATAATAAGAAAAACCAGTCAGAGAAAGAGAGATTGTCTTTTCTGTAAGGGTACTCATTTTTCAAGAATTGCAATGCATACTTTCATGGAAATGATAAATTGAAAGATTGGAGTAACTTGACAGACGTATCAGGTGTTTAGGTAATCACAATGATTAAAAAAGATTGTCATGCCAAAATTAAACAACTGTTATCAATGGTCAACAAGGAAGACACCATATAGTCATGTGTAAAGGTCTTGTATGATAATGTGATATAATGATAATGTTGACAATCCTAACACAACAGTAGCTAATGAAAAAAATAGCTGCTAAGTTAATAATGATGGTTTTGCTGGAAGTACCTAACCTGTGTTAACCGGTAAAAATTGATAATAAAAGACATACATCAAAAATGTAAATGCATTACAAGACCAGGGATCCCAACGAACTTTCAATAACGTAAATGTCTTAATTGTATGGAAAGTATACAGACGGGAAATCATCACAACACTAAAATTATCCTGGTTTTCTCTCAGATAAAGAGTTCAATTGTTAAAACCACTGTATATGTAACAGTCATGGTTTGGGCAATGATAAAAAACGTGTTTAATGCAGTAATTTTAGATAGACTTCCAGTGAAAATATCTACAGTAGGGCTTTAGTAAAGCTGACAGACAGACTCTCCACATAAGTAAATTTAGCACCTATCTGGTGTAAGGTGATGATTCGTAGGCCCAAAAATATTTTGATAGTGAGTGACTATTATGCCTCCTTTGTAAAGGGTATGGTAAAGAAATTTGGTGTCACACTTTAAAAGACTGCAGAGGCCATGTAATGTATGGTAGATTCCTCGTATGACAAAAATTCATGACCTAGAGGTAACTACAAATACCATAACTGTGTGTCTTACTCAGGAAGTCGTCCCCCGTAAATTATTTTCCATAAGGATGGTGTTAGCCAGTGCATAAATTTGTGGGAATTAGAGAGCATTGGAATATATGTAATTGAAGAAAGTCCAGACTATTCTTTTACTCAGAGCAATAACCTGAGAGATGTAAAATTTGAATCTGGACAATACATGGTACGACTACCGTGGAGACTGAACCAACCCCAGAATTGCCCCTAATAACAGAATGGCATATGGACAAATTAAAGGCTCAGCTCCGCAAACTGAGTAAGACCCAGAATTGGCTAACTGCTATAATGATATAATTGCTGAGCAGTTAATTAATAAATTCATAGAAGAGAGTAACCGTCCTGACAAGCCAAAATTTATGGTCACGATTGCCACTTCACTTCACGGAGTGGAAGAAGGAATTCTAAATAACCCCTCCTATCAGGATGTTTTTAATTTACTGCCAGGAGTAACAAAAATATAACTAGTTTAAATGACTGTTTGAAGAAGGTCCTCGTTGATGGAAAAATCAGGAGAGATACTAATTAAATTTCGGATGAAGGAATTATCCTTTACGGCTGATATAAAGTAAAGCTTTTCCTAAGTATGTGGGTTTACCATGAGAGCTGACCGGGATTGTACCCGCTTCTCATGCCTGAGAATCATAGTGACCCACTTTGCACTCCTGAAAAACCTTTTGAGCTTTAGGAGGCCCTATTATTTTGGTGCTACAGCCAGTCCCCGTTCCTACTTCAAGCGACATAAATGCACACCTTAAAACGTATTGAAAGTCCACTGAGTAAAGGAATGAGCACTCAATTTTATGAGGACAATTTCCTGGGTGGTGACGTCAACTGAAGAGGAACAGTTTAATTAATGGACTATGGAGAAGCAAATAAAATAATGCAAAGAGCCATATGCCTCTGAGGGAATGGAATAGTAATCGTTCCCAAAATAAAAAGGACAAAATAGGTAAAAGATTCCCCTGAGATGAATGCCAAAATGAAGTATGTAATGGGATTAACTTGGGATACTGAGAGAGATTTGTTAATGTTTAAAACCAAATAATTACAGTAAGCCCCAATAATTAACTAAGAGAGTCTTGCTTGCTGAGGTTTCCAAAATTTTTTGATCCACTAGGTTTAGTGTCCCCCCTTTACTAGTACGAGGGAAATTATTATACAGGAAGCATGAAACTTAAATGTGCCCTAGGGATTAAACTCAAACAGAGGAATTCATTAACAGTTGGATGAATTAATTGTGATTAAAGAAAAATTCCATGTTGAAGTTCCCATGCTCCAGGATGGCCAATCCAATGGGAAAACTGTTCTCACACATTTTTTGTGATGCTTCAAAACTGGGCATATGGAGCAGTGCTTACCTTCAATGTAATAGTGTTTTTCTCTTGTTATTCTAAAAGCTAAAGGTCCCAATTAAATCAACATACCTTGCCTCAGTTGGAATTAACAGCCATTTATGTAGGTGGTCCCAAATTAGCTAATTATGTAAGAAATAAGTTGCGGAGAGGGGGGGGGGGGGGGGGGGGGGGGTGGGGGGAGTAGGGGGGGGGGGGGGAGGGGGGGGGGGGGGGGGGGGGGGGGGGGGGGGGGGGGGGGAGGGGGGGGGGAACACGACACTGTTAATTGGTCTGTAATGAGGTAATCCCTTACAATGGATTTCATATGGAAACAGTAAAATTGTGTACGTACAAAACAGAGTCACTGAAATAATCAGATGCAAGAGAAGTATAATATTTGGGTCAGCATTTTTTAACATTTAATCATAAACCAGGTGAGGAGAATCCAGCTGATTTTTCTTGTCTCGAGGTTTTACCGTTATGCCTATATTTGTAATTGCTGTATCATCTGTTTAAAGGGACCGAGCTGGTTGGTAAATAAAGCTAATGCCCTGTACAAAAGGCGTATATTGCTCCTGTATGAAATTACATGACCACCGCTCAGTAGTTTCCTCCCTTAGCCATTGATATAAATAGTCTTCTTCTTACCCAAACTAATCATGTAATTACGTTGGTGTTAAATTTCTAAACAAGATGAAAATTTTTTCATTTAAGTTTCACGATCCTCTTGAATCTTGGAAATAGAAGTACAGAGGAAACTAGGAAATGAATTAAATTGATGAGGGAAATAAAACTTGTGAAAGGTTCTAATAATAGAGAAAATTGGGGCTGTATTATAGAGAACAAAGGTAATTAGTGCAGAGGTAGGTTTACAAAATGCTGAATTGGGTGGATACTAGCCCAAAACTCATCTTCTAACAATTTGATTGTTCTAAATGCCTATAAAATGTAATGCATGGTGGGGTACAAGATACCTTAAATTATATTAGTGGAAACTTTCTGGATTCCACAAGGACGGCGAATTGTAAAAAGGGTAAATAATCTTGTGTTACATATGTCGCCATGTGGATGCCAGATCCATATTACCCAAGTCCCTCCACCATTGCAAAGGAGCGTGTAACAATTAGTGAAAACCATTTGATGTAACAGTGTAGACCTATAGTGGTCAATAATTTTAACATGTCCTCAAATGGTGTACTTCTGAAATTGTATGTTTGTTTCCCTAGTCGCTACTTAGGGCATTCCATTTAGAAGTGGCACAGGACTTGTCTCAGAACAGTTTTATACAGCAGTTTCGAAAATTTGCAGCAGGAGATCCAGTCCGAAGGTTGAAAATTTTCGGATAATGCCACAAATTATTGTAGCAGGTTCTCGCAAACACTTGACAGAATTATATAATAGGTAACGATTTCAATCTCTGTTAACCCAGCGAGGGTGTAACCCTGGAAATTATTACTCCTAGAGCCCCTTGGCAGGGGGCCTGTATGAAATACTGATAGCACAGGAAGAGTGTCTCCGTAAAGTACTACACCGGAATAGAATTAATTTGGAAGAATTCCGTGCACAGTGATTTTAGTGGAGGCAGAAAATCGTATAAAAATAGGCCACTCTCGTACATTAGTTGAAACACCTGATGCAGATGTATTAACAACCTTTTCACCTAAGTATGTGGAAGAAATTCGAAGCTGTGCCCTGTCCTATAGGGATAATCCCCGGAAAAAAAAAAAGAAAAGTGAGAAGATTACAAGGATGTGTCAGTTTTGAGTATAAAATTAAATGTTAAATAAATGTAAGTTGATCTTTGTTGGTCTAATGAGTGGGCGTAAGGAATATTCCTCTACACTACAGAACACTTTTAAGTGTGCGACAGAGGCAGTAATCGACAGACCCATTCAACCAGGTGACTTGTGTTAAATTGACACTGAACAACATCGAACATTGTGGACTCTGGGCAAAAGTATTGATTTTGTACCCAGATACACAAGGTATGTCAGGAATGTCAAAGTGTTGTGTCGTTGAGCCAGGAAAGTGTAACGCACAATTAATAAATTTGATTCCTTGGAATTAGGTTGTTCAATCAAATGTAAAATGAAAAACTGAGGGAAAGAGACACCGAGTGATCTGTGAAGATAACGCAGAACCAAGTGATGCCAGAAAAATGAAATCAATAGTAAGTACCTACTAAGGAGAACAGCCACTCGAGCCAGAACGTGCTGGAATCGTACCTCCTGAAGAAGGAGTAATTTGAATCGTGAGCAACGAACTCCCGGGCCGCTGCAGTGTGGAAAGATACTGTATATATATTCCAGAAATACTGTAATTTATAGATAAATAAGATGCCCTATGTTGTATTTTAAAAAGAAGTATGTTATAACCCAAAAATTGAGGCCAGGCGTCTCTGAAAGGAGACTCGCCATCTTGGTTATGACTTTTGTACAACGTTGGTAAAATGGAAGAAATTTTTCGTGCTCTAGAGGTTAAAATTGTGTTGACACCTCTTCAAATATGGAGGGCGGAAATTGGTGGATGTACTTTCCTGCATAACTTGAGACATCAGACGATTGGGACAAGACACTCCATGAACCATCAGATAAGCCTCTTAGATTTGTGTGTAAATATCTGGCCACATTATTTTCATAGATTTAGTTAGTGAGGTTTTTCTGAGTATTGAACACATAAATCTCCATCAAATTGGTGAAGTGATATTAAGATAATTTTCCTTCTGTTATGCCCATAGTGTATATATTATAACCATTTAATTATATTTAATATACAGTCCACAATTTAATATATTTACCAGCATTACCTGGAGAGAGAGAGAAGAAGTTCCGGGGGTCAACGCCCACCTGGTGCCCGGTCTGGACTAGGCCTCCTTGTAGATCAAGCCTGATCCACCAAGCTGGTTACTGCGGATGCACGCAAAACCAACGTACGAGCCACAGCCGGCTGATCATGAACCGATTTTAGGTGTTTGTCCAGGGGCCAGCTTAAAGACTCCCAGGGGTCTGTTGGAAAACCCCCCTTATTATCCGGGGACATTGAACAGTCTGGGGCCCCCCCGACATTTTTAAAATGGTCTCTTAAACGTGCTAGTGACCCCCCTGCTTTTCATTGGGGGGATTTTGACGTTCCAAGTTTTTTGGCTTTCGAGGAGTGTTTTTCGTTGCAATTCGGAAAACTACCCCTCAAATTTTCCGGGTGTAATAATCATGTATCTCTCCCCCTGCGTTCCGGGGAATACGGGTTTGGGAACCCAACGCTCCCATTAATTCGGGGTGTTTTTTCCCCTTTTTATGCGCGCCGTGAAGGTTCTTGTACATTTTCTGGGCCAATTTCACCTTTGAAAGGTGCTTTTTAGTGTGCAGCAAATTCCAGCCTAGTAAACAAGTGACCTGAAGATTCATTGGCTTGGGCCCCCCTATTTTGAAGCTTCTCATTATCCATCCTGTATTTTTTTTAGCAGATGCGATTGGTACAATGTTATGGTCCTTGAAGTGAGATCCTCCGACAGACAGTCCCCCGGTCTTTTACGTTGGTGTTTCGCCTATTTTTTTGCCAGAAATTTTTTTTTACTCTATAAATTTAATTTCCCCTTTTCCATATCCCGAGTAAATTGAAATTTCTCATCGTTGAACTTTATGTTTTTTCTGCAGCCCTGAAAGATTCGGTTGAGTCCGCCTGGAGCTTGCAGTGCGCAAAGAAACACGTCATGCAATTCGGGGTCTCACAAAGGAAGAACGGTGCGGCTGACATCCTTTTTATGTCAGGTATGAGGGTGGGAACAAAATGGGGCGAGTACTGTGCCTTTTGCAGAGCTTTTCACCGTATTCCCGGGCTTTACTTGTTGACTATACTCTCTGTGTTCTGTTAGTGAGGAAATTATGATCCATCGACCCACTTTTTCCTGTTTTTCCCTTTAGCACGCTTTGGGGGCATTACCCATGGTCACACTTTTCGAAGGCTTTTTGAAAGTCTGTAATTTTTACATTGCATTCTTTTTGTCCAGGATTAGGGGGCCTTTTTGTATGACCAAATTTGAGACAGACAGACGACCTGTTTTTTAAACCCATTTCCCGGGGTTTTGTAACTGATGGGGTTTTTAGAGGGGTGATCTTTTTTTTCTTAGGGGTTTCAAAGATTTTATGATAGGGATGTTAGTGCATGGGGCGTAGTTCTTTTCTGTTGCTTACTGTCCCCTTTGTGAGTGGGCTAGTCTGTTTTTTTTAGAAATGTGGGACGACCCCCGGTCCATGCTCCCCCTCCCAAAGGGTGGAAAAACTCGTTTTTTGGGCTTCTTCGTTCTTGATGAAAAACGGAGTTTCCCTGAGTCTGGCCCCGGGGCAGAGTGCATGGCAGTCATTATCGCCTTTCGAAGTCATTTGGGGTCCAAAAAACTCGGATAGGCTTGTGTTAAAACCAAATTTTTCTCTCATAAAAAAAATTTAAACTTATCTTCGACTCTCAGTCTGGTTAGCGGCTTGCTAAAAACTGAGCCATATTGGGACTTGAGTAGCTCACTCATTTCCTTGCTGTCATCTGTGTAGGACCCATCGTGTTAAGTAGGGGCCCAATACTGGACGTTGTTCTCGACTTTGATTTGGCATAGTAGAAGAAATACTTTGGGTTTCTTTCGATTTCATTTATGGCTTTTAGTTCTTCCCGCGATTCCTGACTCCTATAAGATTCCTTTAGCTTAATTTCGATGCTTGCTATTTCTCTGACCAGTGTCTCCCTACGCATTTCAGATATATTGACCTCTTTTAGCCGCTCTACTATTCTTTTCCGTCGCCTGTAAAGGGAGCGCCTGTCTCTTTCTATTTTACATCTACTCCTCCTTTTTCTTAGAGGAATAAGCCTTGTGCATACATCGAGTGCCACCAAGTTAATCTGTTCTAGGCATAAGTTCGGGTCTGTGTTGCTTAGTATATCTTCCCAGCTTATATCGGTTAGGACTTGGTTTACTTGGTCCCCTTTATGTTTTTGTTATTGAAGTTGAATTTGGTGAATGCACCCTCGTGACTAATCTCATTATGTCGGTCTGGGGCTCCGCGCATACATGTCTGAACCTCAATTATGTTGTGATCTGAGTATATTGTTTTTGATATGGTGACATTTCTTATCAGATCATCATTGTTAGTGAAGATGAGGTCTAGTGTATTGTCCAGTCTAGTAGGCTCTATTATTTGCTGGTTTAAATTGAATTTTGTGCAGAGATTTAAAAGCTCGTGTGAGTGTGAGTTTTCATCAGAGCTGCCTCCTGGTGTTATTACTGCAACAATATTATTTGCTATGTTCCTCCATTTTAGGTGCCTTAAGTTGAAATCCCCCAGGAGCAAGATGTTGGGTGCAGGAGCTGGAAGATTTTCCAGACAGTGGTCAATTTTTAACAGCTGTTCCTGGAATTGCTGGGATGTTGCATCCAGAGGCTTGTAGACAACCACAATGACTAGGTTTTGGTTCTCGATCTTTACTGCTAAAGCTTCCACTACATCATTTGAGGCATTAAGCATTCTGTGCAAACAATGACTCTGCAATGTACAGGCCAACCCCCCCCCTTTTGCTGTTCACTCGTCACACTGTATAGGTTGTTACCTGGGATCCATATTTCGTTGTCCAAGTGATCCTTTATGTGGGTCTCAGTGAAAGCCGCGAACATTGCCTTTGCCTCTGCAAGCAGTCCACGGATGAAAGGGTATTTTGTTGTTTGTTGCTGGCTTTAGACCCTGTATTTTGCAAAGAAGAATGTTATCGGACTGTGGTATTGTTGGTACTGGGGGGCTGATTTTTTTTTTCCGGCATTAGTATCTGTATCTGTTGGTTTGGAGTGGAGGCCATCGACTGTGGTTCCACTCCCGGAATGACTGGATTTGGTGACGATTTCTGCCATTTCTCCAGTTTTTTTTCCTTCCTGGCACTTAAAAACCCTCCCTCTTGAGTGGCTGTGGCTACCCAGGTTATCCCATTGGCCTGGATGTTTTGTATCTTTTTGTCCCCTTTAGAGGGTGTGCCTGGCAATTTAAGTTAAGCACAGTCTTTCCTGTACTGAAGAGGTACACATTTCATGGTTTAAAAAGCTTACAGGAAGGGAGTTTGCATTTCCTTTGTCATATGGGCACGGCATTTTCCCATGGGGGGTCATTTGTTGCATGTCCCGTCTGTTTTTCCAGATTTCCACTGTCTGCAGATACCAATGCATAGTATGTGCACAGGCTTGGTTCCGTTTGCCTTGGGTTTCTGTGACTGTATTCCCTGTTGGTGCATGTTTCCCTGTCTTATTCCTATCCTCCCTAGCACCAACAATGGATCCACACCAGTTGTTTTTGGTAATATATAAATCACTATTGCTAGTGGAGTCCTCTTGTTTGCTATTTCCTGTGGTATTTCTAGTTTTGCCAATATTGGTTTTATCTTATCTTTGACTACACTTGTTTCCCCACTACGGTTTTCCCGTCCCCTAAAGAGGTCATTTATATGTATTCCTTCCTGCATATAATTCCCGACTACCTGGACAAAATCTCCAGCTTCACCATTACGTCCCCCCAGGACAGCACCTCCAGCTTCACCATTACTGTCTCCCAGGACAGCACCTCCCGCTTCACCATTACTGTCTCCCAGGACAGCACCTCCAGCTTCACCATTACTGTCTCCCAGGACAGCATCTCCAACTTCACCATTACTGTCTCCCAGGACAGCACCTCCAGCTTCACCATTACTGTCTCCGAGGACAGCACCTCCAGCTTCATCATTACTGTCTCCCAGGACAGCACCTCCAGCTTCACCATTGCTGTCTCCCAGGACAGCACTATCAGCCCCACATTTACTGACTACCAGGACATCACCTCCAGCCTTACAGTTTCTGACTACATGGCCAGTATCAAGGGCAGTACCATTCAGCCCAGACTTTTTATGTTCCCATCTGTTGTAGAAAGCTTCCAGGTTGTCTATGAAAGCAGCTTTGATGTTATCCTCTTTTAATACCCTTGTGATTTTAGTCCACTGATTTATCTCATTTGGGCATACCCAAAAACACTTCCTTGTTTTAATGCATTCCTGGTGATGTATTTTTCATTTGATAATTAATAGGTACAGAGCAACTTGTGGATATGACAGTAGTAGGTATCGAAGGGGGACATTTTTTTTATTTATTTTTTTATTTTTTTTTTTGCGACCTAGGCCCCTCAAGGAAGGTTCCTTGATGTTGGTGAGGGGCTCTTGATTTAGGGAGTTGGATCTGTGCTCCAGTTCCCCGAATTAAGCCTGAATGCCTTCCACATCCCCCCCCAGGCGCTGTATAATCCTCCGGGTTTAGCGCTTCCCCTTGATTATAATAATAATAATAATAATAATTTGCGACCTAGGTGTCCCAAATTCCTACTTGTCTATGTAACTCTGATAAATAATAATTATCTTTGTTATCATTTACTGTTTTGTACATAATGAGTTTTATTCAGATAAATGCAATTGTCCACAACTATACGAACTTTGACATATAATCCCTAGTGTCTCTTTCAGCCTTTTTCTTCCTTCTCCTCTGATCCCCTCTCCACCTAGCTATTTATAACCCCAGCACTATTTTCTGCCCCACTGTGCTGCATGACCCTTGTCGGTTTAGCGCTTTATTTGATTATAATAATCAAAGCAGGCGAAATTGCAGACCTTGAGAATATACAGAAAATTTTCAGGGCATGTATAAGTACGATAAATTATCTAAATTACTGGGAACAGTTGAAGGGAGGGGTGATCCTTTTTCCAGTTTCAGGAAATTAAAATTGAAAAATTATGGAAAAAAAATTTCTTACTGAAAAAATAGTACAAAATTCTGGCAACATTTTGATGTAATTTACTTGTTTCTATCGTATTTCTAAGTATGTTTTTTATTATTATTTTGTTTTTTTTTGGTGCTGCTGTCAGCAAAAATATATGTTGGCAATTAGTGTTTTTTTTTTTTCCACCAAAAATTGCGAATTAAATACTCTACATGACATCTACTGTGCTGGCTAGAGTGTGAAGCGGCGAGTCCCTTAGTAGCCTGCGGGCTGTCAACAAGTAGCCTGCAGGCTGTCAACAAGTAGCCTGCAGGCTGTCAACAAGTAGCCTGCAGGCTGTCAACAAGAAGGGGTGAGTGCAACATGCTCAGATTTGGCACACCAAACAAAATCAATAATAAATCAGAAATAAGTTATTGATATTGTAATACCTCTCCTGCGATAAATATTAATAGGATTGTCATGATTTTTGCAGACGTAATTGGGGAATGATGTTTCTACAAACACCCAGGGTAGATTTGTGTTACTGTTTACAGCTTTGTTTTTAATGATTTTTTTTGTACACAAAAAAAAATTATTAACTAAAACATTTTCTTAATGGAATCTACTGACATTATCGCTAAACTGTCATGGGTCATTATTAATCTAGCCTTTATCTTTAATCTGATGTCAACTACAGCATTGTACATCTTCCCAATTTAGTAGAAAAAGGAAAGTCCTAGGACCCATAAAATTGTGCAAAATTAACTTTTTTTCTATCTAACTTAAAGGCTAACAGTCAAAACAAACACAGCCTATACGTTTTTTTATGCTGCTTAATTCACTGTCACAATCCCATTGAAATCTGATAAAAAAAAAGTTAGTGATTTTGCTCGCCCCTCCCTGAAGCCCCTTGATTTGTATTCCCTGGTACGCAGATGAGAAACAAATATGATAATAAACACTTGGAAAATTCTAGTGGGATTAGTCCAAAACCTGCACACCAAAATCACTCCCTATGAAAGCAAAAGATTTGTGGGCAAAACGTTGTCAATCAAGGATCACATTATACTGCATATGTGTTTATAGATCCATTGTGTCGGTATTTTATACCACTTATTTCCGGCGCCAGGTGTACATTAAGAGACAACACAATAAGTGTCAGAGGCCCAAGACTATTTAACTATCTCCCAACGTACATAACGGGGATTACCAATAGACCCCAAACTGTCTTCAAAAAGGAGCTGGATAGGCACCTAAGGCAGTACCTGACCAGCCGAGCTGTAGCTCGTACGACTATTCACGTGCAGCTAGCAGTAACAGCCTAGTTGATCACACTCTGATACACAATGAGTCCTGGTCACATACCGGACTGTGGAGGTGATTAGCCCCGAAAACCCCTCAGGTATTCAGATGATAATGATAGTGACACTGTACACAGGCGATAATGGTGGTAACACTGTCCACAGATGATATTGGTGGTGACGCTGTACATAGATGATAATGGTGGTAACACTGTACACAGATGATAATGGTGGTGACACTGTACACAGGTGATAATGGTAGTGACAGCATACACAGGTGATTAAGTAAGCAAGCAAGTAAGTTTATTCAGGTATACACAAATACAGTTACATAGAATTATCATACATAGCAGCATATGTGTAGAGAACCTGGGATAACCCAAAAAAGTCAGACACAGTGACTTATTTCCTTTGGGGTCCTTTTACCTTATTATTATAATATAAAGGTTATAATATTTTCTTATTATTCTATAATGAAGATAACATCTTATTATCATACTAAAAAGACTATCTACTACACGAGGGTCATTAAGACTATCTACAATACGAGGGTCATTACTAGGAATAAGGTAAAATTTACACGTATGTTAGCTAAAAAATAGAAAATCATTCCACTCCCTTTCTGTACCTACATTCATCAGACACCTTTTGGCACTCTTCTTGAACTGGTTCATGCTATGACTGGCTTTGACATGTGCGGGCAGTCTGTTCCATTCCTTTATTGCTGTACAATAAAAGGTGTTTGAAGCCTGGCCAATGACTGTGGGTACTACAAAGTTGTGCTCTCTCCCCCTAGTACTATGATTGCTGCGGTTCCCAACCTTGACAAAACTGACAGCAAGATATTCTGGACACTGCTTGTGAGCAATTTTATAAACATGATTTAGCTTCAGTTACTTTACTCTGTCTTCAACATTCAGCATATCCAACTGCTGTAATTCATTCTGGCCTACATGCTCTCTTGGTCCCAGCCCCAGGATGAATCTTACGATTTTGTTCTGGGTGATTTGCAGTCTATCTTTCAGTTTTTTTTTTTCTTTTTTTTTTTGTCAAGGCAGAGTACCATGAAGAGCAAGCGTAATCCATATGGCATTGTATAAGGGCTAGACATAGGGTCCTGCGAGCCTCAGTAGGTAGACACTGTGCTTGTCTATACAGGAACTTCAGTCTGGCATTCGCTCTCTTTACTACACTGTTCCCTATCAATTCTCCTGACATGCATGGGTCAAAGGGGATTCCCAGATTTTTTTACTGATGAAACCAAAATGATGGGCTCCCCATTACAGTGGACATTAAAATTATTTACCCTTCTCAGTTTTATGTTTCGTGCCAAAGAGAATGGCTTCAGTTTTCCCGAGGTGTAATGATAGTTTGTTGTCTACTAACCATTTGCTGCAGGACTCCAGTTCCAGTGTTAAAACATTAGTTATATCTTGTGGGTCTTTACCTGACACTAACAGAGCACTGTCATCTGCATACAGTAGAAGTTTGCACTTGACACTGATAGGCATGTCATTGACATAGCATAAGAATAATAAGGGACCCAGAATACTACCTTGGGGAACTCCACATGCTATCGGCAGGGGTTCTGATTCCGTTTTGCTGATTTTGACAATTTGTCTCCTGTTGCTAAGGTAGGACTTAAACCAGTCTACAGAACCTATACCGATAACTTGAAGTTTCTTACATAATACATTGTGGTTGACAGTATCGGAGGTGTTTTGCAGGTCTAAGGTTACCATACCTATGAGGTTCCCTACTGACATTTCAGTTCTCAGGTAATCCATCAGATTAAATTAGGGAAGTGTCGGTTGAGTAAGATCTTCTAAAGCCTGATTGATAGCTATAGAGAATGTTGTTGTCATTAAGGTACTTAACTACTTGAGAGTACACCGCCTCCCCTAGAATTTTGAATATTATACCGAGTATACTAACAGGGATAAAGTTGCTTAAATCAAACCTACTATTTTTCTTGAAGATAGGAGTAACTCTGGCCTCCTTGAACCCATCCGGTACTGTATTAGTGGTGATTGATAGATTTATTATGCGAGCAATAGGGATTGACAGTTCAGAAGCACCATCTTTTAGGAACTTAGACGGGATGTTATCCGGGCCAGTGCTCTTAGTTGGGTTTAACCTGCTTAGTTCTTTTTGAATAAAGTCATAAGATACACTTACTAGTTGACAACTGCTTGGGGGTTTCCCCTTTATTGGTATAGTATGTTTGAATTACTAGTAATTTTTCTTCTTCAAAACCCTCTTCACTGATCACTTTTTCCTTAACTTAACACCCTTTCAATTACCTTTATTTACACACTCCCCTTCCGTCTCTAACTACACAGGCCGGTTTTTCACCTATTAAACTTATAATTCCTTTTCCCATTCTGGATAGACAGAAAACGTTTAATCAATGGTTTTTTCCTTCCAATCCTCTCAATTCCATTTTATAGGGGTTGTGTGGTGTTTGACTGCCTGACTTGTCTGATGGACTCAGCCATTTTAAAAACAATGAGGGAAGTAAACGCCAATAACAACCTGACTTTCCTTGAGTTTATAGAATTATTTGGCGTTTTCTTCTATGATTCTCTCACTGTACACTGGCCAGCTGAATATAAAGTCAGCTACTGAAACATTAACTTGACTGTTTATCATTTTCACTTCTTTCCCACGACTGTCAACTGAGAGTTAACAGTCCTATTTCCTGGAGTTTTGTTATTTGTGGAAAATATTGTATTATATTTTCTGAAATACAGTTGTTAATGTAAATAGTTGGCCATGCCGTATTTAATAATATTTATGTCATAGAAAAACGGAAAGCCTTTGTGTTCTGCCCAGAAGAGAAGTGCATTTTGTTTGGAATTGATTAACAAGGACGTTGTGAATAATGAGGAGAATTTTTTCCGAGCTCTCTAAGGAGATTAAAAACTGGCTGACACCTTCTCAAATACGAGGCGAAAATTGTTGGATGTGCAGTCCTGCATAACTTGCGATATCAGGCGACTGGACAAGAGCTCCAGGAACTTCAGATTAAGTCTGTTAGGTTATAACTCTGGCCCAGTTGTTGTTTTCATGGATATGACAGAGTTTTCTGAGTATGAATTCACCGTGATTTCCAGTTCAAATTGTGTGAGTGTTATGATTAAGATATATTCTCCTTCTGTTATATAAATGTGGTATTTATATTATAATTCATTTTAATTTAATATACAGTTCCACAAAATTTATATATTTACCAGCATTCCTGGTGATGTATATTTCATTTATGATTAATAGGTCCAGAGCAACTTGTGGATGGGGTTATGACAGTGGTATGGTATCGACAGGGGGACATTTTTTGCGACCTGGTTGTTCACAAATTCCTACTTGTCCTAGTGATAAATAAGAATTATCTTTGTTCATTTTACTGTTATGTATATAATGATACAATTCAGCTAAATGCAATTTTCCCACATTTAATTGCCCGTTGGTCACTTCTTGAAACGGAGGTAAATTAGTGAAGTCATTAATTAGGAATTACTTAATACATTATATGGTGAAATGACAGAAGGTGGTGGATGTTAAGTTCACATAATACTTAAGGTGTGGATTATAATAATTACAATATTAATTTGGATAAGTCTATAGTGTGGCTAAGATTAATTAATGTGTATAATTGTCATGTGTAATTGATACAGCCAAGTGTAGCTAATTGTATTAAAGTGTAATAATTTTAATTTTGCAAAGAAAAATGTGCGCTAGGATTTATATAATGTATTTGTATAATATTAATTTGATAAGAAATTCTGGCCAATATTTATATCAGTGTTTGTGTAAATTGATAAAGCCAAGTGTAACTAATTATATTTAATGTGTATAATAATAATTTGCTTATGCAATTTTGGCAAGGATGTATTATTAATTTGTATAATAATTTTGATAAGCCAAGTATGGCTAAAGGTTTGTTTGTATTTTAATGTACATTTAAATTTATATTATAATTTTTTTGCATGTGATTGATACGCTCAAGGAGTTGGGATTTATTCAAAGGTAAGTTGAATCAGTGTTGTAAGTAGTAATCAGTGTTTTATTAATTAAGTTGAATTTAATAACATTGCATACATGCTGGAAAATGAGGAAAATTATTATTAGAAGACAAACATATGGAATATAGAGTAAAGAAAGCATCAATACAGGCTAGAAAAGTTTCATGGTAACCAAGGCATATAATATGTGCTTGTAATTAATGTATCAAAAATAACTGTGAATACTGATGATTTAATAATTGTATTTAGATTGCTTTAGGGAATAGATATGATTCATACAAATTATATTACAACAAATATGTAGGAGATTTATTAGTAAACTGTTGTAGTTGAGGCCTTGAAGTGATCTTATGATTAATCAGTATGTGATTTAGAGGAAAAGATTCTTTCTTTTAAAGTCAGGCCTTGATTAAATTAAAATGTGTTAAAAGGCTGGTTTTAATAGTCTGCTCCAACGTATAAGATGTCTTTGCCTAAACTCCAGATAATGTTTACCTGTGTTTAATCTGGAAGTAGAAAACTGAGAGGAATTTTGGTCATTTTTTTTAAAGCAGCTGTGGCATGACAGGATGTGACCTAGCCTGTGTAACTAAATTATTTTACATCAACGGACTGGTAAGAGGAGATGCTCACATTACTCATACCAAGCCTTCCCAATTAGATGAAACTCTTACAAGGAACAGCTCGTGACTTGTTGAAATTGAAAGTCACTTATGGGAAATTTTAGAACAAAGTAGGTTGGATCTAGTTGAATTCTCATTTTAAGTTAAAATCTCCAGATCACACTTACAAAGGCTTACAACAGTTTAGTGTTAAACTGGAGAGCACTCTCAAATTTTAAGAAATAAATATATCTTAGGAATCAGGACTGGATATTGAGTGCCTAAGTCAGAATAATTCAGCTGTTAAAACACTTGAAGTGTCTCGAACAAGTATCACAAGATTTCTTTTGGTCGGGAGGAATAAGATTAGGTCTACAAGAATTAATTGTTCAGTTGCCAGACCAGCCCACACTTAAAACTCATTTAGATGCAACACATAAATAACTCATAAGTTATCTGTCAAGTTTCACAAAGGGGAAAATAAAATTATCCCAATGGTAATAATCAAATTTTCATTTCCTAAAAAGAGGTTGCATAGATGATCATCAATTAGCAGGAATCAGAAATAATGATTTCTCCACAAGGTTAAGAAGAATACGTACCCTCCCAAAGAGTAGCCCGTTAATAAGAAACAGTCGAGAAAGAGAGATTGTATCGTCCTTGCAAGGTTATATGTTTTCTAAGAAAGAATGGCAATGCATAACAATTCTTAAAATGATAAAGTTGATAGATTGGAGGAACTTGACAGATGTATCAGTTGGTTGGGTAAATCACAATGTAAAGGATTGTTTATGCCAAATAAAACTTCTGTATCAATGTCACAAAGGAAGGCACCATATTGTCATGTGTAAAGGTCTATTTGATAATGTTGGATATAATGATAATGTTGACAATCCTGACACAACAGGTGCTAATGTAAATATTTCTGCTAACAATAATAATAATGGTTTTGGCTGAAGTAGCCCTTACCTGGTTACAGGTAAAAATTGTTGATAAAAGACATACATCAAAAAATTGTAAACTGCATTTACTAGTCCAGGGATCCCACGTACTTTCATTAAAACGTAAATGTCTTAATGGTATGAAAGTACAGATGGGGAAATCTCACAACTTTAAAATTATCTGGTTTTCTCTCAGATAAAAGAGTTCAATTGTATGACACTGTTTATGTAACTGTCAGGTTGGGCAATGAGAAAAAACGTGTTAATGCAGTAATTGTAGATAGACTTACAGAGAAAATACCTACAGTAGGGCTTAGTAAAGCTTCAGGAAGACTTTCACATAATGTAAATTTAGCACCTTCTTGGGTAAGTGATGATTCTGTAGGCCCAATAAATATTTTGATAGGTAGTGACTATTATGCTTCCATTGTAAAGGGTATGGTAAAGAAATGTGGTGTCACCCTTTTGAAGACTGCTGGAGGCCATGTAATGTATGGTAGGATTCCTCGTAACAATAATTCATGAATAGAGGAAACTACAAATACCATAACTGTGTGTCTTACTCATGAAGTCGTGCCCCAGTATAATTCTTCCATAGAGGATGGTGTTGAGCCAGTGCATAAATTGTGGGAATTAGACAGCATTGGAATAAATGTAAATGAAGAAATTCCAGACGATTCTTTTACTCAGGAGCAATACCTGAGAGATGTAAAATTTCAATCTGGACAATACTGGGTACGACTTCCGTGGAGATTGAACCATCCAGAATTGCCCACTAATTACAGAATGGCATATGGACAGTTAAAGGCTCAGCTCCGCGAACTGAGTAAGACACCAGACTTGTTAACTGCCTATAATGATATAATTGCTGAGCAGTTAATTAATAAATTCATAGAAGAGGTACCTCCTGAGCAAGCCAAAATTTATGGTCACTATTTGCCACATCACTGAGTGAAGAAGGATTCTAAGACTACTTCTCTGAGAATTGTGTTTAATTGTAGTGCCAGGAGTAACAAAAATCTACCTAGTTTAAATGACTGATGACAGGTCCGTCGTTGACGGAAAAATTAGGAGATATCTTATTAAATTTCAGGATGAAGAATTATGCCTTTACAGCTGACATAAGTAAATCTTTCCTAAGAGTGGGTTTACAAGAGGCTGACCGGGATTGTACCCGCTTCTTATGGCCTGAGAATCCTATTGACCCACTTAGCACTTTGAAAACCTTTCGCTTTAGGAGTGAATTATTTGGTGCTACATCCAGTCCATTCCTACTTCAAGCGAAGATAAATGCACACCTTAAATGTATGGGAAGTCCACTGAGTAAAGTAATGAGCAAACAATTTTGTTGGCAATTTCCTGGGTGTGACATCAACTGAAGAGGAAACTGTTAATGACTTATGGAGAGGCTAATTAAATAATGCAAAGTGCAAATATGCCTCTGAGAGAATGGAATAGTAATTCGTCCAAATTGAAGGAAAAATGAGTAAAGATTACCCTGGAGATGAAGTGCCAAATGTAGTTAATGTATTGGGATTAACTTGGGATACTGAGAGAGATTTGTTAATGTTAAAACCTAAAAATTACAGTATGCCCAATAAATTAATTAAGAGAGTTTTGCTTGCTGAAGTTTCCAAATGTTTTGATCCACTAGGTTTAGTGTCACCCCTTACTATAAGTGGGAAATTATTAATACAGGAAGCATGGAAACTTAAATGTGCTTGGGATTAAACTCTATCTGAGGAATTCATTAACAGGTGGGATGAATTAATTGGTGATTATGAAAAAATTCCAATGTTGGAGTTCCCACGCCAGGTGGCCAATCCAAATGGGAAAAATGTTCTCCACATTTTTTGTGATGCTTCAAAACTGGCATATGGAGCAGTTGCTTACGTTCAATGTAATAGTGTTATTTCTCTTGTTATGTCTAAGGCTAAAGTGTCTCCAATTAAATCACGTACCTTGCCTCAGTTGGAATTAACAGCCATTTATGTAGGTGTCAAATTAGCTAATTATGTAAGAAATAAGTTGCAGTAGATAAATATTAGTGACACTGTAATTTGGTCTGGTAATGACGTATCCTTACAATGGATTCAAAATGGAAACAGTAAAATTGTGTATGTACAAAATAGAGTCACTGAAATTAATCAGATGCAAGAGAAGTATAATAGTTTGGGTCAGCATATGTTAACATTTAATCATATACCTGGTGAGGAGAATCCAGCTGATTTCTTGTCTCGAGGTTTACCTTATGCTAAATTTGTAAATGCTGTATCATGGTTTAAAGGACCGAGCTGGTTGGTAAATAAAGCTAATTGGCCTGTACAAAAGGCATATATTGCTCCTGTTGAAATTACTGTGACCACCGCTCCAATAGTTTGTCCTTCCTTAGCCATTGATATAAATAGGTATTCTTCTTTACCCAAATTAATCAATGTAACTAAGTTGGTGTTTAAATTTCTAAACAAGATGAATATTTCATTTAAGTTTTCACATCCTCTTGAATATTGGATAAAGAGGGTACAGGAGGAAATCTATGGAAATGAAATTAAATTGATGATGGAAAGAAAAATTGTGAAAGGTTCCATAATAGAGAAATTGGGGCTGTATTTAGAGAACAATGTAATTAGGAGCAGAGGTAGGTTACAAAATGCTGAATTGGGTGATTATGCTAAACACCCTATCTTACTGCCCAAAACTCATCATCTAACTCAACATCTGATTGTTCTAAATGCCAATAAAAATGTAATGCATGGTGGGGTACAAGATACCTTAAATTGTATTAGGGAAGCTTTCTTGATTTCACAAGGATGGCAAAGTGTAAAAAGGGTGATTAAATCATGTGTAATATGTCGCCGTGTGGATGCCAGATCCTATATGTACCCAGGTCCTTCAATTTTGCCAAAGGAGCGTGTACAATTAGTGAAACCATTTGATGTAACAGGTGTAGACTATAATGGTTCAATAATTTTAACAGGTACATCAAATGGTGTTCCACTGAAAGTGTATGTTTGTTTGTTCACCTGTACTGCTACTAGGTCAGTTCATTTAGAAGTGGCACAGGACTTGTCTGCAGAACAGTTTATACAGCTGTTTCGAAAATTTGCAGCTAGGATATCCTGTCTGAGGTTGATGATTTCGGATAATGCCACAAATTTTGATAGAATTAAATAATAGTAACGATGTTCAATCTCTGTTAACCCAGCGAGGGTGTACCTGGAAATTTATTACTCCTAGAGCCCCTTGGCAGGGGGGGCTGTACGAAAGACTGATAGGCACAGTGAAGAGGTGTCTCCGTAAAGTACTACACTGGAAGAGAATTAATTTGGAAGAATTTCGTGCAGTGTTAGTGGAGGCAGAAAATCGTATAAATAATAGGCCTCTCTCATACATGAGTGATACACCTGATGCAGATGTATTAACACCTTCTCAACTAATATGTGGAAGGAAATTGGAAGCTGCCCCTGTCTATAGAGATAATCCGGAAGAAAGTGATGAAGATTACAATGATGTGGAAGTGTTGTGTGATAAATTTAAAATGTTAAATAAAGTAATTGATCATTGGTCTAATGTGTGGCGTAAGGAATATCTTCTTACACTACGTGAACACTTTTATGGTGCGACAGAGGCAGTAAATCGACAGAACATTCAATCAAGTGACATTGTGTTGATTGATACTGAACAACATCGAACATTGTGGCCTCTAGGCAAAGTATTGACATTGTACCAGATGCACAAGGTGTTGTCAGGAATGTCAAAGTGTTGTGTCGTGGCCAGGAAAGTTTACGCACAATTAATAAATTGATTCCCTTGGAATTAGGTGTTCAATCAAAAGTAAATGAAAATCTGAGGGAAAGTGACACGAGTGATATGGAAGATAACGCTGACCAAGTGATGCCGGAAGATGAAATCATAACTTGACTTAAGAAATCGTAATGACACGATTGCAAATAAACCATACCCCCCGGCCGGGATTGAACCCGCAGTCATAGAGTCTCAAAACTCCAGCCCGTCGAGTTAGCCACTAGACCATAGTAAGACCTACTAGGAGAACAGCCACTCAAGCCAGAATTTGCTGGAATCGTCTCATAAAGGAAGGAGTTTAATTTGAGTTGCTTAGCAACGAACTCCGTCCGGCCGCAGTGTGGAAAATATTGTATATATTTTTCCAGAAATACAGTAGGTTATATGTAAATAGATGGCCATGCCGTATTTAATAATATTTATGTCATAGAAAACGGAAAGCCTGCGTTCTGTGCAGAAGAGAGTCGCCATTTTGTTTGAATTGAATAACAGACGTTGTGAATATTGGGAAGAATTTTTCGTGCTCTAGACGTTAAAACTGGGCTGACACCTCTCAAATAGGAGGCGAAATTGTTGGATGTGCAGTCCTGCATAACTTGAGATATCAGGCGACTGGACAAGACAGCTCCAGGAACCTCAGATTTGTCTGTTATGTTATAATTCTGGCCAGTTGTTATTTTCATGTATGACAGGGTTTTCTGATAAATTTTATTTCCCC
>NC_069425.1:7845803-7869256 GCF_026875155.1 Cherax quadricarinatus | reverse complement strand
GGTTTTGGGGTTTTGTTAGGAGTTTTTTTTGGGGTTTTGTTGTAGAAATTTTGGAAATTTTTTTAGTGAGATTTTTGTGGTTTTGTTGGTTTGAGGTTTGGCTTTGTTGTAGTGAGTTTTTTAAACCTTTGATGGGGTTTTTGGGGTTTTTTTATGAGATTTGGAGTTTTTTTGGGGGAGAGTTTTTGGGTATTTTTGTTTAAGTTGTGATTTTTTGTAAATTTTGTTTTAGTTGTGGGTTTTGTATTTTCGTAGTGAGAGTTGGAGTTTTTTTGGAGTGTTGTGATTTTTGTAGTAATTTTGGGGAGTTTTTGTGAGGAGATGTTGTGATTTTGTTGTATGAGATTTTTGTGAGCTTTTTGTAGAATGTTGTGAATTTGTTGAGGATGTTTTGATTTTTTTGGAGGGAGTTGTGATTTTGTTGAGGAGATGTTGTGAGTTTTTTTTGAGTAGTTGTTTGGATTTTTGGTTTTGTTGTGGATTTGGATTTTGTTTAGTGAAGGGAGTTTGTTGTGTGAGATTTGGGGCTGTTTTTTTATTTTTTTTGTTGGTAAATTGTTGTAGTTTTGTTAGAAAATTTGGGTTTGTTGAAAAATTTGTATTTTTAGTGAGATTGTGAGTTTTGTTGTATAATGTTGTGAGTCTTTTTTAAGTGAGGTTTTGGTTTTTGTTGTAGGAGAGGGTGAGTATTTTTTTTGTAGGGTTTTTTGGTTTTTTTTGATTGAGTTTTTTTAATCTTTGGTTGTAGTGGTTTTGGGGGAAAATTTTGTTGTGGGAGATGTGATTTTTTGTTTTGGATGTTTGAGTTTTTGTTGAAGTGGAGGTTTGAGTCTTTTTTGAGTAAATTGTTGTAGCCTTTTTTGTAGTGGATTTTTGATTTTTGTTGTAGTGAATTTTTTGGGTTTTTGTGGGTTTTTTATGAGTATTGTTGTGGATTTTATTTTTTTTAGAATGTTGTGGTTTTTGTTGTGTTTGAGTTTTTGTGAGTTTTGTTTTTTTGTGGTTTGTGATCTTTGTTGTAGTGAATGTGGTTTTTGTTTTTGAGTGTTGTGGTCTTTTGAAGGAGATGTTTGAGTTTTTTTTGTGTAATTTTTTTGTGGAGTTTTTTTGTTTTTTTAAAAAATTTTTGTTTTTTTTGTTGTGGGAGATGTTGGGGGATTTTTTGTAGTGGAGTTGTAGTTTTTGTTTTGGAGTGTGATCTTTTTTGATGAGATTTTTGAATTTTGTTGTAGAAGTTGTGGATTTTTTTAGGAGAGTTTTAGTTTTTTTGTAGGAGTTTGTTTTTGTGATTTATTGTTCTTTTTTGTGAAGGGGAGTTTTTTTTGGATGTTGGTATTTTTTTAGTGAATGTTGTAAATTTCTTTTTTGTGTAATTTTTTGTTTTGTTTAGGAGAGTTGTGAGTCTTTGTTGAGTAAAATTTGTGAGCCTTTGTTGAGGAGAGTTGGATCTTTGTTGTGGGGTTTAGGTTTTTTGTGGATTTTGTAATTTCTTTTTGGGGTTAGTTTGTTTTAAATTTTGTTGTAGGAATGTGTAAAATTTTGTTGGTAAATTTTTGTGAGTTTTGTTGAGGAAAGTTGTAGTTTTTTTTTTGTTAAATGTGATTTTTGTTGGGGGGGGAAGTTTTTTGTTGTGTGGATGGTTTTTTTGTATGAATTTTTCTGATTTTGTTGGAGTATTTTTGTAGTTTTTTTTTTTAGTAGATTTTGTGTTTTTTTTTTAGTGGGGTTTGGGAGTTTTTTGTAGTGAGATGTTTTTGGTTTTTGTTGTAGTGAGATTTTTTTAGTCTTTGTTGTAGGAGATGTGTGAGTTTTGTTGTGGGGAAAGGGTTGTGAGCTTTTTTGGGGGAAAAGTAAATGGGAATTTTGTCTTTGTAGGAGAGTGTTGGTCTTTGTTGTAGGAGATTTTGAAAAGCTTTTTGAGAAAGAGTTGAAATCTTTTTATAGATTTTGTAGTTTTTTTAAGAATGTTATTTTGGTTTTTGTAAATGGAAATGTTTAAAAGTTGGAAAAATTTTGTTGTAGAAATTTTTTTTTTTTTTTTTTTACTTTGTTTGTAAATTTTCTTTGGAGTAAGATTTTTTGAGTAGTGTTTGGCGGGAAAAAGATTTTTTAGTCTTTGGAAATTTTTTTTTTAAAAATTATTTTGGTATGGGGTTTTTGTTTTATAGATGTTGTGAATATTTTTGCGGTATTGGGTTTTTGGCCCTTTTTTTGGGGGTGGGTGGGGGAGCTTTTGAGTGGTGTGTGAGTCTTTTTTTGAGTAGATTTTGGAGTTTTGTTGTTTTTTGGGAAAAAAGATTGTTTAGTAAAATGTTGAGTCTTTTTGTGGGGAATGTTGGGTCTTTGTTTTAGTGAATGTTGTGGTCTTGTTTGTGGATTTTGTGGTTTTTTGGGGGAGATGTTAGTGATCTTTTGTTAGTGGGTTTTATTTGTTGAAAGTGATGTGTGAGTCTTTGTTGTGTGAATTTTGGAGTTTTTTTGAGTGAGTGTTTGATTTTTTGTAGTGAATTTTGTGAGTCTTTTTGTAGTGAGTTTGTTCTTTTTTTAGTGAGATGTTGGAGTCTTTTTTGTAGTAGGGTGTTCCCCTTTGTTTGATTTAAATTTTTGTAAAAGTTTTGTTGAGTGAGATGTTGGAGATTTGTTTTTGGAAGTTTTTGTTTGGTGTAATTTTTTGTTTTTTTGGGAAATTTTGTGAGTTTTTTTAGTAGAGTTTGAGTCTTTTTTAAGGAGATTTGTGATTTTTTTGTTTAGTGAATTTGGAGTCTTTTGTTGTGGGTTGTGTTTTGCTTTTTTAAATATTGTTGAGTAGATGTTGTAAATTTTGTTGTAGGAGAGTTTTTTTTTTGTTGTAGTGAATTTTTTGTGAGTTTTGTTGTAGAAAAGGTTGTGATCTTTGTTGTAGTAGAGGTGAGTTTTGTTGGGTAGATGTTTGGTTTGTTTAGAGATTTTGGGATTTTGTTGTTTTGTTATGGTGAGTTTTGTTTTTTAAAGATGTTTGGTCTTTGTTGGTGAAGTTTTGATTTTGTTGATGAATTTTGGGGTTTTGTTGTATGAGAGTTGTGATTTTGTTGAGAAAATTTTGGAGGGTTGTGGGTTTTAGTTTTTTTGAGAATTTTAATTTTTTTTTTTATGAGAGTTTGAGTTTTTGTTGGGGAGTTTGTGAGGGGTGGAGGGGAATTTTATTTTGTTGAAATTGAGATTTTGGGATTTTGTTGAAGTAATGTTTGAGTTTTTTGTGTATGTGGTTTTGTTTGATTTTTCTTTTTTGTAGTAAAGTGTTGTGAATTTTCTTGTAGTGAGAGTTGGAGTTTTTGTTTAGTGAGATTTTTTGTGAGTCTTTTTTTGATGAGAGTTTGGATTTTTTTGTATAAAATGTTGGGGTCTTTGTTGTATAGATTTTGTTTTAGTTGTGTGAGATTTTTGGTTTTTGTGATGAATGTTGTGGTTTTGTTGATGAGGTTTGAGTTTTTTTGTAGGAGTGTGAGTTTTTTGATGGGGAGTTGTATTTTTTTGGGTTTGAATGTAAAATTTTGTTAAGTGAGTGTTGTGAGCTTTGTTTAGGGTTTTGGGAGTTTTTTTGTGGTTAGTATTTTGGGGTTCTTTTTTTAAAGGGGGTTTTGGTTTTGTTTTGTGAGAGTTTGTGGTTTTTTTTTTTGGTTTGTATTTTTGAGAAGTGTGAGTTTTTTTTGTGTATGTTGTAAATTTTGTTGTATGAGGTTTTTGGGTTTTTTGTGTGAGTGTTGGGGTTTTTTTGTAGGAGTGTGTGGTCTTTTTTATGAGAGTGTAATTTTTGTTTTGAGATGTTGTATTTTTTGTTGGGAATTTTGGGGAGTTTTTTGTAGGAGGGGTTTCTTGTAGTGAGATGGGGGGTTTTTTTTTGAAGTGAATTTTGGAGTCGTTGTGGGGAGATTTGTGGTTTTTTGTAGTGAATGTTGTGATCTTTGTTGTAGTGAGAGTTTGTGGTTTTTTTGTGGAGAGGGAATTTTGTTGTAGTGAATGTTGTATTTATTGTTAGGAGTGTTGGAGTTTTTTGTAGGGGATGTTGTGAGTTTTTTTTGTAGTGAATGTGAGTTTTGTTTAGTGAGTGTTGGGGATCTTTTTTAAAGTGGATGTTGGGGGTTTTTATCGATTTTTAGTAGATGTTGGGGTTTTTTTAGTGAGATTTGTAGTTTTTGTTGAGGTGTGGTCTTTTTTGTATGAGATGTTTTGGGTTTTGTTGTAGTAGATTTGGGCTTTGTTGTAGTGAGGTTTAAATTTTGTTGAGGGGAAAGGGATCGTTGGTTTTTTATTTTTGGTTGTGGGAAGAATTTGGGGAGTTTTTTGTATGAGGATGTTTTGATAGGTTTTTTTTGGATGTTTTTGGATCTTTGTTGTGTGAGATGTTTTGGGTTTTTTTGTAGTAAATTTTGGGAGTTTTTTTTTTTGTAGATTGTGGTCTTTTTGGTGAGATTTTTTAAGTTTTGTTGAGTATTTTTTTGGGGTTTTTGTGTAGTGAGGGGTTTGATTTTTTGTTGTAGGAATTTTAGTTTTGTTGTATTTAGTTTATTGTTTTTTTTGTAGTGAGTTGTTGTAATCTTGTTGAGGAGATGTTGTGATCTGTTTAGAGTTGTGATTTTTGTTTAGTAAAAGTTTTCTTTGTGAGTTTTTGGGGGAATTTTTTTTGTTTGGTTTGGGGGTTTTGGGATCGTTGTAGTGAATTTGGTTTTTGTTTAGTGAGTTGTTTTTGGTGGATTTTCTTTGTTGAAAGGAATTTTGAGTTTTGTTTAGTAAGGTTGAGTTTTGTTGGGGAGATGTTTGAGTTTTTTGTGGCTTTTGGTTTTTGTTGGGATGGAGTTTTTTGTAGTGGATGTTTTAGTTTTTTGTATAAATGTTTTTGATTTTGTTGTGAATGTTGGAGTCTTTGTTTGTGGATTGGGAGTTTGTTTAGGAAAATTTGGATCTTTTTTAGGAGTGTTTATCTTTGTTGTAGTGAGTTTTTTTTAGTCTTTGTTGTAGGAGTTGTTTTTTTTTGTAAATGGAGTTTTTGTTAGGGATGTTGTAAATCTTTTTGATGGTTTTTTAAATTTTGTTGAGGACATTGTAAAATTTGTTTAGTGAGATGTTGTGAGTTTTGTTGAAATGAGTTTTAGTGGTTTTTGGTTTTTGTGAAAATTTTTTGGGTTTTTTGTAGTGGGGTTTTTTGAGTTTTTTGTAGGGTTTTTGGAGTTTTTTTTGTAGGAAGTTGTGAGTCTTTTTTGTTAATATGTTGTGAGTTTTTTTGTAGTGGATGTTGGAGTCTTTTTTAAAAGAGATGTTGGGTCTTGTTGAGTGAGATTTTATGTTTTTTTGTAGGGTGTGAGTTTTGTTTAGTGAATGTTTAAGCTTTTTGTAGGAGATTTTGGGGTCTTTGTTGTAGTGAGATTTTTGAATTTTGTGTAGGGAATGTTTGGTATTTTGTTGAGATGTTGAGTTTTTGTTGAATTTAAGTGGAGCTTTGTTGTAGTGAGAGTTGTATTTGTTGTAGTGAGATGTGGATTTTTTGTAATGAATGTTGTGAGTCTTTTTGTTTGAATGTTGTGGTTTTTTTTTTGTGAGATGTGTGAGCCCTTTTTGTTTGAGAGTTGTGATCTTTGTTGAGTGGATTTGTGGTTTTTTGTGTAAAAGGTTGTGAGTATTTGTTGTATGAATGTTGTAGTCTTTTTGTAGTGGGGTTTTTTGGGGTTTTTTGTTTTGTGAATGTTGGGGGGGGTTTTTTTTTTTGTTTGAGATTTGTGGTCTTTGTTGATTTAGGTTGTGTCTTTTTGTGTGAGATGTTGTGGCCCTTTTTTTGTAGGAGTGTGCTCTTTTGTTGATGAGATTTTGAAAGTCTTTTTGTAGTGAGGGGTTTGTGGCTTTTTTAGAGGGGCTTTTGGTTTTTGTTGTAGTGAGATTTTGGGGTTTGGAAAAATTTGTTGTAGTGAGATGTTGTGATTTGTGGAAATAAATGTTGTAGTCTTTTTGTAGTAATTGTTTTGAGTTTTTTGTGTTAGTGTTGTGATTTTGTTTTAGTAGAATTGTGAGTCTTTGTTGTTGAGAGATGTTGGGGGTTCTTTGTTGTGGGAAATTTTTGTGAGTTTTTTTGTAGTGGGTTTTTTGATTTTGTTGAGTAATGTTGGGAAATTTTGTTGAGGATGTTGTAAAAATTTTGTTGAGGAGAGTTTAGTTTGTTGGTAAATGTTGTGAGTATTTTGAGTGAGTGTTGTAGCTTTGTTGTATGAATTGAGTTTTTTTGTAGTGAATGTTGTGAGTTTTTGTAGTAGTGTTGTGAGTTTTTTTGAAAGGAGTGGTTTTGTTGTAGTGAGATGTTGGGATTTTGTTGGTGAGTGTTGTGAGTCTTTTTTTGTAGTGGATTGTGAGTTTTTTTGTGGGAGTGTTGTGATATTTTTTGTGGGTTTGGGGGTAAAAAATTTTTCTGTAGTGAGATTTTGGAAATTTTTTTGGGGAATGTTGTGATCTTTTTTGTGGGAAATGTTGTAAGTCTTTGTTGAGAGATTAAATGTTTTTGTAGTGAGATGTTGTGAGTTTTTTTGTATTTAGATGTTGTGAGTCTTTTTTTTTGAGTGAATTTTTTGAGTTGGGAAATTTTGTTGTAGTAATTGTTGTGAAGTTTTTTTGAGTGGATGTTGTTTTTGGTGTTTTGGGGTGAGATTTTGTGAGTATTTTTTTTTGCAGTGGATTTGCAGTATGGTCGTTTGTAGTGGTTGTTGTGGTTTTTGTGTAGGAGATTTGTGCCCTTGTTGTAGTGAGTGTTGTGGTTTTATTGTAGTGAGATGTTGTAGACTTTTTGTAGTGAGATGTTGTGAGTTTTTGTTTTGATATGTGAGTATAATTTTTTGTTGTGAGATGTTTGTGGTCTTTGTGTAGGGGAATGTTGTGAGTCTTTGTTGTAGTAAATGTTGTAGTCTTTGTTTTAGTGAGTTTGGGTGAGTTTGTTTTGGTGGATGTTGTGAGTTTTGCTGTAGTGAGATGTTGTGATTCTTTGTTGTAGTGAGATGTTGTGAGTCTTTTTGTAGTGAGATTTTTGTGATTCTTTGTTAGTGAGATGTTGTGAGCTTTGTTGTAGGGGAAAGTGAGTTTTGTTGTAGTGAATGTTGTGAGTCTTTGTTGTAGTGAGATGTTGTGAGTCTTTGTTGGGGGTTGTGAGTTTTTGTTGAGGAGATGTTGAGTTTTGTTGTAGTGAGATGTTGTGAGTTTTGTAGTGAGATGTTTGATCTTTGTGTAGTGATTTTGGAGTTTTTTTAAGTGAGATGTGTGAGTCTTTTTTAAGTGAGATGTTGTGAGCTTTGTTGTAGTGAATGTTGGAGTCTTTGTTGTAGTGTTAGTTGTGAGTCTTTGTTGTAGTGAGATTGTTTGATTTTTGTTGTAGTGAGAGTTGTGGGTCTTTTTGTAGTGAGATGTTGTGAGTCTTTGTTGTATTTGAGTGTTGGGTATTTCTGTTTGTTTTTAGTGAATTTTTGTGAGTCTTTGTTGAAGTGATTTGTGAGATTTTTTTTAAAAGAGATTTTGTGAGTCTTTGTTGAAGTGAATGTTTTTCTTTGTTGTAATAGATGTTGTGAGTCTTTGTTGTATTTGAGAGTTGTGAGTCTTTGTTGTAGTGTGTTGGGTTGTTGTAGTGAGATGTTTGAGTCTTTGTTGTAGTAAATTTTGTTGTGAGTTTTGTTGTAGTGGAGTTGTGTGTCTTTGTTGTAGTGGGGTTTTGTGAGTCTTGTTGCAGAGATGTTGAAAGTCTTTGTTGTAGTGAGATGTTGTGGGGCTTTGTGTAGTGGATGTTGTGAGTCTTTGTTTTTAGTGATATGTTGAGTATTTTTTAGTGAAAATGTTGTGAGTCTTTGTTTAGTGAATGTTTGGTCTTGTGTGTATTGTTGTGGTCTTTGTTTGTAGAGGGGTTTTGTGAGTTTTTGTTGTTTTAGATGTTGTGAGTCTTGTTGTAGTGAGATGTGTGGCTTTTTTGTAGTGAGATGTTGTGAGTCTTTGTTTGGTGAATGTTGTGAGTTTTTCTTTAGTGAGATTTTTGTGGTTTTGTTGAATTGAATGTTTGTGAGTTTTTTTTAAATAAGTTGTGAGTCTTTGTTGTAGTGTTTTGTGAGTCTTTGTTGTAATTAGATGTTGTGAGCTTTGTTGTAGTGAGAATTTTTGTGATTTATTTGTTGTAGTTGGGGAATGTTGTGTTCTTTGTTGTAGTGGATGTTGTGAGTTTTGTTTAGAAGTTAGATGTTGTGTAATATTTGTTTTAGTTAGATGTTGTGAGTATTTGTTGTAGTGAGATTTTGTGAGTTTTGTTGAATGAGATTTTGGAGTCTTTGTGTGATGAGATGTTGTGAGTCTTTTGTTGAAAGGTTTTGGAGTTTTGTTGTAGTGAGATGTTTGTGAGTATTTGTTGGTTAGGAGATTTTTGATCTGTTGTAAAGAGATTTTGGGTAGGGTTGTTAGTGAGATGTTGTGAGTTTTGTTTTGAAGATGTTGAGGGATCTTTGTTTAGTGAGATGTTGTGAGATTGTTGTAGTGGACTGAGTATTGTTGTGGTAGTGTTGTTTTTTTTGTAGTGAGATGTTGTGAGTCTTTGTTTTTGTAAAGTTGTGAGTATTTGTTGTAGTAAAGATGTTGTGAGTCTTTGTTGTAATTGAGATTTGTAGTCTTGTTAGTAAATTGTTGTGAGTGTTTGTTGTAGTGAGATGTGAGTATTTGTTTGTAGTGATTGTTGTAAGTCTTTTTTTAGTGAGATGTTGTGAGTCTTGTTGTTAGTATATGTTGTGAGTTTTGTTGTAGGGAGATGTTGGTGAGTCATTGTTGTTGAGATGTTGAGTCTTGTTGAAGTAGATGTGTGAGTTTTGTTTTGTATGTAGTGAGAGTTTTTGAGTATTTGTTTTTATTTTTGAGATGTTGTGATCTTTGTTGTAATGAGATGTTGTGAGTCTTTTCTGTAGGAGTTTTGTTGTGAGTCTTTGTTTTATTTAAAGTTGTTGAGTCTTTGTTGTAGTGAGATGTTGTGGTCTTTGTTGTAGTGAGATTTGTGAGTCTTGTTGTAGTGAGATGTTGTGGTCTTTGTTGTAGTGAGATGTTGTGAGTCTTTTTGTAGTGAGATGTTTGAGTTTTTTTTGTAGTGAGATGTTGTGAGTATTTGTTGTTTATGAGAATTTGTGAGTCTTTTTGTAGTGAGATTTTTTTGAATCTTTGTTGTAGTGAGATGTTGTGAGTTTTGTTTGTAGTGAGGTGTGATTTTTTTGCAGTGGAGATTTGGGAAAGTCTTTGTTGTAGGAGATGTTGTGAGATTTGTTGTAAAGCTTTGTTGTTTGTCTTTGTTGTAGTGAGATTTTGGGAAATTTGTTGTAGTGAGATGTTTTGAGCCTTTGTTGTATGAGTTTTGGAGGGAGTCTTTGTTGTAGTGATTTTTTTGTGAGCTTTTGTAGAAGTTTGGTTTTGTTGTAGTAGGAAATTGTGGTTTTGTTTTTGTGAGTTGTTGTGTGTCTTTTGTAGTGTGATGTTTGTGAGTCTTGTTGTAGTGAGTATTGGAGTTTTTGTTGTAAGTTAATGTTGGTGTTTGTTTGTAGTATGATGTTGTGAATTTGTTTTAGTGAGTGTTGTGAGTTTTTGTTGAAGTGGAAATTTGTGAGTCTTTTTTGTAGTGAGATGTTGTGAGTTTGTTGTAGTAGATTGGTATTTGTGTAGTGAGTGTTGTGATATTTGTTGAGTGAGATGTTGTGAGTCATTTGTTGTAAAGAGATGTGGAGTTTTGTTGTAGTGAGACTGTTGTGAGTATTTGTTTATGTGTGGTTTGTTGTGTGAGTTTTTGTTGTAGTGAGATTGTTGTGAGTCTTTGTTGTAGGGAGATGTTGTGAGTATTGTTGTAGTGAGAGGGGAATGTTCTTTTTAGGGGAGATGTTGTGAGTCTTTGTTGTAGCGAGATGTTGTGAGTCTTTGTTGTAGTGAGGTTTTGTGAGCGTTTGTTGTAGTGAGATGGAATCGTTCTTGTTAGTGAGATTTGTGAGTCTTTGTTGTAGCGTGTTGGAGTCTTTGTTGTAGCGAGATGTTGTATTCTTTGTTGAGTAAGATGTGAATCTGTTCTGTCAGTGAGAGTTGTGAGTCTTTCTTTTTGTAGATTTTTGTGAGTCTTGGAAATTTTGTTGATGTGAAATGTTTTGAGTCATGGAATTTGTTGTAGTAATATGTTGTGAATGATTTCCTTTGATGTAGTGAGATGTTGTGAGTCATGGTCGTTGTTGCGGGGGAGATTTGTGAGTCATGGTATTTTTGCGTGTAGATTTTGTAGTCTGGTTTTTGTTGTAGGAGATTTTGTGAGTATTTGTTGTAGTGAGATTTTGTGTTCCTTTGTTGTAGTGAGATGTTGTGAGTCTTTATTGTAGTGAGATGTTGTGAGACTTTGTTGTAGTGAGATGTTGTGAGTCTTTGTTGTAGTGATATGTGAGTATTTGTTGTAGTGAGATGTTGTGAGTCTTTGTTGTAGTGATATGTTGTGAGTCTTTGTTGTAGTTAAATGTTGTGAGTCTTTGTTGTAGTGAGATGTTGTGAGTGTTTGTTGTAGTGAGATGTTGTGAGTCTTTGCTGTAGTGAGATGTTGTGATTCTTTGTTGTAGTGAGATGTTGTGAGTCTTTGTTGTAGTGAGATGTTGGGAGTCTTTGTTGAAGTGAGATGTTGTGAGCCTTTGTTGTAGTGAGATGTTGTGAGTCTTTGTTGTAGTGATATGTTGTGAGTCTTTGTTGTAGTGAGATGTTGTGAGTCTTTGTTGTAGTGAGGTGTGAGTCTTCGTTGCAGTGAGATGTTGAAAGTCTTTGTTGTAGTGAGATGTTGTGAGACTTTGTTGTAGTGAGATGTTGTGAGTCTTTGTTGTAGTGATATGTGAGTATTTATTATAGTGAGATGTTGTGAGTCTTTGTTATAGTGAGATGTTGTGAGTTTTGTTTTGATATGTTGTTGTGTCTTTGTTGTTGTGATGTGTTTTTTGAGTCTTTTGTTGTGTTGATGTTGTTGAGTCTGTTGTAGGGGAGAAGTTGGGGTCTTTGTTGTAGTGAGATGTTGTGAGTCTTTGTTGTAGTGAGATGTTGTGAGTCTTTGCTGTAGTGAGATGTTGTGAGTCTTTGTTGAAGTTAGATGTTGTGAGCATTTGTTGTAATGAGATGTTGTGAGTCTTTGTTGTAGTGATATGTTGTGAGTCTTTGTTGTAATTAGATGTTGTGAGTCTTTGTTGTAGTGAGAAGTTGTGAGTCTTTGTTGTAGTGAGATGTTGTCTTTGTTGTAGTGAGATGTTGTGAGTCTTTGTTGTAGTGAGATGTTGTGAGTATTTGTTGTAGTTAGATGTTGTGAATATTTGTTTTAGTTAGATGTTGTGAGTATTTGCTGTAGTGAGATGTTGTGAGTATTTGTTGAAGTGAGATGTGAGTCTTTGTGGTAGTGAGATGTTGTGAGTCATTGTTGTAGTGAGACTTGAGAATTTGTTGTAGTGAGATGTTGTGAGTATTTGTTGTAGTGAGATGTTGTGAGTCTTTGTTGTAAAGAGATGTGAGTATTTGTTGTAGTGAGATGTTGTGAGTCTTTGTTGTAGTGAGATGTTGAGAGTCTTTGTTTTAGTGAGATGTTGTGAGTATTTGTTGTAGTGAGATGTTGTGAGTCTTTGTTGTAGTGAGATGTTGTGAGTCTTTGTTGTAGCTAGATGTTGTGAGTCTTTGTTGTAGCGAGATGTTGTAAGTCTTTGTTGCAGTGAGATGTGAATCGTTCTTGTAGTGAGATGTTGTGAGTCTTTCTTGTAGTTAGATGTTGTGAGTCATGGTATTTGTTGATGTGAGATGTATTGAGTCATGGAATTTGTTGTAGTAAGATGTTGTGAATGATGGTCTTTGATGTAGTGAGATGTTGTGAGTCATGGTCGTTGTTGAAGTGAGATGTTGTGAGTCATGCTCATTGTTGCGGTGAGATGTTGTGAGTCATGGTATTTTTTGCAGTGAGAATTTGTGAGTCATGGTCTTTTTTGTAGTGAGATATTGTGAGTATTTGTTGTTTACCTGGTGTTTACCTGGAGAGAGTTCCGGGGGTCAACGCCCCTGCGGCCCGGTCTGTGACCAGGCCTCCTGGTGGATCAGAGCCTGATCAACCAGGCTGTTGCTGCTGGCTGCACGCAAACCAACGTACGAGCCACAGCCCGGCTGGTCAGGGTCCGACTTTAGGTGCTTGTCCAGTGCCAGCTTGAAGACTGCCAGGGGTCTGTTGGTAATCCCCCTTATGTATGCTGAGAGGCAGTTGAACAGTCTCGGGCCCCTGACACTTATTGTATTTTCTCTTAACGTGCTAGTGACACCCCTGCTTTTCATTGGGGGGATGGTGCATCGTCTGCCAAGTCTTTTGCTTTTGTATTGAGTGATTTTCGTGTGCAAGTTCGGTACTAGTCCCTCTAGGAATTTCAAGGTGTATATAATCATGTATCTCTCCCGCCTGTGTTCCAGGGAATACAGGTTTAGGAACCTCAAGCGCTCCCAGTAATTGAGGTGTTTTATCTCCGTTATGCGCGCCGTGAAGGTTCTCTGTACATTTTCTAGGTCAGCAATTTCACCTGCCTTGAAGGGTGCTGTTAGTGAGCAGCAATATTCCAGTCTAGATAGAAGAAGTAACCTGAAGAGTGTCATCATGGGCTTGGCCTCCCTAGTTTTGAAGGTTCTCATTATCCATCCTGTCATTTTTCTAGCAGATGCGATTGATACAATGTTGCAGTGAGATGTTGTGAGTCTTTGTTGTAGTGAGATGTAAGTCTGATGAAATGATATGTTGTGAGTCTTTGTTGTAGTGAGATGTTGTGAGTATTTGTTGTAGTGAGATGTTGTGAGTCTTTGTTGTAGTGAAATGTTGTGAGTCTTTGTTGTAGTGAGATGTTGTGAGTCTTTGTTGTAGTGAGATGTTGTGAGTCTTTGTTGTAGTGAGATGTTTTGAGTTTTTGTTGTAGTGAGATGTTGTTAGTCTTTGTTGTAGTGAGATGTTGTGAGTCTTTGTTGTAGTGAGATGTTGTGAGTCTTTGTTGTAGTGAGATGTTGTGAGCCTTTGTTGTAGTGAGAGTTGTGAGTCTTTGTTGTAGTGAGATGTTGTGAGTCTTTGTTGTAGTGAGATGTTGTGAGTCTTTGTTGTAGTGAGATGTTTTGAGTTTTTGTTGTAGTGAGATGTTGTGAGTCTTTGTTGTAGTGAGATGTTGTGAGTTTTTGTTGGGGTGAGAGGGTTGTTAGTCTTTGTTGTAGTGGATTTTGTGAGCCCTTTGGGTTGTGGGTAAATTGGTTTTTTATTTCCTTTGTTGTAGTGTTTTTTTGGGAGTCTTTTTGTTTACCTGGAGTTTCCCTGGAAAGATTTCCCGGGGGGTCACCGCCCCCGCGTTCCCCCGGTCGGGTGCCCCGGGCCCTCCTGGTTGATCAGGGGACGGATCAACCAGGCTGTTATTTGCTGGCTGCACGCAAACCAATTTTCGAGCCACACCCGGCTGTTCGGGAACCGACTTTGGGTGCTTTTTAGTCCCACTTGAAGCCTCCCCGGGGGCCCTAGGAAACCCCCCCTTTATGTATGCGGGGGGCAGTTTAACAGTCTCGGGCCCCCGGGAAAATTATTTTTTTGGTTCTTAAGTGCTAGTGACCCCCGCTTTTCTTTGGGGGGGATTTTGCATCGTCTGCCAAGTCTTTTGCTTTCGTAGTGGTTTTTTCGTGTAAGTGTAGTGAGAGGGTGTGAATCTTTGTAGTAGCAGAATGTTTTTATTTCTTGTTGTGTAAATTGTTGGAGTTTTTTGTTGTAGTGAGATGTTGGAGGGTTTTGTTGTAGTGAAAATTTTTTTAAATCTTTGTTGTAGTTGATGTTTTGTCTTTAGTTGAAGTGAAAAAAGAATTTTTTACCCCCAGTGAGTCATTGTAGTAATGAGATGTTGTGAGGCGAGCGTTGTAGAGATGTAGTTTTTTTTAATGAGATGTAGTGAGTCTTTGGGTTGTAGCGAAATGTTGTGAAGTCTTTGTGTAGTGTGAGATGGTGTGTGAGTCTTTGTTGTAGTGAGATGGTATGTGAGTCTTTGTTGTAGTGAGATGTTGGCGGGACTTTGTTTTAGTGAGATGTTTAGTCTATTTTAGTGAGAAGTTTGAATTTTTCGAAGTATTGAGATGTTGTTGAGTTTTTGTTGTAGTAGAGATTTGTGAGAAATTTGTTTAGTGAGATGTTGTGAGTCTTTGTTGTATGAGATATTGTGAGTCATTTGTTGTAGTGAGATGTTGTTGAGTCTTTGGTGTAGTGAGATGTTGCATATTTTGTTGTAGAGAGATGTTGTGAGTCTTTGTTTGTAGTGAGATGTTGTGAGTATTTGTGGTAGTGGAGAATGTTGTGAGTTCTTTGTATGTAGTGAGATGTTGTGATTCATTTGTGTAGAGAGATGTTGAAGTCTTTGTTGTAGTGAAATGTTGTGAGTCTCTTTGATGTAAGTAGATGTTTGTGTGTCTTTGTTGTAGTGAGATGAGTTGTGAATCTTTGTTATAGTGAGATGTTGTGAGTCCTTTGTTGAAGTGGAATGTAGTGAGTTATCGTTGAGTATTGAGATGTGAGTTTTTTTGATTGTATAGTGAGATGTTGTGAGTCTTTTTGTAGTGAGAGACGTTTGTGAGGTCATTTGTTGTAGTGAGATGTTCTGAGTATTGTTGAAGTGAGATGTTCGTGATTCTTTGTTGTAGTTGAGATGTTCTTAGTCTTTTTGTAGTGAAATGTGTGGTGAGTCTTTTGTTGTAGTGAATGTTTTGAGTCTTTGTTTGTAAGGTGAGATGTTGTGAGTCTATTGTTGGTATGAGATTTTGTGATAAGTTTTATTAGTGAGATGTTATTAAGTCTTTGTTGTAGAGAAGGAATGTTTGAGTCTTTGTTGTATTGGATGTTGTGAGCCTTTGTTGTAGTGAGATGTTGTGAGTCATCGTTTTAGTGGGATGTTTAGATTTTTTGTAGTGAGATGTAGTGAGTCTTTGTTGGCAGTGAGATGCCTGTAAGTCTTTGAAGTTGAGAGCAGTTGTGAGTCGTATGTATAGTATAAAGTGTGAGTCTTTGTTGTAGTTTGAAGTTTGAGTATTTGAGTTGTAGCGAGATGTTGTGAGTCTTAGAGTTTGTAGTGGAGAGATTGTGAGTCCTTTGTTGTAGTGCGATGTTGTGATCCTTTGTAGTAAGAGAGATGTTGTGAGTCATCGTTGTAGTGAGATGTAGTTTTTTGTTGTAGTGAGTATGGGGGTTTTTTTTGTGAGTCTTTGTTGTATGAGTTTTGTGAGTCTTTGTTTAATGATAATGTTGTGATCTTTGTTGTACTGAGATGTTGTGAGTATTTCTTGTAGTATATAGTTGTGCAGTCTTTGTAGTAGTGGAAAAGGAAATGTTGAGTCTTCGATGTAGTGAATGAGTTGCGATTTTTTTTTTTGTAAGTGAGAGGTTTGTTGAGTCTATGGCCGTATTTAGATGTTGTGAGTTTTTGTTGTGAATGTTGTGAGTCATTTTTGTAGGAGAACGTTTTTTGAGTCTTTGTTGTAGTTGAAATGTTCTGAGTATTTGAGTTGAGTGAGATGTATGTGAGTCTTTGTTGTATTGAGATGTCTCTGAGTCTTTGTTGTAGTGAAATGATTATTCATTGATGTAGTGAATTTTTTGAGTTCATATGTTGTATGAGAATGTTGTGAGTATTAGTTGTAGAGAGAAGATATGAGTCTATTGTTGTATTGAGATGTTGTGAGTGATTTGCTGTAGTGAGATGTTTTGAGTATTTGTTGCAGTGAGCTGTTGTTGATCTTTGTTGTAGAGGAGATGTTGTGAGTCTTTGTTGTAGTGAGATTGTTTGTGGAGTCCTTGTTGTAGTGGTGGTGTTGGTGAGTCTTTGTTGGTTGTGAGATGGTTGTGAGTCTATCTTGTAGTGAGAATGAGTGAGTCACGTGTGTAGTGAGATTGAAGTATTTCGTTGTTGAGCTGTGAGTCTTTGTTTGTAGAGAGATGTTGTGAGACTTTGTTTAGTGAGAAGATTGTGTGTCTTTGTTTCAGTGAGATATGTGGTGATTCTTTTGTATTATGGTATGATGTTGATGAGACTTTGTTTTAGTGAGAAGTTGTGAGTCTTTGTTGTAAGTGAGATGTGAGTCTTTGTTGTAGTGAAGGATGTAGTGAGTCATTTTTTGTTTTAAATTAGTGAGATGGTATGTGAGTCTTGTTGTAGTGAGAAGTTTGTGAGTCTTTGTTGTCGTGAGATGTTGTGATTTTTGTAAGTGAAGATGTTTGAGTCTTTGTTGTATTAGAGATGTTGTGAGGCTAGTCGAATTGGAGATGTTGTGAGTCTTGTTGATAGTGGGATGTTGGGAGTCTTTGTGAAGTGGAATGTTGTGAGTCTTTGTATGAAGTGAATTTTTGAGTCTTTGGTTGTAGTGGATATGAGTTATCAGACTTTGTTGTAGATGATATGTTTGAGAGTCTTTGTTGAAGTGGGATGTTGTGATCTTTGTTGTAGTAAAGATGTTTTGAATCTTTTGTTTGTAGTGAGATGTTACAGACCTTGATGTATGAGATGTATTGAGTCCATGGTTTTCCTTCCTTGTAGTCAGAAGTTATGAGTACACTTTCTTTGTTTTAATGAGAAGAATGTGATCATGGACTTGTTTAGTAAGTAAGCTGTGAGACTTGTTACAGTGAGCAGTTTTAAGTCTTTGATAGTTTAGGTGATGTTAAGTCTGGTTGTAAATGGATGTTGTGAGTCTTTGTTGTAGTGAGATTTTTGGATTCTTTGTGTTGTGAGATTGTTGTGATTCTTGTTGTAGTGAGATGTTGTGAGTCATGTTGTTTTGTGAGTAATGTTGTTTTGTTGTAGTGCTAGACTTGTGAGTCATGGACTTTATTGTAGTGAGATGTTTTCAGTCATGGTCCTTTATTGTAGTAGATGTTTTCCATGTCCATGGGTCCTTGTTGTAGTGAGATGTTGTCAGTCATGGTCCTTGTTGAAGTGAGATGTAGTGATCTTTGTTTTTTTGTGAGATGTTGTGAGTTTTTTATTTGAATGAATGCTGTAGTCCTGGTCTTTGTTAAAGTTAGACGTTTGAGTCATGGTGAATTGAGTTAAAGCTAGATTATGTGAGACATTTTCGTTGTTTCAGTGAACTGTGGTGATTAATGGTCCTTTGCTGCTGTAAGAAGTTGTGAGTCATTGAACTTTGTTTCATTTGAGAATATTGTGAGTCGTGGTCTTTCTTGGAATGAAAGTACTAGTCATGGTCTTTGTTGTTGAGAAATGTGTGAGTAATGTGTTTGTTGTAGTGAGAAGTAAGATATTGAGAAACATGGTATTTGTTGTAGTGAGAAGAAGTTTAGCGAGTCATGTTCTTTGTTTTGTGACAAGATGTCTGTGAAAATAACATTATCATTGTTGGTAGTGAGAATGTTGTGAGTCATGTCTTTGATGTAGTGAAATGTTGTGCAGAGATGGTATTTGGTCGTAGTATGATGTGAGTTCTTTGTTGTAGTAAGATGTTGTAAAAGCTTAGAATGTAGTGAGAACTCTTGTGAGTCATGGTCATTGTTGTAAACAGAAGTTGTGAGCATAGCCTTTAATGTAGATGATAAGATGTTGTGATTCTTGTCCATGTTGTAGTGAGATGTGTGAGTCTGTCTTCGTTGTAAATTGATCAGACCTTTGTTGTAGAGATGTTGTGAGCTTTGTTGTAGAGATGTGTGAGTCCTTTGTTGTAGTGGAGATGCTGTGCGTCTTTTTGTACAAGATATTGTGGATTCATGTGTTTGTATGCAGTGAGATGATGAGAGTCATGGTCTTTGTTGGTCGTGAGACGTTTTGAGTCTTTGTGTAGAGATATTGTGAGTCTTTTTCAGTAGAGAGATGTAGTGAGTCTTTGTTGAAGTGAGATGTTGTTGTCTTTTGTTGTAGAGAGATGTTGTGATCCATGTTGTAGTGAGATTTGTGAGTCAACACCGATTGATGTAGTAAATGTTGTGAGTCATGTCTTTGTAGTAGTGAGATGTTGATAGTCATGGTCATTGTTGTAGTCACTAAGAATTTGTGGGTGATAATCTTTTGTAGAGACGAGTAAGATGTTTGTGAAGACCAGGTCTATTTGTAGTCCGAAAATGTTGAAGTCAAAGTCTTTGTTTGTAGTGAGATTTTGTGAGTCTTGTGATAGTTTGAAGTGAGAAGATGTTCTGAGACATGGAGTATATAGTTATAGTCAGAAGATGTTGTGAGTCATGGTGTATGGTTGTAGTCAGGAGATGTTTTGAATGGATGTCTTTGTTGATTGAAGAGATTGAGTCATTGTGATTGTTGTAGTCCCAGAAGATGTGAGTCCATGGTCTTTTTTAATATTCAGCATATTGTCATTCATGGTTGATTGTTTGTCAGGCAGTAGATTTTTGAGTTAAGTTGTATTTGTTGTAATCAGAAGATATTCTGAGTCATAAAATTCAATGTTGTGAGAAGCAAGTGTGATCATGGTGTTAGTTAATAAGTCAAAAGAAGTTGTGAGTCATGGTGTTCTTTTCGTCAAAAGACGTTTGTGAATCATTGGTGTTTGGTGGTAGTCATAAGATGTTTGTAGTCAAGGTGCTAGCTATTGTGAGAAGATGTGAGTCTTAGGTGTTATGTATGGAGTCAGAAGAAGTTGATGGGTCATGGTCTTTATTATAGTCAGAAGATGTTGTGATTCATTGGTGTTTTTGTTTAAAGATCAGAAGATGTAGTGAGTCATGGTGTTTGCCTGTATGAGAAAGACGATGTGAATAAGTGTGATTGTTTATGTAGTCAGTAAGATGTTGTGGGTCATTGTGTTTGTTGTAGTCAGCTGTTGGAGTCCATAGTCCATTGTTGTAGTGAGAAGATGATGTGATCCATGCTGGTATTATAGTCAGAGGATGTGAGTCATGGTGTTTTCTTGTTAGTGAAAAGATGTTGTTATTCATGGTGTTTAGATATTGTGAAAAGATGAAGTGATCATGGTGTTTGTTGTAAAGTGAAAAGATGTGAGTCATGGTGATTGTTGTGGTCCGAAGACGTCGTTGTATCATGGTGTATGGTTGCAGTCAGTTGATGTGTGAATCGTGGTCTTTGTTATAAATTGAGGGAAGCTGTGAGGGAGCATTGTGTATGTTTTGTGCAAAGATCAATTTCATGGGGTTTGTTGTAGTCAAAGATTGTTGTGAGTCATAGTACTTTGTTGTAGTGAGTAGATGTTGTGAGTCATGGTCTTTGCAATATATTCAGAAATTTTGTGAGTTATGGTTCTTTGCTATATATATCTCAGAATATATTGTGAGTCATTGTGGATGTTGCAGTCAAAAGATTGTATGAGTCAGGTGAGTTTTGTGGCTGTCAAAGATGTGAGTCATGGAGTTTGTGGCTGCAGAAGATGTGAGTCATGGTGTTATGTGGCTGTCAGAAAGATGTGAGTCATGGTGTTTTTTTAGTCAGAAAGATGTTCGTGATTCATGGTGTTGTCGTAGTGAAGGATGGTGATCACTGTGTTTGTTGTAGTCAGAAGATGTTGTAAGGATCATTGTAATTTGTAAGTAGTCAGAAGATGAGTGAGTCATGGTGTAAGTTGTTTGTCACAAGATGTGAGTCATAGTGTTTTGTTATGTAGTCCAGAATATGTTGTGAAGCCATGGTGTTTCTTGCAGTCAAAGATGTGATCCATGTGGTTTGTTGTAATCATAATATGATGTGAGTCATAGTGTTTAGTTGTAGTCAGTAGATGTTGTTGAGTCATGTTCGTTTGCAGTAGTCAGAATAAGGTTCTTAGTCGAAATCTGTATTGTTGTGAGAAGGTTTGTGAGTCATGGTTTTAAATCAAAGATGTTGTGACGAATGGTGTTTCTTATTGGAGAAGACGTTGTGAGCATGGTGCTCGTTTGTAGTCAGAAGGATGTGAAACATGGTGTTTAGATGTGTTAAAGATGTTGTGAGTCATTGTGCTTGTTATAGTGAAAGATGTTGAGCCTTTGTGTTTGTTGTAGTCAGAAGATGTTGTGGGTCATGGTCTCATTTATTAGTCGAAAGAGTTTGAAATCATGTGTGATTGTTGAAGTCAGAAGATGTTGTGAGTCTATGATTTTGTTGAAGTCCGAAGATGTTGTGGGTTAATTGTCTTTTGTAGTTGAGAAATGTTGCGAGTTCCATGATGTCCTTTGTTGTAGTGAGGAGATTGTGCGTCAATTGTAGTATTGTGCAGTGAGAATAAGATGCAGTGATACATTTTCTGTTGTAGTGAGGAAGATGTTTAGAGTCCTGGCCCTTTGTGGTTGTGTGAAGATTGAGTCAGGTCTTGTTGTAGTGAGAAGATGTTGTTGATTCTGGTGTTTGTTTGTATTAGTAGATGTTGTGAGTCATGTTGTATTGTTTTAGTTGACAAAATATGAGTATGGTTTACTTTGCTGTAGGTCAGAAATGTTGTGAGTCATGGTGTTTGCTGTCATTGCTTGTAGTCAGAAGTTGTTGTGAGACTGGTGTTTGTGTATAGTGAGATGTGAATCATGTTGTATTGTTATAGTGAGATTGTGATTCATGGTGCTTGTTAATAGTGAGAAAGATGTGAATCACGGAGTTTGCTGTAGCAGAAGATGTATGTGAGCCATGGTGTTAGTTATAGTGAGAAGATATGATCTGCGTATTGTATGTAGTCCAGAAAATGTTGTGAGTCATGTGTTTGTTGTAGTGGAAATGTGATCATGGTGTTTGTTTAAGTTCAGATGGTTTATGAATCATGTATCTATTGTTGTAGTGAAAGATGTGAGTCATGGCGTTTGTTGAAATGAGAAAAGACTTGTGAGTCATTGTCTTTGTGTTGTCAGAAGATTTTTGTGATCCATTGTGTTTGTTGTAGTCACTAGATGTGAGTCATGGTGTTTGTTGTAGTCAGAAGATGTTTTGAGTCATAGTCTTTTTTGTAGTGAGAAGATATTGTAAGTCATTGTGTTTGTTATAGTCAGAAGATGTTGTGAGTCATGTTTTTGTTGTAGTCAGATAAAAAAAATATTTTTGTTTCATGGTGATAGTTGTAGTGAGAGGATGTGATCATTGTTATGGGGCTATAGGACCCAACATGTATTTATAAGTAACAGTTACTCTGGAATACCTAATTATATTGAATTGATGGGGACTCAGTTCTAAATATCATAAGGGCTGATCAACCTTATGACTGAGAGGCAGCTGGGTCAAGCCTTTTTTCTCAATATAATAGGTTATACTATACACACACACACACAAATTAAACAAATAGTTAATAAAGTTTGTATTTCTTTTTGGTAACAGTAAAATAAGGTATAGTAGAATTGTGGTAACAAGAGAACTGTGCTTGGCAACAGTCTTTTATTTTGGTGGGAGGAGTTTAGCTAGGCTCCTCCCTCTCTCCCCTTCTCTCTCTCTCTCTTCTCTTGTGGACATGGAGGTGGCAAGATCTCTGGGTCCTTCTTTCTATCTTTTGGGGCATTATGTGTGCTCCAGGGGTGAGTTTTTATAATTTAAGTTGTGGCCACCATACCCAGGGTGACTAAAGCGTGTCAAAACACTGGTTAGCCCAGAGTTATGTCAAGAAGAGAGGACAAAAGTTGTTGGGATACACCATGTGGGAGAACAGCTATGGAGTGTGTAGATCTTTGTTTTGAAAGTGTGAGGCTGTAATTGTATATTCTGTACATATCTATTGAGAATACAGTTATATTTTTATAGTAGTAGTTTACATAACCTGTGAAGAGGGCTGGTGAGAGGATATCAGACACTCTAAGATGATCAGCCATGATGTAAGTATTACCCCTAGACAGATAAGGCCATTAAGTAAAAAGCTACCCCACACTAGAACATGTAGTGAGAACCTTACTATCAAAGTAATAAGGGACAAACCAACGTAACATGGGCCCATGTTACAACTTTATAAACTACTTGTTTATATTGTGTGTGTGTGTGTGTATAGTATAACCTATTATATTGAGAAAAAAGGCTTGACCCAGCTGCCTCTCAGTCACAAGGTTGATCAGCCCTTATGACATTTAGAACTGAGTCCCCATCAATTCAATATAATTAGGTATTCCAGAGTAACTGTTACTTATAAATACATGTTGGGTCCTATAGCCCCATAACAGTCATGGTGTTTGTTGTAGTGAGAAATTTTTTTGAATCATTGTGTTTTTTGTCGTCGGAAGATGTGAGTCATGGTGTTTGTTATAGCCAGAAGGAAAATGGTGGCTGTGAATATGTACTTACGATCAATATTTTTCATCAAAATTGAGGAGAGAATATTTAGAATAACAATTAGATAATGTTGCAATATACAAATGATAATTTTGGAAGAGTGATGAGGAAGGTGTGAAGGATATACTATGAAGGATGGATGGAAGGTATATCGGATATCCTAAGAAGGAGTGAAGGATTTTATGTATTAGAGAATTTTAAGTGTGAGATGATAGTGTCTATACTCACCTAATTGTACTCATCTAATTGTTGTTCCAGGGGTCGAGACACAGCTCTTCGCACCCGCCTCTTCACTGATTGCTTCTAGGTCCTCTCTATCTCCGCTTCCAGAGCTCTGTCATTCCTCGTCTTAAAGCTATGCATAGTTCCTGGCTCCACTACATCACTTGTTAGGCTATTCCACTTCCTAACGACTCTATGACTGAAGAAATACTTCCTTACATCCCTATGACTCGTCTGAGTCTTCAGCTTCCAATTGTGACCCCTTGTTTCTGTGTCCCTTCTCTGGAACAACCTGTCTCTGTCTACCTTATCTATTTCACACAGTATTTTGTATGTCGTTATCATGTCTCCCCTGACCCGCCTGTCCTCCAATGTCGTCAGTCCGATTTCCCTCAACCTTTCTTCGTAGGACATACCCCTGAGCTCCGGAAATAGCCTTGTTGCAAACCTTTGCACTTTCTCTAATTTCTTGACAGGTTTGACCAGGTGTGGGTTCCAAACTGGAGCTGCATACTCCAGTATGGGCCTAATGTACACAGTGTACAGTGTCTTGAACGATTCCTTACTAAGGTATCGGAACGCTCTTCTCAGGTTTGCCAGGCGCCCGTATGCTGCAGCAGTTATCTGGTTGATGTGTGCCTCCAGAGACATGCTCGGTGTTATGGTCACCCCAAGATCTTTCTACTTGAGCGAGGTTTGCGGTCCTTGGCCACCTAGTCTATACTCTGTCTGCGGTCTTCTTTGCCCTTCTCCGATCTTCAAGACTTTGCACTTGGCAGGGTTGAATTCAAGAAGCCAGTTGCTGGACCACGTGTCCAGCACGTGGGGATAGACTCTCTGAGTCTATCCCTTCCATCATGTCATTCACATATACCAGAAACAGCACTTGTCCTAGGACCGACCCCTGTGGGACCCCGCTCGTCACAGGTGCCCACTGTGATACCTCATCCAGTACCATGACTCGTTGTTGCCTCCCTTCAGGGATTTTTC
>NC_069425.1:7813839-7845303 GCF_026875155.1 Cherax quadricarinatus | reverse complement strand
TTTTAAAATTTCACTCACATAAAAGCACTAGTTGCAGGCAATTTCTTTACCAAATCGTCATGCAACTGCCTAGCCTTTTCACAAATGATCGCTTGAGAGATGTTATCTCTTGCTATCTGTTTTTCATTTATCCACACCAATAATAGTCTCTCAACATTTTCTAACACTTGCGGTCGCTGTTTCGTAATCACAGTTGCACCTTTTGCAAGAACAGTTTCCTTGATTGCCGTTTTCCTGGTCACTATAGTAGAGATGGTTGATTGGGGTTTACTATACAACCTTTATAGATGAATGGTTCAGAGAACCGACATGTTGATAAATTAGACACATGTGCAACTCTTGGGTATCTTTATTGAGGAAACGTTTCGCCACACAGTGGCTTCATCAGTCCATACAAAGGAGAATCTTGAATGGGAGGAGAATGAGGTAATCAGTCCCTCAACCTTGAGTCGATGTGCTCAGTCCATCAATCTTGAATAGAATACGGCATACGTGCTGAGAAGGAGCTTATAAACCGTTGGCAGGAGAGGTGCAGCAGTCAGAGGTAGTGTAACATTTGTTCAATGTTGAAGTAGGTTGTGCCCAAGAATTAGGCAAGCGAAGAATTCCCAAGTATTAAGATCCCAAGAAGATGCAGTGTCTGACAGGTTTATAGATGAATGGTTCAGAGAACCGACATGTTGATAAATTAGACACATGTGCAACTCTTGGGTATCTTTATTGAGGAAACGTTTCGCCACACAGTGGCTTCATCAGTGGCGAAACGTTTCCTCAATAAAGATACCCAAGAGTTGCACATGTGTCTAATTTATCAACATGTCGGTTCTCTGAACCATTCATCTATAAACCTGTCAGACACTGCATCTTCTTGGGATCTTAATACTTGGGAATTCTTCGCTTGCCTAATTCTTGGGCACAACCTACTTCAACATTGAACAAATGTTACACTACCTCTGACTGCTGCACCTCTCCTGCCAACGGTTTATAAGCTCCTTCTCAGCACGTATGCCATATTCTATTCAAGGTTGATGGACTGACCACATCGACTCAAGGTTGAGGGACTGATTACCTCATTCTCCTCCCATTCTTCAAGATTCTCCTTTGTATGGACTGATGAAGCCACTGTGTGGCGAAACGTTTCCTCAATAAAGATACCCAAGAGTTGCACATGTGTCTAATTTATCACTATACAACCTGACCAGCTCCGGCACACGCACTCCACTTTCGTACTTTGCAATTATCTCTTTCTTCATTTCAATAGTCATTAGCACCTTTTTTCTTGAAGGGTTGGCACTAGAAGCTTTCTTGGGGCCCATGGTGACTTACTTTGCAGAAACAAGCACCAAAAACAGTGATAATATGGAATGTACCGAATGTATCCTTAGATGCACGCAAACTGGCTGGCTTGTAAACACTGGCACACACTGGGCAGTTCAGGCCACACGTGGACACGTCTCCTATGAATCGCATCGAATACTGGGTTTTCAATCGGATGCCGAGGCAAAATTTTTGTGATAAAATGCATCGAATGCCGGATTTATCGAATACCGATGCCATCAAATACCGGGGGTCCACTGTACTGGCTTTAAAACCTGGAGTTTACCTGCAGAGAGTTCCGGGGGTCAACGCCCCCGCGGCCCGGTCTGTGACCAGGCCTCCTGGTGGATCAGAGCCTGATCAACCAGGCTGTTGCTGCTGGCTGCACGCTAACCAACGTACGAGCCACAGCCCGGCTGATCCGGAACTGATTTTAGGTGCTTGTCCAGTGCCAGCTTGAAGACTGCCAGGGGTCTGTTGGTAATCCCCCTTATGTGTGCTGGGAGGCAGTTGAACAGTCTTGGGCCCCTGACACTTATTGTATGGTCTCTTAACGTGCTAGTGACACCCCTGCTTTTCATTGGGGGGATGGTGCATCGTCTGCCAAGTCTTTTGCTTTCATAGTGAGTGATTTTCGTGTGCAAGTTCGGTACTAGTCCCTCTAGGATTTTCCAGGTGTATATAATCATGTATCTCTCCCTCCTGCGTTCCAGGGAATACAGGTTTAGGAACCTCAAGCGCTCCCAATAATTGAGGTGTTTTATCTCCGTTATGCGTGCCGTGAAAGTTCTCTGTACATTTTCTAGGTCGGCAATTTCACCTGCCTTGAAAGGTGCTGTTAGTGTGCAGCAATATTCCAGCCTAGATAGAACAAGTGACCTGAAGAGTGTCATCATGGGCTTGGCCTCCCTAGTTTTGAAGGTTCTCATTAATCCATCCTGTCATTTTTCTAGCAGATGCGATTGATACAATGTTATGGTCCTTGAAGGTGAGATCCTCCAACATGATCACTCCCAGGTCTTTGACGTTGGTGTTTCGCTCTATTTTGTGACCAGAATTTGTTTTATACTCTGATGAAGATTTAATTTCCTCATGTTTACCATATCTGAGTAATTGAAATTTCTCATCGTTGAACTTCATATTGTTTTCTGCAGCCCACTGAAAGATTTGGTTGATGTCTGCCTGGAGCCTTGCAGTGTCTACAATGGAAGACACTGTCATGCAGATTCGGGTGTCATCTGCAAAGGAAGACACGGTGCTGTGGCTGACATCCTTGTCTATGTCGGATATGAGGATGAGGAACAAGATGGGAGCGAGTACTGTGCCTTGTGGAACAGAGCTTTTCATCGGACTTTACTCTGTTGACGACTACTCTCTGTGTTCTGTTAGTGAGGAAATTATAGATCCATCAACCGACTTTTCCTGTTATTCCTTTAGCACGCATTTTGTGCGCTATTACGCCATGGTCACACTTGTCGAAGGCTTTTGCAAAGTCTGTATATATTACATCTGCATTCTTTTTGTCTTCTAGTGCATTTAGGACCTTGTCGTAGTGATCCAATAGTTGAGACAGACGGAGCGCCCCTGTTCTAAACCCATGTTGCCCTGGGTTGTGTAACTATGGGTTTCTAGATGGGTGGTGATCTTGCTTCTTAGGACCCTTTCAAAGATTTTTTATGATATGGGATTTTTAGTGCTATTGGTCTGTAGTTCTTTGCTGTTGCTTTACTGCCCCCTTTGTGGAGTGGGGCTATGTCTGTTGTTTTTAGTAACTGTGGGACGACCCCCGTGTCCATGCTCCCTCTCCATTGGATGGAAAAGGCTCGTGATAGAGGCTTCTTGCAGTTCTTGAGTTCATGAGTCTGGCCCTGGGCAGAGTGCATGGGCATGTATTTATCGCCTTTCGAAGTCATTTGGATCAGGATAACATCGGATAGGCTTGTGTTAATCAAATTTTGTGGCTCTCTCATAAAAAATTCATTTTGATCTTTGACTCTCAGTCTGGTTAGCGGCTTGCTAAAAACTGAGTCATATTGGGGCTTGAGTAGCCCCACTCATTTCCTTGCTGTCATCTGTGTAGGACCCATCTTGTTTAAGTAGGGGCCCAATACTGGACGTTGTTCTCCATTTTGATTTGGCATAGGAGAAGAAAATACTTTGGGTTTCTTTCGATTTCATTTATGGCTTTTAGTTCTTCCCGCGTTCCTGACTCCTAAGGATTCTTTTAGCTTAAGTTCGATGCTTGCTATTTCTCTGACCATGTCTCCCTACGCATTTCAGATATATTGACCTCTTTTAGCCGCTCTGTTATTCTTTTCCGTCGCCTGTAAAGGGAGCGCCTGTCTCTTTCTGTTTTACATCTACTCCTTCTTTTTCTTAGAGGAATAAGCCTTGTGCATACATCGAGTGCCACCGAGTTAATCTGTTCTAGGCATAAGTTGGGGTATGTGTTGCTTAGTATATCTTCCCAGCTTATATCGGTTAGGACTTGGTTTATTTGGGTCCCACTTTATGTTTTTGTTATTGAAGTTGAATTTGGTGAATGCTCCTCGTGACTAATCTCATTATGTGGGGTCTGGGCTCCGCGCATACATACTGAACCTCAATTATGTTGTGATCTGAGTATATTGTTTTTGTATGGTGACATTTCTTATCAGATCATCATTGTTAGTGAAGATGAGGTCTATGTATTCTCCAGTCTAGTAGGCTCTATTATTTGCTGGTTTAAATTGAATTTTTTTGGGAGAGATTTAAAAGCTCGCCTGAGTGTGAGTTTTCATCAGAGCTGCCTCCTGGTGTTATTACTGCAACAATATTATTTGCTATATTTTCCTCCATTTTAGGTGCCTTAAGTTGAAATCCCAGGGGCAAGATGTTGGGGGGCAGGGCTGGAAGGTTTTCCAGACAGTGGTCAATTTTTAACAGCTGTTCCTGGAATTGCTGGGATGTTGCATCCGGAGGCTTGTAGACTACCACAATGACTAGTTTTGGTTCTCGACCTTTACTGCTAAAACTTCCATTACATCATTTGAGGCATTTAGCAGTTTGTGCAAACAAGTGACTCTGTAATGTACAGGCTAACCCCCCCCCTTTTGCCTGTTCACTCTGTCACATCTGTATAGGTTGTAACCTGGGATCCATATTTCGTTGTCCAAGTGATCCTTTATGTGGGTCTCAGTGAAAGCCGCGAACATTGCCTTTGCCTCTGCAAGCAGTCCACGGATGAAAGGTATTTTGTTGTTTGTTGCTGGCTTTAGACCCTGTATATTTGCAAAGAAGAATGTTATCGGACTGGTGGTATTGTTGGTACTGGGGGGGGATTTTTTTTTCCGGCATTAGTATCTGTATCTGTTGGTTTGGAGTGGAGGCCATCGACTGTGGTTCCACTCCAGGAATGACTGGAGTTGGTGTACGATTTCTGCCATTTCCTGCCAGTTTTTTTTTCCTTCCTGGCACTAAAAAACCTCTCCCTCTTGAGTGGCTGTGACTACCCAGGTATTCCCATGGCCTGGATGTTTTGTATCTTTTTGTCCCCTTTAGATGGTATGCCTGGCAATTTAAGTTATAGCACAGTCTTTCCTGTACTGAAGAGGTACACATTTCAGGGTGAAAAAGCTTACAGGAAGGGAGTTTGCATTTTCCTGTTGTCATATGGGCATGGCATTTTCTAGGGTGGTCATAGTTGCACGTCCCATCTGTTTTTTCCAGAAAAATGTTGTTTTTTTTTTCAAAATATTCGGAGCGCTGGCAGTGAAAGCATAGATCTACGTTTGGACAGTTTAAGGGTTAACTGTGGTAGACCCTGAAACAAAAATTCCTGTTTGTGTGTGGGAAGATTTTGAAAAAAAAAAGTTCTTACAGATTGATAGTTTGTTTGAATAAGACTAAAATGAGAAAATCTGATAAAAAAAAAATGATCATTAATCAGGAATAGCAACATTAAAGTGCCAGCAATGTTTACACTTTTACAATTTTTGACACTAATACAGTAGACCCTTATATTACACTTTAGTTACGTTCTTGAAAATGCCGTTGTTATGGGGCTATAAGTTTATAAGTAACAGTTACTCTGGAATACCTAATTATATTGAATTGATGGGGACTCAGTTCTAAATGTCATAAGGGCTGATCAACCTTATGACTGAGAGGCAGCTGGGTCAAGCCTTTTTTCTCAATATAATAGGTTATACTATACACACACACACACAATTTAAATAAGTAGTTTATAAAGTTGTATTTCTTTTTGTAAAAGTAAAATTAACGTGTGGTAGAATTGTGGTAACTGGAGAATTGTGCTTGGCAACAGTCTTTTGTTTTGGTGGGAGGAGCTTAGCTAGGCTCCTCTCTTTCCCTCTCTCTTTCTCTCGCTCTTGTTGACATGGAGGTGGCAAGATCTCTGGGTCCTTCTTTCTATCTTTTGGGGCATTATGTGTGCCCCAGGGGTGAGTTTTTATAATTTAAGTTGTGGCCACCATACCCAGGGTGACTAGAGTGTGTCAAAACACTGGTTAGCCCAGAGTTAGTCAAGAGAGAGAAGGACAAAAGTTAATAAGATACACCATGTGGGAGAACAGCTATGGAGTGTGTTGATCTTTGTTTTGAAAGTGTGAGGCTGTAATTGTATATTCTGTACATATCTGGAGTTTACCTGGAGTTTACCTGGAGAGAGTTTCGGGGGTCAATGCCCCCGCGGCCCGGTCTGTGACCAGGCCTCCTGGTGGATCAGCGCCTGATCAACCAGGCTGTTGCTGCTGGCTGCACGCAAACCAATGTACGAGCCACAGCCCGGCTGATCAGGAACTGACTTTAGGTGCTTGTCCAGTGCCAGCTTGAAGACTGCCAGGGGTCTGTTGGTAATCCCCCTTATGTGTGCTGGGAGGCAGTTGAACAGTCTTGGGCCCCTGACACTTATTGTTTGGTCTCTTTAACGTGCTAGTGACACCCCTGTTTTTCTTTGGGGGGATGGTGCATCGTCTGCCAAGTCTTTTGCTTTCGTATGAGTGATTTTCGTGTGCAAGTTCGGTACTAGTCCCTCTAGGATTTTCCCAGGTGTATATAATCATGTATCTCTCCCTCCTGCTTTTCCAGGGAATACAGGTTTAGAAACCTCAAGCGCTCCCAGTAATTGAGGGTTTTATCTCCTTTTATGCGCCCCGTGAAATTTTCTCTGTACTTTTTTCTGGTCGGCAATTTCACGTGCCTTGAAAGGTGCTGTTAGAGTGCAGAAATATTCCAGCCTAGATAGAACAAGTGACCTGAAGAGTGTCATCATGGGCTTGGCCTCCCTAGTTTTGAAGGTTCTCATTATCCATCCTGTCATTTTTCTAGCAGATGGCGATTGATACAGTTATGGTCCTTGAAGGTGAGATCCTCCGACATAATCACTCCCAGGTCTTTGACGTTGGTGTTTCGCTCTATTTTGTGGCCAGAATTTGTTTTGTACTCTGATGAAGATTTAATTTCCTCATGTTTACCATATCTGAGTAATTGAAATTTCTCATCGTTGAACTTCATATTGTTTTCTGCAGCCCACTGAAAGATTTGGTTGATGTCCGCCTGGAGCCTTGCAGTGTCTGCAATGGAAGACACTGTCATGCAGATTCGGGTGTCATCTGCAAAGGAAGACACGGTGCTGTGGCTGACATCCTTGTCTATGTCGGATATGAGGATGAGGAACAAGATTGAGAATACAGTTATATTTTTATAGTAGTAGTTTACATAACCTGTGAAGAGGGCTGGTGAGAGGATATCAGACGCTCAAGATGATCAGCCATGATGTAAGTATTACCCCTAGACAAATAAGACCATTAAGTAAAAGCTACCCCGCACTAGAACATGTAGTGAGAACCTTACTATCAAAGTAATAAGGGACAACCAACGTAATAGCCGTGCTAGATAAAATCCATGTTATATAAACTGAGCTCCAGGTGTTGCTCTCCCAGTTTTCCCCAATATGTGTTGGGTTACAAGAGCCCAAAATTCATTCAGCTGTTATTTGTCCTGTTTTGGGCTATGTGCTGTTACTTCCTTCTGATCCCTTTCCTGATGAATCATTTAATTAGAGCATACTTCTTGTGCCATTGGTATACCTTATCAACAAGTTTTTGTTCATTCTCTGCTGCATTATACTGCAGCTTGCATTTATTTGCACAAATGGTATACAGTTTGCTCTCTATATCTTTCCTCCTCCCATGCATTCTGTATCTCGGATATTGCGTTTTCGATCTCTACCACCACCCATCTTGTTAGGTGATTTTGACACACCATCATCTGTGGGGAGGGTCCCACTGTGACTGTTGTGGTGATCAGTTGGAGACTTCTCTCGCTTCTCATTCTCTTCATGTTTTAACTACGGGTGCTCCTACCCATTTTGACTCTCACGGTCTCTGTCTCTGCCCCCGGATTTACATGACAGTAATCACTTTCCTATTATTCCTACTTCTAGTGTGTAATCCCTACCGCCTTGTACCCCTTGTTGGCAATTTTGCACAGCGAATTAGGACTTACACTCTCATCTCACCACTTTTTATGGGGAACCTCTTTCGTCCTCTATTGATGAGCTAGTGCATCAGTTTTCAACCTTAATTTTGACTGTGGCATCACATTATATTCCTCAAACCTCAGGCAGGCATTCTCAGACATGCGTGCCTTGGTGGTGTCCTGCATGTGCCCGTGCAGTGCATTTGAAATGTGCTGGGTGGGCTGTTATCGATATAATCAGACCTCAGATCGCCTTTTGGATTTTAAGCAGGCAAAGGCAGTTGCTCGCTGCATCATACACAACATTAAATACACTTGTTAGCAAGACTACGTGTCCACCATTACCTCGTCTTCCACTCTGTGTGCAGTTTGGAAGAAGGTACGGAAGTTGTGTGGCAAGTACACCCTGGACCCAGCTTCCATTTTGCGGGTTGCTGGTGTCAGTGTTGCGGAACCTCTTGAAATTGCCACGGAACTCGGGAACCATCTTGTCCATGTCTCCCAAGGGCTTCATTTTTGTCTCTCATTTCTTTCATCTAAGTCTACCAAGGAGCAATTGCCCTTTGATTTCTCCTCTAATGGAATGGAGCTGTATAACGTACCTTTCACTCTCCTAGAGCTAGAGTCCATGCTTTCCACCTGCTAGTCATTGGCAGCTGCACCTGATTATATTCACTTCAGTATGTTAAAACATTTGGATTCTACTGCCCTTACAGTCCTTTTGTGTCTTTTCAGTCTTATTTGGAAGCGATGGGTTCTCCCTCAACAATGGAAATCTGACATTGTACTACCATTTCACAAACCAGGCACCTCGGGGCTTGATACGTCTCACTATCATTCCATTGCTCTGACCAGTGTAGTCTGCAAGGTGATGGAACGATTGCTGAATAGACATCTGATATGGTATTTGGAGATTCACAATAGTCTTTCTCCTCACCAATATGGCTTTCGCAAGGGCCGCTCTACTTTGGACCCCTTGCTCCACATAGATACGTATGTGTCAAATGCCTTTGCTAACAAACACTCCATCCTAGTAGTCTTTTTTGATCTTGAGAAGGTGTATGACACCACTTGGAGGTATAACATTTTAGCCTAAGCTCTCTCCTTAGGCTTTCCTTACTGCTTTCTTATCTGACTGACATTTTCGTGTCTGGGTTGGTGCCTTGCTTTCCTCAGACTTTGTTCAGTTCAAGGGCGTCCCACAAGATTGTGTCTTTAGCACTACCCTTTTTCTCTTGGCTATAAATGCCCTAACTTCCGTCTTCCATCGCATATTTGGTCATCACTTTATTTGGATGACTTTCACTATACCTTACACAGGCGCTGACCGTCGCTGGGTAGTGGCCTTCCTTCAGGATGCAATTGACCATGTTTCCCATTGGGCCACTTCTGATGGATTTAAATTTTCTAGTACAGTAACCCAGTTCATTACCTTCACTAGATGTCCATTTGTCCCAAATATTCCCTTGTATTTACATGGCTCACGTATTCCAGAATGTGATATGGTCAAGTTTCTTGGCCTTCTCTTCAATCACCGGGTGACATTTCCTCTTTGAATGCTGCTTGTCATCGTCGGCTTAATCTCCTGAAAATTTTTGTGTATCGTTCATGGGTTGCAGATCACCGGACTTTCCTCCATTTACATTCCACCCTAGTCTTGTCCAAGCTGGATTATGGAGACCAAGTCTATTCTGCAGCTTCTTCTACCACTCTCTCTAAGTTAGATCCTCTTATCATCAAGGTCAATGTTTATGCCTTGGTGCCTTTCGTTCATCCCCTGTTGAAAGCCTCTATGCTGAGGTGAATGTCCCTTCCTTAGCTGATTGTCGTGATGCTCATTGCCTTCGTTACTTTGTCCGTTCTCGTGACCTTCATGTTCCGTCTACGTATAGGTTGGTCTTAGACATTAGTAAAAGCCCATTTTTTGTTCGACGCTCCTGCCCTCTCCGACCGTTCTCTCTTCGTCTTCACTCCGGTCTTCTCTCCAGTTGCCTCCCTTGTATGTTCATCTAGTGTGCCTTTTCCTTTCCCCCTTGGGAGGTTCCGACAGTTCATGCCTGTTCTCCTCTACTGCCCTGTGCCAAAGCTCTCCTAGCTACAGCTGCTTCTCGCTCTCTTTTTATGGATCTCTTCCGATCACATGCTTATGCCATTGCTGTTTATACAGATGGTTCTAAATCTTTTGATGGTGTTGGGTTCATGGCGGTGTTCTTGACAATGTTGTCCGAGGACATTTGTTAGACTCGGCTAGTATTTTTACTGCCAAGTTGTATGCCATCCTCATAGCTCTTCTCCGTATTACATATATGTCTCCTTCAACGTTTGTGATCATTTCAGATTCCCTCAGTGCCTTCCAAGCCATTAAACAATTTGATTCCCCTTATCCATTAGTCCTTCGTATTCAACTATGGTTTCACCGTGTGGCTAGCAAAAACAAAGATGTCATTTTCTGTTGGGTCCCTGGACACGATGTGCAGGGCAATGAGCAAGCAGATACTGCTGTGTGGCCAGCAGTACATGACCTTCCGGTTTCCTATAGAGGTATTCCGTTCAGAGGTTATTTTCCAGTCACAATCTGCCCATCTTCACAGCCATTGGCAATAACGGTAGACGGGCATGCACCATAACAAATTGCACTCCATTAAACTGCTTTTAGGTTTGTGGCCATCTTACCACTGTTGCCATACTCAGGACTGCACTCTCCCGTCTCTGCATTGGCCATACTCGCCTTACCCATGGGTATTTCATGGGCCGACACTATTCCTCTTTGTGAGGTTTGCTGGGTCCCTATTTCAGTTCTTCACTTTCTTGTAGATTGCCCGGTTTATTAGCAGGCTCATAGGATTTACCTCCAACACTGCCACTGCCCTGCCCCTCTTACCTTATCTTTCCTTCTTGCAGACGGTCCTGCCTTTGACTTACAATCACTTTTTTTACTTTTTGTCAGCAACTGCTTTACTATTCGAACTTTGACACATAGCCCTTAGCATCCCTTCCATCCCTTTTTTCCCCTCATATCCGATCCCCTCTCCACCTAGCTGTTTATAGCCCCCAACACTATTTTCTGCCCTGCAGCTCTGTACGACCCTTGTCGGTTTAGCGCTTTGTTTGGTTATAATAATAAAAATATATAAACTGAAGAACTTATGGGCAAAATAGGGTTACATTCCTAGGACCCCCAAAAAGCCAAACAACTTACTTTTGACATCATGATCTTACAAAAATAAAAATGATAATATTGTTTTTGTTGCTTAAGACTACAAGTGCAACAGAAATAATATTATTTACATTAAATTGTAGTTACTGGTGTATGTCAATGATTGTGAAGAGAGTGGAGATGCTTGGTGTGGCTCTACTGGGCTGAGGTGGATGGTTGTTGGTTGTCGGCAGAAGTGGATGGTTGAGGTTCTGGTACTGAAGTCAGTGGTTGTATTGGAGTGTGCATAAATTGTGTAATGGATCTCTGGCTTCTACCCTGCGGTACATTTTACAGTTGACAGTAAGGCATCATCACCTGCTCTATACCCTATTTCAAAGCATTGCTGCTAGATTTATCAGGTTCGCCTTCAGTGAAGAAGTTTGCTAGTTTAGCAGCAACATGAAACTGCAAACATAAATGTTGCAATCTTAAGTGTTTTTCTTGAGGTTCGTATTCATTTGTTATCTGCCTCCCTTGTATCTGTGCAGTGAACTCTTGCCAACATTTTCTCTGGTCTCCTGTCTTCATCATCATCATCTAAGAGTTCATTCACATCTTCCTTCATATCTTCAAAACCATCACCTGGTAATCTCCTTGCCAGCTGAACTGTTTCCTGCACCTGGCTCTCAAACAGGGGTGTATCTATGGAAAATAATGCCTATGGAAATGACTGAAATTGCATCCCTGTCCAAACATCTTTTAGATAACTTAATCATAAAATCAGCTCAAAAATACAAGTCAAGATCATTAATCTTTTAATTAACAAATTATGGCACTATTTGAAAATTATAACTGCATCTTCCTTGCTTTTACTGGTTCAAATTGGTCTATGATGGTCTCTCATTCAGCTTTTTTCAGTTGCTTCTCTTTCAACACTCAGCAGAGCAAGATCACTGAGTCTGCCTTGACCCATGGAAGCTCTCAAATACAAAAGTATTAGTTTGAACTTGCTGAATGATCTTTCACAGCTGGCGATGGAAACTGTGATGGTTAACATTTTCTGAATAGCAATGAGAAAATTGGGGAAGAGACACTCGTCTCTATACAGAAAAATAAATTCGAGCTCTTCAGGTCTTGATAGTTTCATGTTGGCCCAATTTGATAGCCACATTCTGCAATCCAAAATTTTTTCACGTGGTTGCTGTCCATCAGCATCAGCCGTACAATTTGCCCAAATTTTTGCACTTTAGGTTGTTACTGTCAGCATCATAACAGTTCCTCAACATCAAGAAGGAACCTAAATTTGTTGTCAGTATCATGCAAACATGCAAAACTTTCATCCGTCTATCTGTGAAAACAGTTTAGTGTTCCTTTCATGACTCTCCATTTCCTCTTTGGCTGTTAACCCAGCATCTCTCGAGTTCTCATCAGCCATTCGTCTCTGATGTCTTTCAACTTTAATAGTATTCCATTCTTGAGAGAGACTGAGTCCTTCGAGTGACTCACTGACCAGTACATCTCTTTCATCATCAGTATGTTCTCAGAAGGCTTTCAAATCTAGGGCAGCATTGTGGAAGTTCATGCAAGGCTCCTGCAGCCTCTATTGAATATGGTGAATGCAAATGAGGTCTTTGTTACAAAATCCTTGCAAAGCCAGAAAATCGTAAACTCAGCATGCAGTTATACAGCTGCCTTGCATCATTTCATGTTTCACTGGTCTCGTTTTCATTGTCTATCATGTCCTGGAGAACTTGAAGTATCTCCTGAAGGTGCTTGCTGATGGGTTTCACTGCTTCTGTCTTTGCATTCCAGGTTTCAGACTCTGTCTTTACGACGACAGGCAAGGCGTTTTTGAGCTTTTCTCAGTGCTGTGTTGAACAAGAGAAAAACACATAGAGAGTTTCGATTGTTCCAGAAAATGTGACCATCACTGTATCCTGCTTGACTGCATATACACCCACCAAGTTGAGTGAGTGATTGTCACAATTCACAAACACTGCCAAGTTTTTTCTGACTTAGAAGTGGTCCATCCATCACAGCAGTGTTGTTAAAGCACTGACCGACAATCTTGTAGCTCCATTTCGTCCTTTAGCTGTTTCAAGATGTCTTCAATCAAGCTCTCAGCATCCTTTTGGCTTAGCTGGATAAAACCAAGGAAAGACTCTTTAATATGGACTGTTTTCCTCTAACAATCAACTTCCACATACTCCACTACTACTGACATCTGCTCACGGTTTGCCTGATCAGAAAGCAAGTTGCTCAACTTGACTCCTGATCAGGCAAACCATAATACTTGGCTTTACGAATGATTCTCAGTAAATTCTAGCGAACAGTAGGTGCTATCAAGTGGACGAATTTGTTCTGGACACCAGGTGAAAGATAAGACATGGATCCAGGATTAATTTCCACATGAGTGAGGTGCTCTTTTATAACAGGGTCAAAGAAGGTCAGTAGTTTCAGTAAGCCAAGTAAATTTCCCAAATTGGAGTCATCATCCAGCTGAAGTGGCTCCCTGCTCATCACAAAGCCAGGTTCCGAGTCACGAGAAATTTTATTCAGTATACCTGGAGAGGCTTTTGGGAATCAAAGCCTGCACGGCCCAGTCTGAGACCAGGCCTCGTGGTGGCTCAGGGTCTGATCAACCAGGCTGTTACTGCTGGCCACATGCAAACTGATGTATGAACCACAACCGGCTGGTAAGGCACTGACTTTAGGTACCTGTCCAGTGCCTTTGAAGACTGCCAGGGATCTGTTGGTAATCCCACTTACGTATGCTGGGAGTCAGTTGAACAGTTTTGGACCCCTGACACTTATTGTGTTGTTGATAAATTAGACACATGTGCAACTCTTGGGTATCTTTATTGAGGAAACGTTTCGCCACACAGTGGCTTCATCAGTCCATACGTAGGAGAAACTTGAAAAACAGGAGGAGAATGAGGTAATCAGTCCCTCAACCTTGAGTCGATGTGTTCAGTCCATCAATCTTGAATAGAATACGGCATATGAGCGGAGAAGCAGCTTATAAACCGTATGGCAGGAGAGGTGCAGCATTCATCTACAAACCTGTCAGACACTGCAACTTCTTGGGATCTTAATACTTAGCAATTCTTCGCTTGCCTAATTCTTGGGCATGACCTACTTCCACATTGAACAAATGTGACACCACCTAAGACTGCTGCACCTCTCCTGCCATACGGTTTATAAGCTGCTTCTCCGCTCATATGCCGTATTCTATTCAAGATTGATGGACTGAACACATTGACTCAAGGTTGAGGGACTGATTACCTCATTCTCCTTCTGTTCTTCAAGTTTCTCCTACGTATGGACTGATAAAGCCACTGTGTGGCGACACGTTTCCTCAATAAAGATACCCAAGAGTTGCACATGTGTCTAATTTATCAACATGTTGGTTCTCTGAACCATTCATCTACAAAACTTATTGTGTCTCTCAGTGTACTCGTGGTGCCCTTGCTTTTCAATGAGGGATTGTTACATTTGCCGAGTCTTTTGCTTTCATGGGGAGTGATTTTTGTGTGCAAGTTTGATACTAATCCCTCTAGGATTTTCCTAGTGAATGTTATCATGTATCTCTCTTGCCTGCATTCCAGGGAATGCAACTCAAGGGACTTAACCATTCCCAGAAATTTAGGTGCCTTATCATACTTACCTAAGTCACCTAATTGTACTCACCTAATTGTGGTTGCAGGGGTTGGGACTCAGCTCCTGGTCCTACCTCTTCACCAAAATGCTACTAGGTCCTCTCTCTCCCTGCTCCATGAGCTTTATCATACCTCATCTTAAAGTTATGTATGGTTCCTGCCTCCACTACATCACTCGCCTGACTGTTCCACTTCCTGAAGAAATACTTCCTAACATCCCTTTGACTCATCTGAGTCTTCAGCTTCCCTTGTTTCTGTGTCCCCTCTCTGGAACATCCTGTCTCTGTCCACCTTGTCTATTCTGTGCAGTATTTTGTATGTCCCTATCATGTCTCCCCTAACCTTTCTGTCCTCCAGTGTCGTCAGACCGATTTCCCTTAACCTTTCATCATAAGACATTCTCTTTAGTTCTGGAACTAACCTTGTCGCAAACCTTTGCACTTTCTCTAATTCATTGACGTGCATAACCCGGTGCGGGTTCCAGACTGGTGCTGTATACACCTACCATCCGACTTACGACCTGCTCAACTTACGACCACTCGACTTACGACCGTGTTTTTTATGCCAAATTTCTGTGAAATAAACAACTATTTGTGTTGTACACAGCGTTTATCCTAAACCTTACAGTATAAAATACAGTACTAACGGCATAAAAAGTAAAGTAAAACATGAAATACCAAAATAAAACAATAAAATAAAGTCATTACAAAAATGTTTTGTTGATATTCAGTAGAGGTTCAGTAGAGGAGAGGTTTTTTAGTGCCAGGAAGGAAAAAAAACTGGCAGGAAATGGCAGAAATCGTATACCAAATCCAGTCATTCCTGGAGTGGAACCACAGTCGATGGCCTCCACTCCAAACCAATAGATACAGATACTAATGCCAGAAAAAAAATTCCCCCTCAGTACCAACAATACCACCAGTCCGATGACATTCTTCTTTGCAAATATACAGGGCCTAAAGCGAGCAACAAACAACAAAATACCTTTCATCCGTAGACTGCTTGCAGAGGCAAAGGCAATGTTCGCGGCTTTCACTGAGACCCACATAAAGGATCACTTGGACAACGAAATATAGATCCCGGGTTACAACCTATACAGATGTGACAGAGTGAACAGGCAAAAGAGGGGGGTTGGCCTGTACATTGCAGAGTCACTTGTTTGCACAGAACTGCTAAATGCCTCAAATGATGTAGTGGAAGTTTTAGCAGTAAAGGTCGAGAACCAAAACCTAGTCATTGTGGTAGTCTACAAGCCTCTGGATGCAACATCCCAGCAATTCCAGGAACAGCTGTTAAAAATTGACCACTGTCTGGAAAATCTTCCAGCTCCTGCTCCCAACATCTTGCTCCTGGGGGATTTCAACTTAAGGCACCTAAAAAGGAGAAATATAGCAAATAATATTGTTGCAGTAATAACACCAGGAGGCAGCTCTGATGAAAACTCACACTCACACGAGCTTTTAAATCTCTGCACAAAATTCAATTTAAACCAGCAAATAATAGAGCCTACTAGACTGGAGAATACACTAGACCTCATCTTCACTAACAATGATGATCTGATAAAAAATGTCACCATATCAAAAACAATATACTCAGATCACAACATAATTGAGGTTCAGACATCTATGCGTGGAGCCCCAGACCGACATAATGAGACTAGTCACGAGGGAGCATTCACCAAATTCAACTTCAATAACAAAAACATAAAGTGGGACCAAGTAAACCAAGTCCTAACCGATATAAGCTGGGAAGATATACTAAGCAACACAGACCCCAACTTATGCCTAGAACAGATTAACTTGGTGGCACTCGATGTATGCACGAGGCTTATTCCTCTAAGAAAAAGGAGGAGTAGATGTAAATAGAAAGAGGCAGGCGCTCCCTTTACAGGCGACGGAAAAGAATAACAGAGCGGCTAAAAGAGGTCAATATATCTGAAATGCGTAGAGAGACACTGGTCAGAGAAATAGCAAGCATCGAACTTAAGCTAAAGGAATCTTATAGGAGTCAGGAATCACAGGAAGAACTAAAAGCCATAAATGAAATCGAAAGAAACCCAAAGTATTTCTTCTCCTACGTCAAATCAAAGTCGAGAACAACGTCCAGGATTGGGCCCTTACTTAAACAAGAAGGGTCCTACACAGATGACAGCAAGGAAATGAGTGAGCTACTCAAGTTCCAATATGACTCAGTTTTTAGCAAGCCGTTAACCAGACTGAGAGTCGAAGATCAAAATGAATTTTTTATGAGAGAGCCACAAAATTTGGTTAACACAAGCCTATCCGATGTTATCCTGACGCCAAATGACTTCGAACAGGCAATAAATGACATGCCCATGCACTCTGCCCCAGGGCCAGACTCATGGAACTCCGTGTTCATCAATAACTGCATGAAGCCCCTATCACGAGCCTTTTCCATCCTATGGAGAGGGAGCATGGACACGGGGGTCGTCCCACAGTTACTAAAAACAACAGACATAGCCCCACTCCACAAAGGGGGCAGTAAAGCAACAGCAAAGAGCTACAGACCGATAGCACTAACATCCCATATCATAAAAATCTTTGAAAGGGTCCTAAGAAGCAAGACCACCACCCATCTAGAAACCCATCAGTTACACAACCCAGGGCAACATGGGTTTAGAACAAGTCGCTCCTGTCTGTCTCAACTTTTGGATCACTACGACAAGGTCCTAAATGCACTAGAAGATAAAAAGAATGCAGATGTAATATATACAGACTTTGCAAAAGCCTTCGACAAGTGTGACCATGGCGTAATAGCGCACAAAATGCGTGCTAAAGGAATAACAGGAAAAGTCGGTCGAAGGATCTATAATTTCCTCACTAACAGAACACAGAGAGTAGTAGTCAACAGAGTAAAGTCCGAGGCAGCTACGGTGAAAAGCTCTGTTCCACAGGGCACAGTACTCACTCCCATCTTGTTCCTCATCCTCATATCCGACTTAGGCAAGGATGTCAGCCACAGCACCGTGTCTTCCTTTGCAGATGACACCCGAATCTGCATGACAGTGTATTCCATTGCAGATACTGCAAGGCTCCAGGCGGACATCAACTGAATCTTTCAGTGGGCTGCAGAAAACAATAGGAAGTTCAACGATGAGAAATTTCAATAACTCAGATATGGTAAACACGAGGAAATTAAACCTTCATCAGAGTGCAAAACAAATTCTGGCCACAAAATAGAGTGAAACACCAACGTCAAAGACCTGGGAGTGATCATGTCGGAGGATCTCACCTTCAAGGACCATAACATTGTATCAATCGCATCTGCTAGAAAAATGACAGGATGGATAATGAGAACCTTCAAAACTAGGGAGGCCAAGCCCATGATGACACTCTTCAGGTCACTTGTTCTATCTAGGCTGGAATATTGCTGCACACTAACAGCACCTTTCAAGGCAGGTGAAATTGCTAACCTAGAAAATGTACAGAGAACCTTCACGGCGCGCATAACGGAGATAAAACACCTCAATTACTGGGAGCGCTTGAGGTTCCTAAAACTGTATTCCCTGGAATGCAGACGGGAGAGATACATGATTATATACACCTGGAAAATCCTAGAGGGACTAGTACCAAACTTGCACACGAAAATCACTCACTACAAAAGCAAAAGACTTGGCAGACGATGCAATATCCCCCTAATGAAAAGCAGGGGTGTCACTAGCACGTTAAGAGACCATACAGTAAGTGTCAGGGGCCCGAGACTGTTCAACTGCCTCCCAGCACACATAAGGGGGATTACCAACAGACCCCTGGCAGTCTTCAAGCTGGCACTGGACAAGCACCTGAAGTCGATTTCTGACCAGCCGGGCTGTGGCTCATATGTTGGTTTGCGTGCAGCCAGCAGCAACAGCCTGGTTGATCAGGCTCTGATCCACCAGGAGGCCTGGTCACAGACCGGGCCGCGGGGGCGTTGACCCCCGGAACTCTCTCCAGGTAAACTCCAGGTAAACTCCAGTGAAGTTCGACTTAAGACCATTTCGACTTACGACCGGTTTCTCGGAACCGAACTCGATCGTAAGTCGGATGGTAGGTGTGCCCCAGTATGGGCCTGCCTTGTAGGGGACAGTTAGTGCACAGCAATATTCCAGACTAGAGAGAAGCTATTTGAAGAGAATCATCATGGGCATGGCATCCCTAGTTTTGAATGTTCTCATTATCCATCCTATCATTTTTCTAGCATATGCAGTAGATACCCTGTTGCGGTCTTTCAAGGTGATAGCCTCTGACATTATTACTCCCAGGTCTTTCATATTATTTTTCTTTCTCTATTGTATGGTTAGAATTTGTTTTATACCCTGATACAGTTTTAATTTCCTCAAGTTTTTCATATCTGAGTAGTTGAAATTTCTCTTCATTGAACTTCATATTGTTTTGAGTGGCCCATTTAAAGATTTGGTTGATGTGTGGTGTCTTCGGTGGAGGATATTGTCATGGCAATTTGGGTGTCATCCTCAAAGGAAGACATGGAACTGTGGCTTACATCTCTGTCTATGTCAGATATGAGGAATGGGATGGGAGTGAGTAATGTGCCTTGTCGAGCAGAGCTTATCACTGAAGCTGCCTTGGACTTTACTCTATTTGCTATTACTCTTTGTGTTCTACTAGGAAGTTATAGATCCATCTACCAACTTTTTCTGTTATTTATTTTGTACACTAATACACCATGGTCACACTTGTTGAAGGCTGTGTATACTTGGAGTTTACCTGGAGAGAGTTCCGGGGGTCAACGCCCCCGCGGCCCGGTCTGTGACCAGGCCTCCTGGTGGATCAGAGCCTGATCAACCAGGCTGTTGCTGCTGGCTGCACGCAAACCAACGTACGAGCCACAGCCCGGCTGATCCAGAACTGACTTTAGGTGCTTGTCCAGTGCCAGCTTGAAGACTGCCAGGGGTCTGTTGGTAATCCCCCTTATGTGTGCTGGGAGGCAGTTGAACAGTCTTGGGCCCCTGACACTTATTGTATGGTCTCTTAACGTGCTAGTGACACCCCTGCTTTTCATTGGGGGGATGGTGCATCGTCTGCCAAGTCTTTTGCTTTCGTAGTGAGTGATTTTCGTGTGCAAGTTCGGTACTAGTCCCTCTAGGATTTTCCAGGTGTATATAATCATGTATCTCTCCCTCCTGCGTTCCAGGGAATACAGGTTTAGGAACCTCAAGTGCTCCCAATAATTGAGGTGTTTTATCTCCGTTATGCGCGCCGTGAAAGTTCTCTGTACATTTTCTAGGTCGGCAATTTCACCTGCCTTGAAAGGTGCTGTTAGTGTGCAGCAATATTCCAGCCTAGATAGAACAAGTGACCTGAAGAGTGTCATCATGGGCTTGGCCTCCCTAGTTTTGAAGGTTCTCATTATCCATCCTGTCATTTTTCTAGCAGATGCGATTGATACAATGTTATGGTCCTTGAAGGTGAGATCCTCCGACATGATCACTCCCAGGTCTTTGACGTTGGTGTTTCGCTCTATTTTGTGGCCAGAATTTGTTTTGTACTCTGATGAAGATTTAATTTCCTCATGTTTACCATATCTGAGTAATTGAAATTTCTCATCATTGAACTTCATATTGTTTTCTGCAGCCCACTGAAAGATTTGGTTGATGTCCGCCTGGAGCTTTGCAGTGTCACAAATGGAAGACACTGTCATGCAGATTCGGGTGTCATCTGCAAAGGAAGACACGGTGCTGTGGCTGACATCCTTGTCTATGTCGGATATGAGGATGAGGAACAAGATGGGAGCGAGTACTGTGCCTTGTGGAACAGAGCTTTCACCGTAGCTGCCTCGGACTTTACTCTGTTGACGACTACTCTCTGTGTTTGTTAGTGAGGAAATTATAGATCCATTGACCGACTTTTCCTGTTATTCCTTTAGCACGCTTTTGTGCGCTATTACGCCATGGTCACACTTGTCGAAGGCTTTTGCAAAGTCTGTATATATTACATCTGCATTCTTTTTGTCTTCTAGTGCATTTAGGACCTTGTCGTAGTGATCCAATAGTTGAGACAGACAGGAGCGACCTGTTCTAAACCCATGTTGCCCTGGGTTGTGTAACTGATGGGTTTCTAGATGGGTTGTGATCTTGCTTCTTAGGACCCTTTCAAAGATTTTTATGATATGGGATGTTAGTGCTATTGGTCTGTAGTTCTTTGCTGTTGCTTTACTGCCCCCTTTGTGGAGTGGGGCTATGTCTGTTGTTTTTAGTAACTGTGGGGACGACCCCCGTGTCCATGCTCCCTCTCCATAGGATGGAAAAGGCTCGTGATAGAGGCTTCTTGCAGTTTTTGATGAACACAGAGTTCCATGAGTCTGGCCCTGGGGCAGAGTGCATGGGCATGTCATTTATCGCCTGTTCGAAGTCATTTGGCGTCAGGATAACATCGGATAGGCTTGTGTTAATCAAATTTTGTGGCTCTCTCATAAAAAATTCATTTTGATCTTCGACTCTCAGTCTGGTTAGCGGCTTGCTAAAAACTGAGTCATATTGGGACTTGAGTAGCTCACTCATTTCCTTGCTGTCATCTGTGTAGGACCCATCTTGTTTAAGTAGGGGCCCAATACTGGACGTTGTTCTCGATTTTGATTTGGCATAGGAGAAGAAATACTTTGGGTTTCTTTCGATTTCATTTATGGCTTTTAGTTCTTCCCGCATTCTTCTGCATTTTGTTTATCCTCTCTAGCATCCAGGATCTCGTCATATGGTCCAGTAGTCGGGACAGGCAGGAGTGACCTGCTCTAAATCCGTGTTGCCCTGAGTTGTGTAATTGGTGGGTATCTAGGTGGTTGGCGATCTTGATTCTTAGAACCCTTTTAAAGATTTTTATATGGAATGTTAGTGCTATCAATCTGAAGTTCTTTGTAATTGCTTTACTGCCACCTTTGTAGAGTGGGGCTATGTCTGTTGTTTTTCGTGAGTGTGGGATGACCTCTGTGTCCATGCTCCCTCTCCATAGAATACTGAAGGCATGTGACGGAGGTTTCTTGCAGTTCTTGATTAACATTGAGTTCCATGAGTCTGGGCCTGGGGCAGAGTTCATAGGCATGTCATTTATTGCTTTTGCAAAGCCTTGTGGTGTTCTAATAATATCAGAGATTTTTGAGATGATCAAATTTTGGGTTTCGTTCATAAAGAATTCATTTGGATTGTCAACCCTTAGTCTGGGCAGCGGCTCGCTGAACACTGAGCCGTATTGATACTTTAATACCTCATTCATTTCTTGGCTGTCATCTGTGTATGTCCCATCATGCCTCAGCAGGTGCCCAATATTGGATGTTGTTTTTCCTTAGATTTGGCATAAGAGATGAATTATTATTATTATTAAAGATTAGCCGGTATTCTCCCGGCCCGGGCCTTTTCCAAGTGGTGGCCCGGCCTTGGCTCCCTCTTTAGGGAGTGTCTGAGACCTAAGTCTCCCATGGGAGGAGGCACAAGTACCTCCTCATCTTTGGGACCAACTGTCCCCAGGCCTAGCCACAAGCTAGGCCTCTCTGGTCTGCCATCCCCGCCCCAAGGGGACAAATGGGAATAACAGTCTTGTGAGCTAAAGGCTCGGGCTCAGGCACCTACCCTACCCTAGAAGGGTTAGGCATGGTATCGATGTGGTAAGAGAAGTATTTTTTTTTTAATTTCCTTTATGGGTTTTAGTTCTTCCTATGATTTTGTCTCCTGTAAGATTCCTTCAGCTTATGTTTGATATTTGCTATTTCACTGACCAGTGCCTCCCTTCGTATTTCAGATATATTGGCCCCTCTCAGCAGCTCTGTGATTCTTTGCCTTTGTCCGTATAGGGAGCGTGTCTCTCATTCTAGTTTACATCTTCTCTTTCTTTTTCTTAATGGAATGTGCCATGAGCAGACCTCAAGAAGCACAGAGTTAATTTTTTTCTAGGCAAAGGTTTGGATCCGTGTTGTTTAGGATATTTTCCCAGCTTGTTTCGTTTAGGACATGTTGTTCCCATTGTATGTTTTTGTTATTGAATTTGAATTTTGTGATGACACCCTCATGACTGATCACATTTTGCTGGTCCGGAGCCCTGTGCATACATGTCTGTACCTCCGTTATGTTGTGATCTGAGTGCATTGTCTTTGATACAGTTATATTACGTATCAGATCATCGTTGTTAGTGAAGATGAGGTCCAGCATATTTTCTAGTCTTGTAGGCTCTAATATTTGCTGGTTTAAGGTGAATTTGGTGTAGAGATTTAATAACTCGTGTGTGTGTGAATTTACATTTGAGCTGCCTCCTGGGGTGGTCTCTGCTAAAATATTTGCTACAGTCCTCCTTGAGACACTCTAGGCGTCTCAAGTTGAAATCTTCCAGTAACAAGATGTTTGGGGCAAGAGTTGTGAGATTTTCCAGACAGTGGTCAATTTTCAAAAGCTTTTCCTGGGACTGCTAGGAAATTGCTTCTGGAGGTTTGTTTACAACTACAATGACAAGGTTTTGGTTTTCAGGAGAAACCCTAGTGTGAAATAATACAGGATAGTTACCTAGCGAGAATTCTGGGGCTAAATGCCCCCGCGGCTCGGTCTGTGACCAGGCCTTGTGACCTGATCAACCAGGCTGTTACTGCTGGCTGTATGCACTCCAACGTACGAGCCACAGCCCGCTGGTCAGGTACCGACTTTAGGTGCTTGTCCAGTGCCTACTTGAAGACAGCCAGGGGTCTATTGGTAATCCCCCTTATGTATACTGGGAGGCAGTTGAACAGTCTTTGGCCCCTGATAAGTACTGGCTCTTAGGATAGCTTGGCCTGAAACTTGAGCAGTAGGCGCCGTATCAGGGGCTTAACTCTCCCAGAAAAAGTGATATCATTCATATGTTATTCAATTAATCTCTGAGAAAATATTGGACCTTATATACATGGCTCACAGGGGGAAGTAAAACATGTTCTGATAAAACCTCTTATAATTTAATAACCACATTACAAGGGAATCTGAAATCATTGGCCCCCAAGGAGAAAAATTGCTAGCAGCCAATACCGAACATTATAGCAGAACCGGCTCACTGATATTAGAAATACCTCCCCACATAGTTCCCAAGGAACTCCATTGTTTTACCATGCTGTCTGGGGTTACCTCCCTTGTTTGAAATGCCTTGATACATTCTTTCTTCGGGCTACTACTGAGATCTTTCTTAATCCCAGATTACAAGCCAAGACTGATCCTCCAGGGCAAGGGTTTTCAAGGTCTCTAGGCTTTCAAGGTCTCCTTTCCTCAATATCTCTTCAGCCATCCGTGCACTTCTATAATTTTGTATGCATCTCTAGGGGGGGGGACCTGGTTTACCTGGAGAGGGTTTCGGGGGTCAACGCCTCCGCGGCCCAGTCTGAGACCAGGCCTCATGGTGGATCAGGGTCTGATCAACCAGGCTGTTACTGCTGGCCGCACACAAGCTGACGTACGAACCACAGCCCGGTTGGTCACGTACTGACTTTAGATGCCTGTCCAGTGCCTTCTTGAAGACAGGCAGGGGTCTATTGGTAATCCCCCTTATGTATGCTGGGAGGCAACTGAACAGTCTTGGGCCCTGGACATTTATTGTATTGTCTCTTAGTGTACCCGTGGCACCCCTGCTTTTCATTGGGGGAATGTTGCATCTCCTGCCCAGTCTTTTGCTTTCATATGGAGTGATTTTTGTGTGCAGGTTTGGTACCAATCCCTCTAGGACCTTCCAAGTGTATATTGTCATTTATCTCTCTCACCTGCATTCGAGGGAATACAAATCAAGGACCTTCAACCATTCCCAGTAGTTTAGATGCCTTATCACACTTATGTGTGCCATGAAAGTTCTTTCTACACTCTCCAGGTCTGCAATGTCGCCAGGATTGAAGAAGGCCACTAGTATACAGCAGTATTCCAGCCTAGAGAGCACAAGTGATTTGAAGAGAATCATCATGGGCTTGGCATCCCTAGTTTTGAAGGTTCTCATTATCCATCCTATCATTTTCCTAGCGGATGAGGTAGATACATTGTTGTGGTCTTTGAAGGCGAGATCCTCTGACATTATCACTCCCAGGTCCTTTACGTTACTTTTCCGCTATATTGCATGGTTAGAATTTGTGGTATACCTGGAGTTTACCTGGAGAAAGTTCCGGGGGTCAACGCCCCCGCGGCCTGGTCTGTGACCAGGCCTCCTGGTGGATCAGAGCCTGATCAACCAGGCTGTTACTGCTGGCTGCACGCAAACCAACGTACGAGCCACAGCCTGGCTGGTCAGGAACCGACTTTAGGTGCTTGTCCAGTGCCAGCTTGAAGACTGCCAGGGGTTTGTTGGTAATCCCCCTTATGTATGCTGGGAGGCAGTTGAACAGTCTCGGGCCCCTGACACTTATTGTATGGTCTCTTAACGTGCTAGTGACACCCCTGCTTTTCATTGGGGGGATGTTGCATCGTCTGCCAAGTCTTTTGCTTTCGTAGTGAGTGATTTTCTTGTGCACTCTCGTGTGAACTCTCTCCAGGTAAACTCCAGGTAAACTAGTCCCTCTAGGATTTTCCAGGTGTATATAATCATGTATCTCTCCCACCTGCGTTCCAGGGAATACAGTAATTGAGGTGTTTTATTTCCGTTATGCGCGCCGTGAAGGTTCTCTGTACATTTTCTAGGTCAGCAATTTCACCTGCCTTGAAAGGGGCTGTTAGTGTGCAGCAATATTCCAGCCTAGATAGAACAAGTGACCTGAAGAGTGTCATCATGGGCTTGGCCTCCCAAGTTTTGAAGGTTCTCATTATCCATCCTGTCATTTTTCTAGCAGATGTGATTGATGCAATGTTATGGTCCTTGAAGGTGAGATCCTCTGACATGATCACTCCCAGGTCTTTGATGTTGGTGTTTCGCTCTATACCCTGACACATTGTAGTGATACTGCTCCTGTGGGGAGCAGCAGCAGGATAATACTGCACCACCCCTCAGGGCCCTTAACAACAACAGCAGCTTGGTGTGTCATGGGTGCCAACACATGGTGTGTAGTTCTCCTGTCTTATATCCATCTATTAGTGATGCAGATTACATGGTGAGTTTAAATATGTGGCCTGTAGTTATAACTTTTCTCTTGACATATGCAAGACATCACCCTCCCTGTAGAAGCAGTTATTAGATGTACTAGTCATTATAAGTTGTTGTTGCAGAAGTACTATGAAAATTCTATGATCAATAAAGCCTAGAGACAAGGCCTGTGCTTTTATCCCTCTTCAAGGGGGGCTCCTTGTTGTGGTGAAGAGGCTCTTGGTCTGAGGAATCAGACCTGTCAGTCTCCTTCCTCAGACCGAACCTAATTACCCCCCAATCCCCCCCTCCCTATCCCATCCTCCCCATCCTCCCCTTTTTCCTTTCCTCCTCCTCCTCCCCATCCCTCCCTTTTGCCCTTCCTCTTTTTGGCCTTTGGGCTTTCTCCCACAGGCACGCTAGTTCCTAGGTAGGGGAAAGGATACCGGGGTCCATCCCATTCCATTGAGGTTCTTGGCAGTGGTGTAGTTTGCCGTGGAATCTGGATCGCCTGGGGATGTCCCGATCCCTCTCCAGTATCCCGGAGTAGCTTTGGGTGTCTTTCGGGCGACACGTGTATCTCTGGAAGCCACCTTTCGGATTCCGGGGGGTGGTGGCCAAAGGAGGTATGCTTTGTGGCGGATATCCGGTTGCCCTCTCTTTTGTCCACCGAGGTAGCTCGGCAGATGTGAGGTTGCTATCCCGGATTGCTGGTTTACTGGCATGAAGGGTAGGGTATGGCACAGGTTCCATGCTGCATCTGCACTACTAGCGGTACTGAGGTCCTCTTGGGTGCAGAGGGAGATTTCCGGCCCCTTCATTCCTCCTGGGAACTATTCCTCCCCGCTCCCCCCTTTTTTTATTCTTTTTTTTTTATTTTATTTTATTTTCTTCTTTTTTTTTCTTAAAAACAAAAAGCAAAGGAGTAACCTAACCATGGAGAACCCAATCCATGAACCCACTACCCCCGGGCCCCTTCTTGATACCGCACCCCATTCTGACCCTGCCTTGTTTTTGGACCACTCTTTGGACACTCCTGATGCCCCTGTACCTCTTGCTGGTGCTGTTTCCTCACCCGCTTCAGGTACCGGGGCCTCGACTCACTCCTTCGATTTGTCTGACCTCCGCTCTCCTTTGACTATGCTTCCGGCCTCTCCCTCTACGGTACGGCAATTTTCAAATCGCCAGCCCATTTCACACCGGACCAACTCCGGTCCTACTCCTAAACGCCAATGTCAATCTCCTGATGATGCTCCTTCATTACCTTCCCATTATACTCAGAAAAGACCGACACATCATGCACTCCCTCTCCACGCTCAGTTTCGGACCACACAATGGACTAAATTCTTTACTTTAAGACCGACTTCTTCTTCTGCCTATCTTTCTGATCATAGTATTGGCAAAGCGCTCCTGTGTCATGTTGGTAGAGATATTTCATTTCATGCTCTCAAGAGCGGTACGTGCATCGTCACTGTCCAGAATGCTACCCAAGATCATGATCTTTCTCTCCTTTCGAATATCGATACTACTCCTATCACTATTGAAAAACTTCTTTCTCTCAATTCTTGTAGTGGTACTGTCATTCTGCCCCATACCATAGTCCAACAGAATTTCCAGTCATATGGCAATGACATTTTTGAACAGCTGGAACTCCAGGATCTCCCAATCCTCAAAGTAGAAACTTATGTCCTTCCTGCCCGTGGGCGGAGACATTACCCTTGCAATGTGGCTCGTTTAACTTTTGACAGCCGAGAACTCCCGTCCTCTGTATGTGTCGCGGGACATCGGTTACAAGTTCGAAAGGTGATACCTACACCGCAACAGTGTAGAAATTGCTGGCGTTTTGGTCACCCAGTGAAATATTGCAGATCTATAGCCGAATGCCCAGTCTGTGGTGCCGACGACCATTCTAATACATCTTGCAGTCAACCTCCATCTTGCCTTAATTGTAATGAAGCTCACCCTTCATACTCCCGCTGTTGCCAAGTCTACTTAAATGAACGTGAAATCCGTTGCCTCAAACAGGCAGAAGGTCTCCCTTATGCTATGGCAGTTACTCATCTCTGCCTCCAAGGGAGACTAGCCCGTGTTTCTTATTCTCGTGTTTCAAAACATCCCCCTACTTCTGGGGTCCCATCTTCTGCAGCCTCCTCTGTTGTTACCCCTCCCATGGCCACTCTGGCATCTAATCCTTTTGCTGTCCTTGGCTCTGACGTCCCGACTACAACTCAGTCTGTTCTCACATCTTTGCGTCCTTCCTCACAAGCCCCAGTATCGACAAGACCTCGTACGACACCTAATACCAATCGCCTCTCTTCTTCTCAGAAGTCCAAAAAATCCACATTGCTCAAATCTTCTTTGCCCCTTCCTTCCCTTCTTCCACCTTCACACTTTACCTTTCCAGTCTCTGTGCCTAGTTCTTCCCCTCTCTCTGGCTCTATTACAAGTGTGGAGATTCACCCTTCTCCTCGTACTATGCCTTCCACCCCCGTCCCCTCCCAAGTTTCTCCCTCTTCTGCCACCTCCCAGGTTTCTGCCTCTTCTGTCCCCCCCCCCACTTCATCTCCAGTCCCTTACACTCTTTCGTCCCCCTCTACTTTGGTACAGTCCATTACTGTCCCAATCTTTACTCACCCTCCCCTTCTATCTCCAATATGGTCTCCCATACATCTTTGAATTCAGAAACACTTGAAGCCATTTCAGAATATATTGCAGAGACTAAACCTTCAATGGATACTGATTCACTTCCTGTTCCTTCTCTTCCCTCTCCTCCTTCTTCACAACCCCATTCTTCGCAACGCTCTGTTCCTTCGCTGCTTGAACGTCTTCCAATGCCACCACACGTTGACTTTTCTAACCCCTCTAGTCCGTAGGTGCCTTTCCCTACAGATTCCTGGTACTTTCTTCATCGCCAATCATGGCCTATTTACAGTGGAATATCCGCGGACTCGGGTAATCGGAGTGAGCTTCAGGTGTTGCTTTCCAGGTTTTCCCCTGTTGGTGCTTGCTTACTAGAACCAAAATTACACTCAGCTGTTTTCCAACCTATCTCAGGCTATAATTTATTGTATTCTTTGGATCCTTTCTCAGATGGGACCTTTAATGAAAGTCCCCTTCTTCTACGCAATGATATTCCGTACTATCAACTATTTGTCCATACCTCGCTGCATTACACTGCAGCCCGTATCCACTTGAATAAGTGGTTTACAATATGTTCTTTACATCTCTCTCCTTCTCGAGCATTTTCTATCCCAGACTTTGCCTTTCTTGTTTCATCCTTACCACCATCACTTCTGTTTCTTGGTGATTTTAACGCCCACCATTTCCTCTGGGGGAGGTCTCATTGTGACTCATGTGGCATCCAGTTGGAGGCTTTTCTCACCTCTCACCCCCTCCATGTTTTAAATACGGGTACTCCCACCCATTTTGATCCTCGTACTCATACTCTTTCTTGCATCGATCTATCAGTCTTCTCTTCCTCCACTGCACTAGACTTCACCTGGTCTGTTCTACCGGGCTTACATGACAGCGATCATTTTCCAATCATTCTTACTTCTCCTTCATATTCACCACCTTTCCGTAGCCCTCACTGGCAATTTGATCGGGCAAATTGGGACCTTTACTCGCAGCTCACTGCTTTTAGTGAGGTTCCTTCTTCATCCTCCATTGATGAGCTCCTACACCTCTTCTCGACGTCAGTTTATACCGCAGCTTCTCATTCTATACCCCAAACCTCAGGCAAGCATTCTCAGAAGTGCGTGCCTTGGTGGTCTCCTGCTTGTGCTCGTGCAGTACGTTTGAAACGCGCTGCATGGGGCAGGTACCGATACAATAGAACCAATGAGAGACTTCTTGATTTTAAGCAGAAGTGTGCGATCGCTCGCTGTGTCATCCATGATGCTAAATGCACTTGCTGGCGAGACTATGTTTCCACCATCACCTCTGCTTCCTCTATGAGTGCAGTCTGGAAAAAAGTGAGGAAATTGAGTGGTAAATACTCTCCTGACCCGGCTCCTGTTCTACGGGTCGCCGGTATTGATGTAGCAAACCCTCTTGACGTTGCCATTGAAATTGGCACTCATCTGGTCTGTATTTCCCGGGGGCTCCATCTATGCCCCTCGTTTCTTTCCTCAAAGTCTGCCAGAGAGTTAGTACCCTTGGACTTTTCTTCTCTCAGAGAAGAACAGTATAATGTGCCTTTTACACTTCAGGAACTGGAGGCAACACACTCAGCTTGCCGATCATCGGCAGCTGAACCTGACGACATTCATATTCGTATGCTACAACATTTACATCAGTCAGCCTTTGTAGTCCTCTTACACCTCTTCAATCTTTTTTGGGGCACAAGGCGTTCTTCCACAGCGGGGAAAAATCTGCCATTGTTCCCCCTTTCCGCAACCCGGGTACTACAGGACATGATGCCCCCCACTATCGTCCCATCGCTCTTACTAGTGCAGTTTGAAAAGTGATGGAACGTCTGGTTTAAAATCGCCATTTAATGTGGTATTTAGAGACACACAACAGTCTCTCCGTCATCATATGGCTTTCATAAGGGCCATTCTACCATAGACCCCTTACTACGCTTGGATACGTATGTTCGTAATGCCTTTGCAAATAATCACTCAGTTATTGCCATATTTTTTGACCTTGAGAAGGCATATGGGCACAACTTGGAGGTATAATATTTTGGCCCAAGCACACTCCTTAGGGCCCCCGAGGCAATCTACCCTCCTTCCTTTAAAAACTTTTTAACTGACAGACACTTCCGTGTTCGAGTCAATAATGTTTCTTTCCCCGGACTTTGTCCAAGCTGAAGGTGTCCCCAGGATGTGTTCTGGCACAAAAACTTTTTCTCCTTGCTATAAATGATTTGGCCTCTGTTCTTCCCCCCAATATTTGGTCATCACTCTTGTTGATGACTTTGCTATTGCTTGTGCAGGCGCTGACTGTCATCTCATTGCAGTTTCTCTCCAGCATGTGGTTTGACTGTGTTTCCACTTGGGCCACCACGCATGGGTTTAAATTTTCCAGTACCCAAAAAATCACCAAATTACTTTCACTAGATGCTCTGTCATCTCCGATCATCCTTTGTATCTCTATGGCTCTCGTATCCCCGAACGTGATACAGTCAGGTTTCTAGGCCTTCTCTTTGACCGTAGGTTATCCTGGAAACCCCACATTACCTCTCTGAAGGCAACTTTTCACAGCTGGGCTAAACCTTCTTAAACCCTTGCTCATCTTTCCTGGGGAGCTGATTTGTCGAACTCTGCTTCGCCTACATTCAACCCTCGTTTTATCGAAACTCGATTATGGTGACCAGATTTATTCAGCGGCCTCTCCTGCTACTCTCTCTAGCCTTCACCCCATCCATCACCAAGGATTACGTTTATGCCTTGGTGCTTTCCGCTCTTCCCCTGTTGAGAGCCTCTATGCAGAAGCGAATGTTCCATCCTTGTCTGATCGCCTTGATGCCCATTGCCTTCGCTACTATGTACGCTCTCATGATCTCCACAATCCTTCCATTTATAGAATGGTCACCGATATTAGTAGACATTTTTTATTTGCTCGCCGCCCCTGTTTACTCCGTCCCTTTTCTCTTCACCTACATTCACTCTTGTCTTCCCTTCAGTTACCACCTTTATATGTTCATGTAGCATTTCACTTTTCTCTACCCCCCTGGGAAGTTCCAGCTGTTTGGGTCTGTTCTTTCTCTCTCCCTTGCTCGAAAGCCCAACTACCTGGAGTTTACCTGGAGAGAGTTTCGGGGGTCAACGCCCCCGCAGCCCGGTCTGTGACCAGGCTCCTGGTGGATTTAGCGCCTGATCAACCAGCTTTGCTGCTGGCTGCACGCAAACCAACGTACGAGCCACAGCCC
>NC_069425.1:7787488-7813339 GCF_026875155.1 Cherax quadricarinatus | reverse complement strand
AAGTAGAACCACCTTTATTGTAAAAACCAGGCCCTTTATAAAGGATACCGCCTTTATTAGGAGAACCCTCCTTTATAAAATAATACCAGCCTTCAAAATAATACCATGCTTTTATAAAGTAAACCATCCTTTATAGGAATCATACCTTTATAAAAAGGAAAAACCTGCCTTTATAAAGTAAACCAGCCTTAAAAGAAATACCCTCCCTTTATAAAGTAATACCATCCTTCAAAAAATACCAGCCCTTTATTAGGGGATACGGGGCCTTTATTGAATACCATTCATTAGGGAGATACTGTGCCTTTATTAAGTAGATACCATGCCTTCATAAAGTAGATACCATGCCTTCATAAAGTAGATACCATGCCTTCATTAGGTAGATACTGTGCCTTTATTAAGTAGATACCATGCCTTCATAAAGTAGATACCATGCCTTTATTAAGTAGATACCATGCCTTCATAAGTAAACCATGCCTTTATAAAGTAATACCATGCCTTCATAAAGTAGATACCATGCCTTCATAAAGTAGATACCATGCCTTCATAAAGTAGATACCATGCCTTCATAAAGTAGATACCATGCCTTCATAAAGTAGATACCATGCCTTCATAAAGTAGATACCATGCCTTCATAAAGTAGATACCATGCCTTCATTAGGTAGATACTGTGCCTTTATTAAGTAGATACCATGCCTACATAAAGTAGATACCATGCCTTCATTAATAGATACCATGCCTTTATTAAGTAGATACCATGCCTTCATTAGGTAGATACTGTGCCTTTATTAAGTAGATACCATTCCTTCATTAGGTAGATACCATGCCTTTATTAAGTAGATACCATGCCTTCATAAAGTAGATACCATGCCTTCATAAAGTAGATACCATGCCTTAATAAAGTAGATACCATGCCTTCATTAACTAGATACCATGCCTTCATAAAGTAGATACCATGCCTTCATAAAGTAGATACCATGCCTTCATAAAGTAGATACCATGCCTTCATTAACTAGATACCATGCCTTCATAAAGTAGATACCATGCCTTCATAAAGTAGATACCATGCCTTAATAAAGTAGATACCATGCCTTAATAAAGTAGATACCATGCCTTCATAAAGTAGATACCATGCCTTTATAAAGTAGATACCATGCCTTAATAAAGTAGATACCATGCCTTAATAAAGTAGACACCATGCCTTCATAAAGTAGATACCATGCCTTAATAAAGTAGATACCATGCCTTAATAAAGTAGATACCATGCCTTAATAAAGTAGATACCATGCCTTAATAAAGTAGATACCATGCCTTAATAAAGTAGATATCATGCCTTAATAAAGTAGATACCTTTCCTTCATAAAGTAGATACCATGCCTTCATAAAGTAGATACCATGCCTTAATAAAGTAGATACCATGCCTTCATAAAGTAGATACCATGCCTTCATAAAGTAGATACCATGCCTTCATAAAGTAGACCCCTTTCCTTCATAAAGTAGATACAATGCCTTCATAAAGTAGATACCATGCCTTCATAAAGTAGATACCATGCCTTCATAAAGTAGATACCATGCCTTCATAAAGTAGATACCATGCCTTCATAAAGTAGATACCATGCCTTCATAAAGTAGATACCATACCTTCATAAAGTAGATACCATGCCTTCATAAAGTAGATACCATGCCTTCATAAAGTAGATACCATACCTTCATAAAGTAGATACCATACCTTCATAAAGTAGATACCATGCCTTCATAAAGTAGATACCATGCCTTCATAAAGTAGATACCATGCCTTCATAAAGTAGATACCATGCCTTCATAAAGTAGATACCATGCCTTCATAAAGTAGATACCATACCTTCATAAAGTAGATACCATGCCTTCATAAAGTAGATACCATGCCTTCATAAAGTAGATACCATGCCTTCATTAAGTAGATTCTGTGCCTTCATTAAGTAGATACCATACCTTCATAAAGTAGATACCATGCCTTCATTAAGTAGATACCATACCTTCATAAAGTAGATACCATGCCTTCATAAAGTAGGTACCATGCCTTCATAAAGTAGATACCATGCCTTCATAAAGTAGATACCATGCCTTCATAAAGTAGATACCATGCCTTCATAAAGTAGATACCATGCCTTCATAAAGTAGATACCATACCTTCATAAAGTAGATACCATACCTTCATAAAGTAGATACCATGCCTTCATAAAGTAGATACCATGCCTTCATAAAGTAGATACCATGCCTTCAAAAAGTAGATACCATGCCTTCATAAAGTAGATATTATGCTTTCGTAAAGTAGATACCATGCCTTCATAAAGTAGATACCATGCCTTTATTAAGTAGATACCATGCCTTCATAAAGTAGATACCATACCTTCATAAAGTAGATACCATACCTTCATAAAGTAGATACCATGCCTTCATAAAGTAGATACCATGCCTTCATAAAGTAGATACCATGCCTTCATTAAGTAGATTCTGTGCCTTCATTAAGTAGATACCATACCTTCATAAAGTAGATACCATGCCTTCATTAAGTAGATACCATACCTTCATAAAGTAGATACCATGCCTTCATAAAGTAGATACCATGCCTTCATAAAGTAGATACCATGCCTTCATAAAGTAGATACCATGCCTTCATAAAGTAGATACCATGCCTTCATAAAGTAGATACCATGCCTTCATAAAGTAGATACCATACCTTCATAAAGTAGATACCATACCTTCATAAAGTAGATACCATGCCTTCATAAAGTAGATACCATGCCTTCATAAAGTAGATACCATGCCTTCATAAAGTAGATACCATGCCTTCATAAAGTAGAATACCATGCCTCATAAAGTAGATACCATGCCTTCATAAAGTAGATACCATGCCTTCATAAAGTAGATACCATCCTCTATGCCTTCATAAAGTAGATACCATGCCTTCATAAAGTAGATACCATGCCTTCATAAAGTAGATACCATGCCTTCATAAAGTAGATACCATGCCTTCATAAATAGATATAATGCTTCGTAAGTAGATACGCTTCCATAAAGTAGATACCATGCCTTTATTAAGTAGATACCATGCCTTCATAAAGTAGATACCATGCCTTCATAAAGTAGATACCATGCCTTCATAAAGTAGATACCATGCCTTCATAAAGTAGATACCATGCCTTCATTAGGTAGATACTGTGCCTTTATTAGTAGATACCATGCCTTCATAAAGTAGATACCATGCCTTCATTAGGTAGATACTGTGCCTTTATTAAGTAGATACCATGCCTTCATTAGGTAGATACCATACCTTCATAAAGTAGATACCATGCCTTCATAAAGTAGATACCATGCCTTCATTAGGTAGATACTGTGCCTTTATTAAGTAGATACCATGCCTTCATAAAGTAGATACCATGCCTTCATAAAGTAGATACCATGCCTTCATTAGGTAGATACCATACCTTCATAAAGTAGATACCATGCCTTCATAAAGTAGATACCATGCCTTCATAAGTAGATACAATACCTCATAAGTAGATACCATACTTCATAAAGTAGATACCTGCCTTTATAAAGTAGATACCATGGGCCTTCATAAAGTAGATACCATGCCTTCATAAAGTAGATACCATCCTTCACAAAGGATACCAGCCCTTTATAAAGTAGATACCATGCCCGCTTACTAAAGTAAACCATGCCTTCATAAGTAGATACCATGCCTTTAAATTTAATAGATACCATGCCCTCATAAGTAATACCATGCCTCATAAAGTAGATACCATGCCTTCATAAATAGATACCATGCCTTCATTAAGTAGATACCATCCTTCATAAAGTAATACCAGCCCTTCATAAAGTAGATTCCGTGCCCTTTATTAAGTAGATACCATCCTTTCATAAAGTAGATACCATGCCTTCATTAAGTAGATACCATCCTTCATAAAGTAGATACCATGCCTTCATAAAGTAGATACCATGCCTCATAAAGTAGATACCATCCTTCATAAAAATAATACCATGCCTTCATAAAGTAGATACCATGCCTTCATAAAGTAGATACCATGCCTTCATAAAGTAGAACCATCCTTCATAAAATAATACCATGACCTTCATAAAGTAGATACCATGCCTTCATAAAGATACCAGCCTTCAAAAGTAGATACCATGCCTCATAAAGTAGATACCATGCCTTCAAAAGTAATAATGCCCCTTTAAAGTAGATACCATGCCTTCATAAAGTAAAATACCATGCCTTTAATAAGTAGATACCATGCCTTCATAAGTAGATACCATACCATTATAAAGTAGATACCATCCTTTATAAGTAGATAAACCCTGCCTTCATAAAGTAGATACCAGCCTTCATAAAGTAGATACCATGCCCTTTATTAAAATAATCCTTTCCTTCATTAAAGTAAAATACCATCCTTCAAAAGTAGATACCATGCCTTAAAGTAGAAAACCATCCTTCATAAAGTAGATACCATGCCTTCAAAAGTAGATACCATCCCCTTTATAAAGTAGTACCATGCCTTCATAAAGTAATTTCCATGCCTTCATAAAGAGATACCATGCCTTCATAAAGGAAGATACCTACCTTCATAATAGATACCCTACCTTCATAAAGTAGATACCATGCCTTCATAAAGTAGATACCATGCCTCATAAAGTAGATACCATGCCTTCATAAAGAGATACCATGCCTTTATAAAGTAGATACCATGCCTTCAAAAAAGTAGATACCATGCCTTCATAAAGTATACCATGCCTTTTATAAAGTAGATACCATGCCTTCATAAAGTAATACATGCCTTCATAAAGTAGATACCATGCCTTCATAAAGTAGATACCATGCCTTATAAAGTAGATACCATCCTTCATAAAGTAATACCATGCCTTCATAAAGTAGATAATGCCTTCTAAGTAAATACCATGCCTTCATAAAGTAATACCAAAGCCTTATAAGTAGATACCATGCCTTCATAAAGTAGATACATGCCCTTTATAAAGTAGATACCATGCCTTCATAAGTAGATACCTGCCTTCATTAAAATAGATACCATGGGCCCTTTATTAAAAAGATACCTGCCTTATTAAGTAGATACCATCCTCAAAAGTAGATACCAGCCTTCATTAAAAAAGATACCATGCCTATTAAGTAGATACCAGCCTTCATTAGTAGATACTGTGCCTTATAATAGATTAACCATGCCTTCATAAAGTAGATACCAGCCTTCATTAAAAAAGATACCATCCTTTTATTAAAGTAGATACCATCCCCTTTATAAAGTAATACATGCCTTCATAAAGTAGATACCATGGGCCTTCATAAGTAGATATTATGCCTTCGTAAAGTAATACATCCTTCAAAAGTAATATATGCCTTCGCAAAGTAGATACCATGCCTTCATAAAGTAATACCATGGGCCCTTTATAAAGTAGATACCATGCTTCATAAGAATACCTCCATTCTTAAGTAGATACCATGCCTTCAAAGTAATACCATCCTTCATAAGTAGATACCACCTTCATAAAGAGATACCATGCCTTCATAAAGTAGATTTCCTGCTCATAAATAGATACCACCTTCTAAAGAGATACCATCCTTCATAAAGTAGATACCATGCCTTCATAAAGATACCATACCTTCAAGTAGATACCATGCCTTCATAAGTAGATACCATGCCTTTCAAAAGTAGATACCATGCCTTCGTAAAGGGTAGAAACCATCCCTTTCATAAAGTAGAACCAGGGCCTTCAAAAAGTAAAACCGGCCTTTCATAAAGTAAAATTATGCCTTCGTAAAGTAGAAACCATCCCTTTCGTAAAGAAAAACCCCAATCCCTTTCCCAAAAGTAGATACCATGCCTTCATAAAGTGATACCAGGGGCCTTCATTAATTAATCCCAATCCTTTCAAAAGTAGATCCCATCCCTTCTTTAAGTAATACCATGCCTTCAAAAAGGTAGATACCACCCCTTCATTAAAAAAAGATACCATGCCTTCAAAAGTAAAAACCCAATGCCTTCTTTAAGTGATCCCCATGACTTTTTTTAAGTAGAACCATCCCCTCCATAAAGTAAAAACCCATGCCGTCTTTAAAAGTAAAATAACCCCCCAAAAACGAAAATAAACTAGTACTAAGAAGCACCAACCCAAGAACCCAACCCCCAATCAAAGGAGCCAGTTTTTCTGTGCTGGCTGAAAACCAAATATTTAAATTAGAAAAAAAAAGTAAAAAATTTTACTTTTCTGTATGTATGTAGAAAAATAACCCCTTATATTATTTTGGCCCCCTTATGAATGTAAAAAAATTTTATTAATATTTTTGGATTTTCCGGTTACAATTCTGGAAAGTAATAAAAACCAAAGGGAAAATTTTTTGAATGGGGCATTAACACAAATTTAAAAAATGTTTTTTCCCATACTTACCTTTTTTTGGGATTTTTTGTTTTTCCCATTTCCTGAAATATGAAGCTAATTTAAATTTCCCAATATTTTAGAAATCTTTTTCCTTTAAGAATTTTCGAAAAATTTTTTAAAATGTTTATTTGGGTAATTACATTTACAAAAGTTTGGGAAAAAAATGAAAATTTTTTTAAATGGTCATCAATAGAATGCTCCTTATAATCTTGCATAAAAATTTAAGTTTCCTGTCAATTGGGTATAAAAGTAAAGGGAAACATTTTGATAATTATTTACACAGTATTTAATAATTGTAATGTGTGGTGGGTTGAGTGACAGGTGTTAATACTTCATGGCTGTTGATTTTGCCTTTGCTGTTAGTGTAATAAACAGACTTTGTACATGTTAGGTAAGACACATATGCAACAGTTAGGTATCTCTATTTCGAAACGTTTCGCCTACACAGTAGGCTTCTTCAGTCGAGTACAGAAAAGTTGATAGAAGCAGAAGAGACTTGAAGACGATGTAATCAGTCCATCACCCTTAAAGTTTTGAGGTGGTCAGTCAGGGTGATGGACTGATTACATCGTCTTCAAGTCTCTTCTGCTTCTATCAACTTTTCTGTACTCGACTGAAGAAGCCTACTGTGTAGGCGAAACGTTTCGAAATAGAGATACCTAACTGTTGCATATGTGTCTTACCTAACAACCTGTCGGTATTTTATACCATTTTAATTGTTCAGACTTTGTACATGTTCTGTTGTGACCAAGTGTGGATGTTGACTGGCACCTTGGCTGCTAGACGAGGTACCAGTCAAAAATATAAACACTAATAATTATCCAGAGGTTACACTGTGCATTACATAACATTAGTCTTATATATCATAAGATGGGTTTATTGACAATTTACAGTACTTTTTATTTTTATGATATTTTCAATCATGTTAATCTTCGTCTGATTGCCACTGGACACAGTAATGTCTAAAAGTGTAGTTCATTATTTCTGTATATAAGAAATTTAATATTTACATTACTGTGTCCATCAAGAACGTGAGTCATATATTATGAAAGAGCTCGGAATCTATTTCTTTTTCATTGTGGTCAAAATGAAATTTAATGTATGACATTTGTGTTTACATTAGACAGGGTGAGTGTGTAGACAAGAAGGATGGTGGGGAGGAAGACAACGCCCGTAACTCGGAACTCACCCGTATTCATCTATACTCACCTACACCCACCAAGAAGACAAGAGAATCTCACATCTCAACCAAGAGGCAAGAAGACGCATCTGACCCATATGAAATCTGCCCTTATGCCACTTTCAGGTAATTCTTGTACTATTTTTTAAGCCATTTAGGATCATTTTAAGTTAGTAAATTAAAACTTGAGAAAATATATTTTAATAAATTATTAAAGTCTGAATTCATTTACTTCACGGTATATATAATATTACTGGCTAAAATGTCTAATTTAATTTGAATATCTTCTTTCTTTCAATTAATCTGTAATTCTCACTATTCACATATATTTTTTTTGTAATAGTTTAGTAGAGTACATATTAAATAAATCAACTTCCAATGAGTTATCTTTACCTTATAATTAGTGTGGGAAGTTCTGATGGCACTCAGGAGTATGGACTCTCCCTGATCAATGCTAACACCGCCGAGTGTGTGGAACACCCGCTGCAAAGTGAAGGTCACTCGCAGCACTCACCCAGGTACAGCTATGCTGCACCACGACGCTCTCACTCACAATATAAAGAAACAGGCAAGTAAAATTATTAGATTTACATTTCAGTAATTTATTGATAAGTTTTTAGCAATAAATATAAGTAAAAGTTGTTTATTGGTAACAAACTGATCTATTATGCAATATCTTATGTTTAGGTGTATTAGATGGAAATTTATTGATGGGTAAAATGATGAAAATAATTTCTGCTAAATAACAATACCTGATGTCGGACGCTAGGTAATGGCAATGCAAAGTTTCTGTCAAATTTAATCCAGAAATGAATATCAGTTTTTTCAGTAAATATTATAATAAAATTTTTCTCTTGTTGCGAAGGATGATTTTCACGGTATTACTTCCCCCCCCCCCCCACACCTATAATTTTTAGTGTGACTGAAAAGAATCACGAATTTATCTGGTTAGTTTTCTTTTATTACTCTTTACTTCTAGAGACTCGTAAATTAAAATTCCCCTAAACTCAAAGAGACGGTGACGACTTCTGTCTGTAAAACTCAAATTGTAAAGTAAAAGGACACAAGTGCAACTAATGTGACATTTATTGTGGCAACGTTTCGCTCTCCAGGAGCTTGATAAAGCTCCTGGAGAGCGAAACGTTGCCACAATAAATGTCACATTAGTTGCACTTGTGTCCTTTTACTTTACATATTGTCGGTAATTCTACCAACTTTATTACAAAACTCAAATTGTAACTTCTGATATTTTTACAAGTTTTCATGTTTCTTTCCCAAATGTGCACCTTTTGGTTAGGTAATTATAGCTTTACACACTTAATGGTCAACTTTGTACATAAATGTCTAATAGTATTTTTCAAAAAAATACTAAAGGGCAAAGCCTAATACACATAAAGTGTACACATAACTGGAAGAATATAAAAAGTAAGAATTCAAGACCTTGGAAATAAATGGTATAAAATACCGACACAATGGAAACACAAAAATGTAAACAGTATAATGTGATCCTTTATTGTCTCTGCAAAGCTGACCAACACGATCTTCTCCACTTCTGCTCTCACCACGACACCAAAACTAAACGTGGTGTAATTATAAGCTTCTTCCTGCGCGCACTCAGAATCTGCAGCAATGAGTTCCTTGAGGAAGAATGCACTATAATTGAACAAATATTTTCTAAACTCCACTATCCTCGTCACTTCATCAGAGACTGCAGACGGCGGGCATTAAACATCTTCATCACACCCAGAGAAGACACTGCCGAGAAGAGATACATAGTCCTCCCCACCAACTCCATTGCAAAATACGTTTCCAACATTTTTTCCAATACCTCATTCCAAGTATCTACCTCCACATCCACTACCATCAAGGAAATTACCATTAATAGGCAGGACAAGCTTCAATCCTCTGCAAGGGTATACACAATCCCTTGTAATGACTGCATCAAATTATATGTGGGCGAAACGTCCAGAGACCTCCAAACACGTATTTCAGAACACCAGTACGCAGGCAGATCTGACGATTCCAGGAATGACTGTGTTCAACACCGATATTCACACAACCATTTAATCAACTATGGAAACACAAGACTTACCGCCAGAGAAGACAACACTCAATACCGAAGAATCCTGGAAATAAATGGTATAAAATACCGACACAATGGGAATATAAACACAAATGCAGTATAATGTGATCCTTTATTGACTACGTTTCGCCCACACAGTGGGCTTTTTCAAGTCACAAACAGAACTACCTGGGGTGGAAGGAACGCGAGTATTTATAGTCCGGCTGAGGTCAGGTGAAGAATGCTGCATCTGATGATGTACCGAGTTGGGTTGTAGAGTCTAAAAACTTGGGTAGCTTGGAAAGGAGACTGGACAAGTTTGTGAGCAGACCTTCTACAGTGTTCTTATGTGGGATAGCGATGAAGAAGTTTCTTGGCAAGTGGTTCAGCTATGTTATAGAAGCCACTATTCTGGTTGAAGTTGTCGGATATAGAAATAAGTGATGATTCCAGGATTCTTCGGTATTGAGTGTTGTCTTCTGTGGCGATAAGTCTTGAGTTTCTGTAGTTTATCAAGTGGTTGTGTGAATTACGGTGTTGTACGCAGGCATTCCTTGTGTCGTCAGACCTGCTTGCGTATTGGTGTTCTGAAATAAAGGATCACATTATACTGCATTTGTGTTTATATTGCCACCGAAAAATCCTGGAATCATCTCTTATCTGTATATCCAACAACTTCAACCAGAACAACGGCTTCTATAACATAGCTGAACCACTTGCCAAGAAACTTCTCCATCGCTATCCCACATAAGAACATAAGAATGGAAGAACAGTGAAGAAGGTCTACTATATACTTGTCCAATCTCTTTTTAAAGCTACCCAAGGTTCTAGACTCTATCACCCTACTCAGAAGATTGTCACATGCAGCATTCTCCACCTGACTCCATCCTATAAATACTCTCATACCTTTCACCACTGTGTGGGCGAAAGGTTGACAAAGGATCACATTCTACTGTTTATGTTTTTATATTTCCAAATCAAGACCTTACTAAAACTAGTATGAAGCTCTCGTTTTCTATGGAAACATGGTACTCAAATGAAGAAATGATATTGTTTATTAAAATTGTTATAATTATGTGTGGGATGTTTATGATTTTCCAAATGAATATGATTACAGCACATCAGTATTACTTTCTTCTTCCATTGTCTTTCAGAGATTTCGTACATCAGCACTCGGAACCGTGGAGAATATGTTAGCCGTCCTAAGTCCATCCCTGGTGCCAAGCCTCCTAAACCTACTCCAGTACCTGCTGCAAGCACTGCAATTCAGAGTGCTTGGGATGAGGATTCTATAAAGGATACGAGGAGTCGCCCGCACCGTTCCAGAAGTCTTACAAGAGGTGAGGCATTTCCATGATTACATGTATTTTTAAATATAATTCAATATGACTGATCTCAAACCTAAAATCTAAACTACAGGTCACAGGAAATTTCATTCATAAAGAAACTGACTGAAACAGATGGAACTCCAATGAGAAATCAGAGGCATGATGAGAAATTCTAATGGTTTAAACTTTGAGTAAACATACAAAGAAGCACTAGAGAGACGGAAAATACAGGCTAGAAATTTTTTATCTAATTTTCATTGTAGAAAAAGTGACTGGGAAGTGTTGCTTTTTTAGAGGAATGCAGGAACTTGCATCCAATGATGTGCAAAGCAGCAATGCAGCTCAGAGAATATGACCTTAGGTGTCCAGACCACCATGTGAAAGGAACGCGGAGCTAAGAGAAAACAAGCTGATAAAAAATGAACAGCATTCTTTTTTAGACAAAAAGAGAAACGAGGGTAAACAGGGAAATACTAGAGATGGGACTGGTGTACAACAGTGGGACAAACCAAGTCAGTGATACACTCAACAAGGTCAAATGAACAACAGACAAATGCACAATCAATACTGGAGAAACTAGGGGTTTGTGCATCAGATGCCTTATCACGTTGTACATCACCAGTGTCACTAACAAAATTACGCACCAGACCAAAACATCCCAAATGGCAAATTCTACTTCCTTTCTGCAAAGTAAAAATGGCAAAGTTAATTATATAAGTGGGCTTCTCTTGGAGGCAAATACTATGCTTCGAACATTTACAAAAACACGTACAAGGGATGTTTTAAACACTGATATATAAATATAAAATACTCTGATATGCACATGCGTGATATAGTTCACACAGAGGAGTAGGATTTTATGGAAAATATATTTTTTGTTGCACAGAATTGCTGAATTCATCGAATGATACAGGAGAAATTCTATGTATTAAAGTAAATATTATAAATCTGGTAATTATCCTATTTTATAACCATCGTCAGCAACGACTGGAGAATTCACAAATCAAATAAAGGAGACCGCTGTCTTGACAGGCTTAAAAAAATCCCACACCAAATATTATCCTCCTTAGAGATTTCAATCTCCCAAATGTGAAAAGTAAGATGGCTCATCACCAGAAATAGCTCCAGGAAGCACCCTGGCTCAACAGGTACATACCAGGGAACTCCTGGTATGTACCTTTACTATTCCCTTGGGCAAATTCCTTTGAAGAATTCTCTGTAGCGTCACTCGTGAATGTAGTGCCACCCATGAGTTCTCTCTCCAAGAGTAGCCCTTACAGTTTTGACCTTCGCTCAACACTCGTTCTGGAAGGTCATAGGTGATAATCTTTCACCACAATTTATTTCCATAAAAGCTTGAACAAATAGGCTTCGATATCTGCGAAATGTCGACAATAAGACCAATAGCACTACCAAAGATTTCTATGAACAGAAACTGCACAAAGAGGCGCCAGCAGCACCAGCAAGAGCAGCAACTGAACCAACAATGTCAATAACAAGGCCGCAGAACAGATTATTGAAGTCCACATCAACCTGCGGCGAACATCAAGGAACCTGAGAGTAGGCTGTTCCAAAATGTCAACACCTAACTTGTATCCTTTCAATATACCAACTACCACAAAACAGAGCGAAAAACCAATGTCAAAGACCTGGGAGTGATCATGTCGGAGGATCTCACCTTCAAGGACCATAACATTGTATCAATCGCATTTGCTAGAAAAATGACAGGATGGATAATGAGAACCTTCAAAACTAAGGATGCCAAGCACATGATGACACTCTTCAGGTCGCTTGTTCTATCTAGGCTGGAATATTGCTGCACACTAACAGCACCTTTCAAGGCAGGTGAAATTGCTGACCTAGAAAATGTACAGAGAACCTTCACGGCGCGCATAACGGAGATAAAACACCTCAATTACTGGGAGCGCTTGAAGTTCCTGAATCTGTACTCCCTGGAATGCAGGCGGGAGAGATACATGATTATATACACCTGGAAAATCCTAGAGGGACTAGTACCGAACTTGCACACGAAAATCACTCACAACGAAAGCAAAAGACTCGGCAGACGATGCAACATCCCCCCAATGAAAAACAGGGGTGTCACTAGCACGTTAAGAGACAATACAATAAGTGTCAGGGGCCCGAGACTTCAACTGACTCCCATCATGCATAAGGGGGATTACCAATAGACCCCTGGCTGTCTTCAAGCAGGCACTGGACAAACACCTAAAGTCGGTACCTGACCAGCCGGGCTGTGGCTCGTATGTTGGATTGCGTGCAGCCAACAGCAACAGCCTGGTTGATCAGGCTCTGATCCACCAGGAAGCCTGGTCACAGACCGGGCCCCGGGGGCGTTGACCCCCGGAACTCTCTCCATGTAAACTCCAGAAAAATATGCTTCGTCCAAGGACAGCAGTGACTCACAGAAAACGACTGTATATAAAGGGTCTTGGTTTTAATACTAGAGGCGCACACAACAGCACCAATCACACTAGCCCTAGTCGTGTTGATGTTCTTGGCAGCTCCGACACCCGAGAAGAAGACAAACCAATCTTCGGAGTTCCAAAATGATAGGGAGGCATTTACCATGAACCTGCCAAAAACAATCCTTTCACTCTGCGCAGTAATAGTGTTGCCAATACCAATATCGATGGGGAAGAGACAGTTCCTTATACCCCATGTTGCTTATTTTCTGGGTGAGTGGTGAGAGCCCTACACACAAAGGTATTGTCCAGTGTGGGTAGATTGGTATAGCACTGCGTACTTTGTTCCAAGGTTCGTAGATTCGAGTCTCCTTCAGCCAGAGATCAGTGTTTGTGTATATTTCGCCTGCTCTTGGGAATTCCTTATATATATATATATAATATATATATATATATATATATATATATATATATATATATATATATATATATAAACACTGATCTCTGGCTGAAGGAGACACGAACCTACGAACCTTAGGACAAGGTACGCAGTACTTTACCAATCTACCCACACTGGACCAATACCTTGGCGTCCAGCTTGCGCTACACGTTTGATCCAAGGCAGCCAGCTTTCAGGGAGAAGGCTTACAGCTTTTCATCTCATCCCCTGCATGCATCAGCCTTACTAGAGCTGTTCAAATCTCTAGTAAGGCTGATGCATGCAGGAGATGCATGCATCAGCCTTACTAGAGCTGTTCAAATCTCTAGTAAGGCTGATGCATGCAGGGGATGAGATGAAAAGCTGTAAGCCTTCTCCCTGAAAGCTGGCTGCCTTGGATCAAACGTGTAGCGCATGCTACACGCCAAGATATTGGTCCAGTGTGGGTAGATTGGTAAAGTACTGCGTACCTTGTCCTAAGGTTCGTAGGTTCGAGTCTCCTTCAGCCAGAGATCAGTGTTTGTGTATATTTCGCATGCTCTCGCGAATTCCTTGTATATATATATATATATATATATATATATATATATATAAATGTCGTGCCGAATATGTAAAACTGGTCAATTAGCAAGAACTCATTTAAAATTAAGTCCTTTCTAAAATTTTCTCTTATACGTTTAAAGATATATTTTTTTCATTAATGTTAATGTAAAAAATTTTAATTTTGCTCCAAAAGAATCTTAGAAAACTTACCTAACCTTGTTAAAACAAGAACAATTTATTTTAGCCTAACCCAACTAAATATATTTTAGATTTGTTTACAATAATTTAATACTAAACAAACACAGTGAAATATATTTTGTTTCGTTAGGTTCAGAATTATTTTGGCGAAATTATTGCATACACAAATTTTCGCTTGTCCTATATGGCAAGATGAGCGTTGCTATTTAAGCCAAGATCGCAAGTTCTGCCTATTCGGCACGACATATAAATATATATATATATATATATATAAAATATATATATAATATATATATAAATATTATATATTAATATTATATATATATATATATATATATATATTATATATATATATATATATATATATATATTATATATAATATTATATATATATATATATATATATATATATATATATATATTATATATATATATATATATATATATATATATATATATATATATATATATATATATATATATATATATATATATATATATATTATATATATATATATATATATATATATATATATATATATATATATATATATATATATATATATAATATATATATATATATATATATATATATATATATATATATATATATATATATATATATATATTATATATATATATAATATATATATATATATTATATAATATATATATATATATATATATATATAATATATATATATATATATTATGTCAATAAGATCACAGTAAACAGGTGATTTCATAATATGCAAAACAACCACTCTGAAAGAATAGAGAAATTCCAAGCTCTTTCGTGACTACTCACATTATCAAGGAACAATGAAAGTAATGCATCAAAGGTAGGCATATATAGGGTCTAGCAAGCACCTCGCTATCAAATCCCACAACAAAGCAACACCTGATGCGCGACTCATAAGAAAGGAAACACTGCAGCTTTATCGCGTATAATATAAACTTTTCAGCTTCTATGATTGCATTATCCATAATGATGCATTCAATAAACTGTTTTAAATCCGAATGCTCCTTGTGGTTTCCAGATTCTGTGGGCTTTCAAGACCAGAGAGTAATTTCCCTGAACACAAATTTGTTTTAGGGTTATTCACCCCAAAATTCGCCGACTTCTGTTGTAAAGAAACGAGCAAGAGAAGTGATGGTCTGCACAGTCACTTCATCACCGTATAAGAACTTAATTAATAAGCATAGCAAGACTTTTTTTTTTCATTACAGTATGGCACAACCTTCCGAGGACTGTTCTTGATAAAGTTCAACTCACAGCTTTATGTACACTTGCCGTGCTTCAGTCTTATTGTAATAAGAGAAAACGGATGTAACTCGTTTTCTACATTCTGCAAGAATTCTGTGAAACAGCTCTTCTAATTTTGTTCAGCTTCTAGGTGCAATTTCCTTGTACTTACCGACATTGTAGAGGGTAAAATCCAAGAATGAGTGTCTCTCGATGAAAAAAACGTCTCTCTGCAAAGCCAAGCTAGAAGTGTTTACATTTTGGTCTCTCAACCAATGGGAAGCGAGCACGCCAACACCACTTAGCTGGAGCGACTCAGGGAAGGCCTGTGATTGGTCAGAAATAGAGAATGGAGCCAAGATGGCGGTGGGAGTAGGAGGACAAGCACACAAACCATGTGTTTAGTACCGAGTAAACATGATACTGCCCCTTAAGGGTTTAATTAAATTGTTGTGAATGAAAAAAAATATTATGAAGTATTATGTCTTACATCCAACACAGTAAATATCATTATGTGAAACGAAGCTTATTGAGTTATTTGTAATCTTGGTGGATCATTGACTGAGTTAGTGTGGCATATTATGTTAGTGTGACAAATACTTGTTCAAGTGGAAGATGGGTATTAACAAAGGGTCTTGAGGATATCTCTCCTAGAGAGAACCCGCAATAATGGATTCAAATTAGACAAGTTTAGATTTAGAAAGGATATAGGAAAGTATTGGTTAGGAAATATGGTAGTTGATGAGTGGAACAGTCTACCTAGTTTTGTTATTGAGGCTAAAACCTTGGGTAGCTTCAAATTTAGGTTGGATAAATACATGAGCGAGAGGGGTTGGATTTGAGGATAGTTATCAAACCTTATTTCTTGGGTAGCATTGAAAATTGGGTTGGGCAAATATTTTGTTAGCGGGATGTATTGTAAAGGACCTGCCTAGTATTGTTTAATGAGTTTATTTGGTAATGCTGGTAGCGGGGTGTAAATGATACATCTTCGGAGGCTTCTTACTTTATTGTTAATGTAGTGGTGGGTACACAGGCTTGTGTGTTGTGCCCATGGCCTGGGAGGGCCATCCCATGAGAGAGAGCTACTAGGCCTTGTGTCTTCCTGCTAGGCCGCTGTGTGAGTGTGGGACCAGCTTCCCACAGACCTGGACAGCCCAGAGGGCAGCACTTTAGTGGCGCAAAATATGAACTGAGCTGGCAGACATCATGGCTATCTGTGCAGACAGTACAGGATGTCTGCATATGCTCAGCCAGCTGCCATATGATCATCCCGACCATGTCTGGTGGTAAAAAAAAAACTTGGTCTCTCTCTCATAGGAACAGGGCACATAACACAAATAAAAACATATATATACATATGGACATGGAAAAAAAAACTTCCTACAGGGAGGGAAGAAAAAAAACATGTGAGGTGTGCTAAACATTGTGGCCATAGGCAGTGAGCATCGAAGGGCATCACTGCATGCCTTCCTGCATCTGGACAGATACTGCAACACAGGAGACATCGCTGCAGCTGAGCTGTGACGTAACAGGGTACGGTCTCCTCTGGAATGGTGAAGCAGTCATCGTAGGAGTCGCTGCAGGTTTTCACTCAACCTGGGGCACGACATGCTGGTGCCCTCAAGTGAGGTGTCGACAAAACTCGGCAACTGGGCAGGATTTCTGGCAAGCAACTCAGGAGGACACTTCTCGACTGGTACTGCCGCTGGGCTGTCACTGCCGGCGAGCGTGGAGCGAGTTGTGGAGTGAGTCGTGGCAGAGACGACTGGGCGAAACATCTTGGAGTTGTAACATCATACACCAGACTGCAGTGAGCGAGCTAGCAGTCAAAATGACATCATCTTTGTACAGGCTGATCACTGAAGCTTGTGACACGAGGCTGACACAGCGCCTGCCGACAGGGATAACTGCGGATTGACGAGTGTCATTCTCTCGGCAGTTGGAGTTACAGCAGAGGTTAGTCTAAGCGTCCCCAGACTTGTTTCTCTACATATAACTGCATTATGAAGGTCTGAAGGTGAAATGAAACAAATCTTGATGGGAATCATAGCAGGTATGATTCTGCAGAACATCTATGAGTGATGAGCATAAGAGCTTTCTGTACAAGGGGGCTCAGGCTTAGAGCTGACTGATAACAGCTGTCAAATGCACTGGTCACATCGGGTGACTTAGCACAGTGGTGCTACTCAGGTCTGGCTCAGACCTCACTGGACACATGGAAACTACACACACCCGCAGTACATGCGGTACAACATGGCTTAAACTAGAAAATGATGCTTTTCTGTGCACAAAACTGACACTAAGCCATACATGTGAGAACACTGACTGAGAGGAATTAATTAACACATGACATATATCTTCTCTCAATCTTCTCGACAATACTGAAATAATTACTAGAAACACTCGATGTGACATGTGTGATGTCAGGCGTGATGTCGCGAGGTGACGTCAGCAGATATCTCGAGGTGACGTCAGGCAGACATTATGATGTCATGAAGTCGGGCAGCAGCATCGGTGACGTCAATGTGATGCGGGCAGCAGACAACAGCATGAGGCCTAGGACATCTGGCTTAGTAACCCACGTGGCTTGTAGATCCACGTGACATCGCCCACACCCCACATGGCATCGTGATCCAAGTGGTTGTCTGATTCACGTGCATCTGATCCACATGGCTTGCTGATCCACGTGGCTTGCTGATCCACATGGCTTGCTGATCTATGTGGCTTGCTGATCCACATGGCTTGCTGATCCACATGGCTTGCTGATCTATGTGGCATGCCAATCCGCATGGCTTGCTGATCTATGTGGCATGCTGATCCGCATAGCTTCAAGTGGCCTCAGGCACTCGGATACACAGCTTCTGGCAATGAATTCACATGGAAAACAGCAGAAAACACAGCAGATGGAGTGAGTAGTGGTGAGTGTATGGTAGTGTGGTGGCGAGGAGTGTGGGTGAGTGTATGGCGAGGGAGCATCTGGCCACTTCCTCCTCTCAAACCCGCAACACAGCGAAATACTCACACTGGACGCAGAAATCACCACAAAACTCACCTCTGGCTTGCTGAAACAGCTGTGCTGAGCTGAACAACAACAGCAGAACAAGCAAGTGGTGCTGAACACGTGACTTGAGAAACAGGATGGGACGCTGTAGTGTTGGGTCACTGGGATGCCACTTGCAATTCTCGAAGAAATTCGGCAAATTTCGGCTAGATCCTGCTTGTACCTGTGTCTGGATGCTCAAACGTGCAGACACGACGTCAGGATAACTCATTGAGAGATGGATGCTTCTTGTATAGGGTGATAAAGTGAAGATGACTTCATACCTCTTCCTTCCTCTCTCCGGGCAAACGCAACTGCTGCGACCTCCGCTTCCCATCAATGTGAACCAATGATTAATTGGTAGAGCTGAAAGTGGGTGGTTAATGATAAACGTCTTCGGAAGCTTCTTTGTTTATTTGCAAAGTCCGTATGGGTACACAGGCTTGTGTGTTGTGCCCATGGCCCGGGAGGGCCATCCCACGAGAGAGAGCTACTAGTAGGCCTTGTATCTTCCGGCTAGGCCGCTGTGTGAGTGAGTGTGGGACCAGCTTCCCATAGACCTGGATAGGCCCAGAGGGCAGCACTTTAGTGGTGTGAAATATGAACTGAGCGTACAGGCTGTCTACAGTATGGGCCAACAGGCCTGCTGCAGTGTTCCTCCTTTCTTATGTTCTTATGTTAAGTATTTACTTTTTAATTCACATTATGAAGGAAAATGTTTGCTTATGATTTCGAACATTTAACAACAATTTCAACACAAAAAATAACTGTGAATTGAAGAAAATAACTTGATAGGAAATACCAAGTAATTGTAATTTGTTATTTACATCATCAAGTAATTGAAAATCTAGAAGAGTAATTTAAATTGTAAATGTAACTGACTCAGAATCAAGTAATTGAAAACCTGATAGAGTAATTAATTAGTAAATGTAACTGACTTGAATCAGTAATTGAAAATCTCGAGAGATAAATTTAATTGTACATGAACTGACTCAGAATCATAGTATTGAAAATTAGAAGAGAATTTAAATTGTAAATGAACGACTCGAATCAGTAATTACTCAGCCTGATTATAGGTTCTCATTAGATATAAATTTGATTAAATACAATTTTAAAAATTTAAACTAATCTCATGATAGTAAATAGTTAACTTAACACAACAGAAGTAGGCGACGCGAGTCGACATCCAGCACAAAGTAACATACCATACCTTGCACACGCAACATTACCAGCATCAGACAGTCAACCATCAGAGGCAGACCACCAGCACCATATGCAACGCACAGTTGATCAGCAACAGCAGCAACAGGGAATAGGTGCCCCATCCTGTATGCGCCTTCCACCATGCCAGGTAGTTCGGTAGTGGAGGCTTAGCTAGTGGTGGACCGTGTGGCGTAGCTCGCACCATTACTTCTCACCGTCTTCTCTACACTAACAATAACATTTCTTCTGCTTTTGATTTTTTATTGCATGTATAACTTGTTTATTTAGTTACCATTTTTCGGGTTTAATGTAGGATTTTTTTTAGAGATTTTCAGTTTTAGAAGCTAAAGGCTACTTTTCTACTTTAGCTTGTTTAAAATTTTTATATAATCTATCCTAGGCTATTTTTTTGACAAGCCAGTAGTCTCCCACCTACTTAGGGTGACCTTGAAAATAAATGTTTTCAGTCATTAACTTACGATCACAGATGCGTCCTGACATCACTCTGCAACACTTCCTTTAGGGTTCAGTCAATAAATTTTCTACCTCTAAGGTCAAGATGGCTACCTAGTCTCTCTAAATCACTTTAGAAATTTGAACGTGGCTTGTACTACAAAACCACAAGTTTACAAAACCTTTCTACTCCACTCTAACGGTGCCTACACAAGCCCTTGGAATGCCTGGGCCCGTAGCACTGAAAGCCTCTTCTGCCCATCCTTTCTTCCACCTCTGATTCATGCACCCTTGTAGTCATCTTATTTTGCTTATTCATCTCTAAATGTCTAAACCAATTAGACAACCCATCCTCAGTCTTTTGAATAATATCTTTACTAACAACACATTTAATCTCCTGACTCTGAATTCTTGTATATTATTCACTCCACTCATCGCTTCATATTCGCCTCATACCAAATATAAGTGTTGATCCCACTATACTCTGGTACATTCACACGTTTTTCTACATGAATATTTTTTTGTGTGTGTCCTTATATGCTTCACTGCACCACCCACTGGTTTTCCCTCTTTAACTCAATGATTCTACACAATTCTGATAACCATATCTGCTAACACGCTCACTCCTATCTAGATGTATTTCGGTCTCTGCGCAATCGGAAAAGGTGTTCCCGTAATCAATAAGCCCAGCCTCCTCCATCTTAATTAATGCAAGTAAAAGGAATATTAGACGTTGAACATAAAATTCCAATTGACCAAAATATAACTATAACAATCATATTCCCCTAATCTCTACCTTTCTACAGAGTGCAGGAGTGCAGATTCAGGGCTCTTAGTCTATCCACGTAAGAAAGATATTTGATACATGGGGTCAACATTGTCATCCTTCTCTATACGTTTTCCAGCGCTCTTATATCCATTCTGTAATACGATGACCAGAACTGGAGCATAATATAAATGAGGCCTAACCAACGATATATAGAGTCGAATAATAACCTGAAGAATTTTATTTGCTATATTGTGAGCACATGAATTCTGTTGTCTTGGGTTGACATTATTGCTTACCAGAATCCATAAATCTCTTTCATATTCAGAGAGATTAAGATCTATGTTAATTAGTTTAAAAAATCATGGTTATTTTCTTTTCCAGTGCTTAGAACTTTACATTTGTATAAATTAAACTACATCTACCACTTCTCCGTCCACCGCATCAATCTACTCAGATCTTGTTATAGATCTCTAGTATCCTCGTAGAGTTAATTCGACGGGCCTACTTTTGTGTCATTGAGAAACTTCCTTTGTCACTGTTCCCTCATCTATATCATATATGTATAACGTGAACAACAAAGGGACCAACTCTGACCCCTGAGGAACACTGCTTATTACGTGTCCCAACTCTGATTTCTTCACATTTATGCATCTGTATTACCTGTCTATCAAGAACGCTTTTGTACAGGAAAAAAATTATCCTCCTATTCTATGTGTCTCTACTTTCTTCAACAATCTGAAATGGAGTCTCTGTCAAAAGTCTCAAATACCTTACTCAAAAAGTTAGTACATTCGTAAGACATGAGGTTCAGCTCTTTGGAAAACCGTGCTGAGAATCTTTGATAAATTTATGTTTTTCGAGGTGGTTTCGAATAGCGTCGGAAATTATTAATTCCATCAGTTTTGTCACAATGGAGGTTCGGTTAACTGGTTTATAATAAGAAGTTGTGAACCTGTCTCCTCTTACTTTGTAGACAGGTGTCGCATTTTCCACTTTTCGAGCACTACGCCAGATGTGTTGAAAACACTTGCTAAAGGTTTGCCAAGTTCCTCCTTACATTCTTATAGAACCCTAGATAAGTTTATCAGTGCCTGGAGATTTATCTGGGTTGAATCTATCTATTTGTTTGAGAACCACGTCACTAGTGACCTATATATATATTTATTTCTGGAGTTTCTGTAGAATATTCCTGCATAAAAAGTCGAATGAAAATGAAATAAGTATTGAAGATTGTACACTTCACATCACTGACGGTGGGCTGACCTCAGCAACTTTTATAGGAGTCTATCTTGTCCTTTGCGTGGTTTATATTTATACTTCCTTTAAGCCTTTTCTTATTCAATTGTTTTATTTCTCTTTTTAACTGAACCAAATAAATTTTTAAATTACCTTCTTCCCTATTTAGCCTCCTGTAAGTGTCTCCTTTGATCCGATATGTTTGAATCTATTTTTTCATAAATTAAGGGTAATTTTTTTTTTACTTAATTCCCTATTGGGCAGTTTTAATTATGTTTTAAAATGTCATATTGGCAACTATCATTAACCTACCTGACCCTCCCCCTTACAAAATAATGACGGGTCAGGTAATTACCAGTTCACCCCACCCCACGTAATTTCTCAGCCTTGTAAAATGGCCTAGCAAAAGTCAGGGACATTGACTTGGTTTTAGTTTTTATGGATAATTCTGTGATATATTGAGACTGAGTAATCGTGATTACTTTCTCCAGGTTCATCCTTACATCAAGATATTAATTAATGATTTCTTATTGGCAAGAAACCCAGTCAGGGCGGTGTTGTTTGTTTTTTCCTTTAGTTGGTTCTGTCATAGAATATTTTTAAAAAGCAATCCTGTGTTCGTATCAAGAAATTCTCTAGATTTCCTGTCATATTTCTCCACGTCAGTCTGTCTCAAGTAAAAGCCTATTAACACACATTTTTGGATTCTAGGTAATTTAGTAATTTTATCCCATAAATTTATTTTGCGTTCCCTATCAAGGTTCATGAGCCTGTTAATCACCACCCAAAATTAGCTTTTCACGTTCTTCTTGTGAAACTGTTGCCGTATGACGTTAAAGGGATCATTTCCCGCTAAGACGCCTGTGGGACAAACCTTTCATGCATTAAAATAATTTTCAGTACAGTACGGTGTGAAAAATATGGTGTTCCTTGAACAAATATCGCGTTTAAACACTCGTGATACCTGCGTACAGCTTAGTGATAAAATAGGAGTGATAAGACACGAGGGATATAAACTTTTTTTTTTATATTTTATTTACAAAACCAATTACAGTTTAACATAAAAAATAAAGATAAACAGTATGGAACCTAATCAAGTTAACTGACAAACGGATTGTACTTACATGCTCGCAAGATATTACAACTAAAAACAGTCCTACATCAAGAAACATAACTAAAACAAAATTACATGTCACAGGGTCATGATTGACATAATACAAAACCTGCACTATATATAATTGTACATATAAATGACATTTGACAAAGGTTCAACTCACTTGAACATAAAATATACAAAGAAGTTAATATCAGTTAAATCCCATCCTTCACATTATCAAAAAAACAAAAACTAACATCATATAATTGACTAGATAATCTACATACTATCCCTAACAATACAGCTGAACATAATCACAACATACAAATAAACAGAAAAAGATACAGCTTAGAACACAATAACAAGCTCTTTACTGTTACACCCCACACACCCATATACAAATTTCAGACATATGGACCTTACGTCCTAACTGTCGCAGATATGTCTGCTATACCATACAGACTAAACTGTTAGATATGTCTGTATAACCATACAGACTAAACTCTCAACATCAAGAACTTGCAATGAACACCAAACTGGTATTCAGGGTTCAGACCATAATTACTAAACTTTTAAAAAGAATCAATCATGCATTAATAAAGTATTACATAAGTCTGACCATGACAAAGGCTCAATACAATAGAAAGAAGATTATATTTAAATATATACACATACACACCCACACCCACCATCCACACACACACCCACACGTACACAAAAATTTTCACACAATCACATAATCAGATGCACTGTATGCACATGCTAAACAGTATATAAGTTATCTCATCGTGCAAAAATACTCAGACGTAACAATAAATCAAACTAAAACACACTTCATGTCGCAAAATAACTTATAATCATGAATCATGTTATACAAGACTGATACACATCATAATTATACAAAAAAATTACTCATATTATACTACATTCTGGAAAAGTGTTATATCTACCATAACGAGCCTTGAGCTTACATCCACCACTTGGATGCCATTAAAGTCCCAATGAAAACAGGGAAACCATTCCAAACCCAATTCACAACACTCTCACGACCCCCCACCCCCAGGGAGGCGAGCCCGCTGTTGACCCCTGACTCCCTCCAACCTATGAAAACACCCTTCACTCACTCATATCCAATCACAGATTCTACGGAGATCCATAACGTTAGCATTCTATACCCCTCTGTTCCCCCGAGAAAGCCTGTCCCACCTCCTCCCATACAAATCTCTGTTACGACAACCTCGTACTATTAGAACGTTACGCAAGACCTTTCCTTCTCTCCTCACTATCCCTCTCCCCCTTCATCACCCACGGACATATATATTTAATCTACCATGATATAATCTTAAAGCTCTTATTAACCCTCGTCTAAACCACCCATATCTAGACTTAGAGCACGCAAAACCGACACCCCACTGGCCCCCCACCCTCTGTACCAACCTACTTAACTAAACGCACACCTAACCTCTCTAGCCTTCACAAAAGTTAAACTACATGGATCGCTGTCTCATCCCCTCCACAGATACACACCCCCCACCTCTCTACACACCTGTCTGTTTGTTATATCTCACCAGGACGTGAAGGATCCCATGCGAAATCGATACATCACCTCACGAGCCGAGGTTTTAACTCTCAACTTTACTTAAATCTAAACCAAATACTCTTCCACGCATACATGGGGTACAAACCCTCAACTGGGACAACGGAACCTACCTACAAGTAACCTACACAAAACCCTTATACGAACCTTTCTCAGTTTCCTACCAACATCACAGCCCTCATAACTTTTTCACATTCCCTCAACTCATTCCTCGATACACTTACCCAGCCTGGTAGGGTATCCTTCCCAAACGCCCCGGCGTTTCACACCTCAGCAAACTTCCCATTTAATAACACACATTAAGACCTCCGTCACCAAATCCATACAACCCCAAACCCACCCTCTGACTACAGGTAACATTACAACCTCCCTCCGTAAACCAATCACAACGTGAACCCCTAAAAATTTGTACACCCGTCTTAGTATCCCCGCAATCGCTGTCCTGTAATTGGGAACACAGCCTGCAACATACCAAACCTTACTATACATTAAAATGTTCACGATATCACTCGCTGTATCAGAGTTAGGTGCTGGTGGTCTCAGAACACCTAGAACGCCCCCACGATCCTTTCAACTAACCTATCCGAATTTTCCTCCCGCCGCGCCACC
>NC_069425.1:7764945-7786988 GCF_026875155.1 Cherax quadricarinatus | reverse complement strand
ATTGGCCGGCTTGGCAGTGTCCTCCTTTTTTGTTCTTATGTTAAGTATTTACTTTTTATTCACATTATGAAGGAAAATGTATGCTTATTGATTTCGGAAATTTAACACAGCTTCAACACATAACTGTGATTGGGAAGGGGCAGAATTACTTGGTAGGAAATATCAAGTGAGTCGTAACTGTCTATTTTTGCCAACATCAGTCATGTGACCTTTCTTAGTCAGTAATTTAAATGTAAATGTACTTAATTTCAATCAGAATTGAAAATCTAGAAGAGTAATTTAAAAAATTTCAACGACTAAAATAATGTAATTGAAAATCAGAAGGAATAAATAATTGAAAATTGTAATTTACATAAAATCAAGTAATTGAAAATCAGAAGAGTAATTTAAATTGTAAATGAAAACTGACTCAGAATCAAGTAATTACCTCAAGCCTGATTATATGGTTCTCATTATGATATAAAATGTTTTGATTATATTATAAATTCGTTGTAAAAATTTAAACATAAATCTCATGATATATATAGTTAACTTTAACACAACAGAAGAGGCGACGCGACGTGACTCCAGCACAGAAAGTAACAATATCTCCTCACCTGTGCAGCAACGGCAACATTACCAGCATCAGAAGTCACCATCAGAGCAGTACCACCAGCACCATATGCAACAGCAGCAGTTGACTCAGCAACAGCAGCAAACAGGGAATGAGGGGCCCCACCTGTTGCCGCCTGCCACCATGCCAGGTAGTCTCTGGTAGTGGAGGCTTAGCTATGTAGGTGGACCCATGGCTGGCGTAGCTCGCACCATTACTTCTCACCGTCTTCTCTACACTAACAATAACATTTCTTCTGCTTTGATTTTTTATTGCATTATAACTTGTTTATTTAGTTACCATTTTTCGGGTTTAATGTAGGATTTTTTTTAGAGATTTTCAGTTTTAGAAGCTAAAGGCTACTTTTCTACTTTAGCTTGTTTAAAATTTTTATATAATCTATCCTAGGCCTATTTTTTTGACAAGCCAGTAGTCTCCCACCTACTTAGGGTGACCTTGAAAATAAATGTTTTCAGTCATTAACATTTCGATCACAGATGCGTCCCTGACATCACTCCTGCAACACTTCCTTTAGGGTTCAGTCAATAAATTTTCTACCTCTAAAGGTCAAGATGGCTACCTAGTCTCTCTAAATCACTTTAGAAATTTGAACGTGCTTGTACTACAAAACCACAAGTTACAAAACCTTTCTACTCCACTCTAACGTGCCTACACAAGCCCTTGGAATGCCTGGGCCCGTAGCACTGAAAGCCTCTTCTGCCCATCCTTTCTTCCACCTCTGATTCATGCACCCTTGTAGTCATCTTATTTTGCTTATTCATCTCTAAATGTCTAAACCAATTAAACAACCCATCCTCAGTCTTTTGAATAATATCTTTACTAACAACACATTTAATCTCCTGACTCTGAATTCTTGTATATTATTCACTCCACTCATCGCTTTTATATTCGCCTCATACCAAATATAAGTGTTGATCCCACTATACTCTTGGTACATTCACAACTTTTTTTTCTACATGAATATTTTTTTGTGTGTGTCCTTATATGCTTCACTGCACCACCCCACTGGTTTTCCCTCTTTAACTCAATGATTGTACACAATTCTGATAACCATATCTGCTAACACGCTCACTCCTATCTAGATGTATTTTTCGGTCCTGCGCAATCGGAAAAGGTGTTCCCGTAATCAATAAGCCCAACCTCCTCCATCTTAATTAATGCAAGTAAAAGGAATATTAGACGTTGAACATAAAATTCCAATTGACCAAAATATAACTATAACAATCATATTCCCCTAATTCTCTACCTTTCTACAGAGTGCAGGAGTGCAGATTCAGGGCTCTTAGTCTATCCACGTAAGAAAGATATTTGATACATGGGGTCAACATTGTCATCCTTCTCTATACGTTTTCCAGCGCTCTTATATCCATTCTGTAATACGATGACCAGAACTGGAGCATAATATAAATGAGGCCTAACCAACGATATATAGAGTCGAATAATAACCTGAAGAATTTTATTTGCTATATTGTGAGCACATGAATTCTGTTGTCTTGGGTTGACATTACTGCTTACCAGAATCCATAAATCTCTTTCATATTTAGAGAGATTAAGATCTATGTTAATTAGTTTAAAAAATCATGGTTATTTTCTTTTCCAGTGCTTAGAACTTTACATTTGTATAAATTAAACTACATCTACCACTTCTCCGTCCACCGCATCAATCTACTCAGATCTTGTTATAGATCTCTAGTATCCTCGGTAGAGTTAATTCGACGGCCTACTTTTGTGTCATTGAGAAACTTCCTTTGTCACTGTTCCCTCATCTATATCATATATGTATAACGTGAACAACAAAGGGACCAACTCTGACCCCTGAGGAACACTGCTTATTACGTGTCCCAACTCTGATTTCTTCACATTTATGCATCTGTATTACCTGTCTATCAAGAACGCTTTTGTACAGGAAAAAAATTATCCTCCTATTCTATGTGTCTCTACTTTCTTCAACAATCTGAAATGGAGTCTCTGTCAAAAGTCTCAAATACCTTACTCAAAAAGTTAGTACATTCGTAAGACATGAGGTTCAGCTCTTTGGAAAACCGTGCTGAGAATCTTTGATAAATTTATGTTTTTCGAGGTGGTTTCGAATAGCGTCGGAAATTATTAATTCCATCAGTTTTGTCACAATGGAGGTTTTGTTAACTGGTTTATAATAACAATTGTGAACCTGTCTCCTCTTACTTTGTAGACAGGTGTCGCATTTTCCACTTTTCGAGCACTACGCCAGATGTGTTGAAAACACTTGCTAAAGGTTTGCCAAGTTCCTCCTTACATTCTTATAGAACCCTAGATAAGTTTATCAGTGCCTGGAGATTTATCTGGGTTGAATCTATCTATTTGTTTGAGAACCACGTCACTAGTGACCTATATATATATATTTATTTCTGGAGTTTCTGTAGAATATTCCTGCATAAAAAGTGAAATGAAATAAGTATTGAAGATTGTACACATTTCCACATCACTGACGGTGGGCTGACCTCAGCAACTTTTATAGGAGTCTATCTTGTCCTTTGCGGGTTTATATTTATACTCTCTTTAGCCTTTTCATATTCATTGTTTTATTTCTCTTTTTAACTGAACAAATAAATTTTTAAATTACCTCTCTTCCCTATTTAGCCTCCTGTAAATGTCTCCTTTGATCCATGATATGTTTTAATCTATTTTTTATAAATTAAGGGTAATTTTTTTTTACTTAATTTCCCTATTGGGCAGTTTTAATTATGTTTTAAAAATGTCATATTGGCAACTACATTACCTACCTGACCTACAAAATAATGACGGGTCAGGTAATACCAGTTCACCCCCCACGTAATTTTTCAGCCTTGTAAAATTGGCTAAGCAAAAGTCAGGGACATTGACTTGGTTGTAGTTTTTATGGTAATTCTGTGATATATTGAGACTGAGTAATTCGTGATTACTTTCTCCAGGTTCATCCTTAACATCAAGATTTTTAAATTTAAATTTGATTTCTTATTGGCAAGAACCAGTCAGGCGGGTTTTTCCTTTAGTTGGTTTTTGTCATAGAATATTTTAAAAAGCAATCCTGGATCGTATCAAGAAATTCTCTAGATTTCCTGTCATATTTCTCCAGTCAGTCTGTCTAAAGTAAAAGCCTATTAACACACATTTTTGTTTCTAGATAACTTAGTAATTTTATCCCATAAATTTTTTTGCGTTCCCTATCAAGGTTCATGAGCCTGTTAATCACACCCAAAATTAGCTTTTCACGTCTCTTGTGAAACTGTTGCCAAAGACGTTAAAGGGATCATTCCCCCAGACGCCTGGGGGACAAACCTCTTCATGCATAAAATAAATTTCAGTACAGTACGGTGAAAAAAATGTGTTCCTTGAACAAATATCGCGTGTAAACACTGTGATAACCAGCGTACAGCTTAGTGATAAAATAGGAGTGATAAGACACGAGGGGATAAACTTTTTTTTTTATATTTTATTTAAAACCAATACAGTTTAACATAAAAATAAAGAAACAGTATGGAACCTAATCAAATTAACTGACAAACGGATTGTACTTAACATGCTCGCAAGATATTACAAAAAAACTTACATCAAGAACATAACTAAAAACAAAATACATGTCACAGGGTCATGAATTGACATATATACAAAACCTTGCATATATATAAATTGTACATATAAATGACATCTGACAAAGGTTCAATACACTTGAACATAAAATATACAAAGAAGTTATATCAGTTAAATCCCATCCTTCACTTTAAAATCAAAAAAACCAAAACCTAACATCATAATCTGACTAGATAATCTACATATTTATCCCTAACAAACAGCTGAACATATCCCAACATACAAATAACAGAAAAGAATACAGCTTAGAACACAATAACAAGCTCTATACTGTTACATCACCCATATACAAATTTTTCAGACAAATGGACTAACGTCAAAACTAAATACGTCCTAGATATGTCTGTATACCATACAGACTAAAACTTAACTTTCAAGAACTTGCATGAACACCAAACGGTATCAGGGTACAGACCATAATTAAAACTTTAAAAAGAATCAATCATGCATATATAAAGTATTACATAACGTCTGACCCATGACAAAGGCTCAATACAAAGAAAGAGATATATATTTAAATATATACACATACACACCCCACCCACATCCACACACACCACCCACCCCAACCCCCCACTACACAAAATTTTCACAAATCACATTAATCAGATGCACTGTATGCACAATGCAAAACAGTATATAAGTATATCTCATCGTGAAAAAAACCAGCACGAAAACATAAATACAAACTAAAACACACTTCATGTCGCAAATAACTTATTACTCAAGAATCATGTTATAACAAACTGATACACATCATAATTATACATAAAAAATCTACTATATTATACCTCCCATTCTGAAAAGTGTTATATCTACCATAACGAGACCTTGAGCTCTACATCCACACTTGGATGCCATAAAGCCCCAATGAAAACCAGGAAACCATTCCAAACCCACATTCACAACACTCCCCACGACCCCCCCCCCAGGGAGGCCGCCCCCGCTGTTGCCCCCGACTCCCTCCAACCTATGAAAACCCCTTCACTCACTCATATCCATCACAGATTTACGAGAATCCCTAACGTTAGCATTCTATACCCCTCTGAGAAAGCCTGATCCCACCTCCTCCCATACAAATCTCTTTTTACGACACCTCGTACTATAGAACGTTACCGCAAGAACCTTTCTTCTCCCCTCACTATCCCCTCTCCCCCTCATCACCCACGACATATTTATATAATCTACCATGATATAATCTAAAGCTCTTTTTAAACCCTCGTCTTAACCCACCCATATCTAGACTTAGAGCACGCAAAACCGACACCCAGGGCCCCCCACCCCTCTGTACCAACCTACTTAACCAGCACCTAACCTCCTTAGCCCTTCACAAAAGTAAACTACATGGAACGCTGTTCCATCCCCTCCACAGATACCACACCCCCCACCCTCTACAACCTGTCTGTTTCGTAATATCTCCCCAGACGGAAGGATCCATGCAGAAAACGAAACATCACCTCACGCGCCCGGGTTTTAACTTCAATTTACTAAATCTAACCAATACTCTTCCACGCATACAGGGAACAAACCCTCAACTGGGATAACGCACCTACCTACAAGTAACCTACACAAAACCCTTATACAAACCCTTTCTCAGTTCCCTAACCAACTCACAGCCCTCAAAACTATTTCAAATTCCCTCAACTCCATTCCTCGATACCACATATCCAGCCTTCGTGTATCCTTCCCAAACGCCCCGTTCACACCCTCACGCAACACTTCCCATTTAATAAACACACATTTAGCCCCTCCGTTCCAACAACCCCAACCCACCCTAACTTACAGGTAACATTACAACCTCCCTCCGTAACCAATCCAACGTGAAACCCCATAAAAATTTGTACACCCGTCTTAGTATCCCCGCAATCGCTGTCCCTGTAATTGGGAACACAGCTGCAACATACCAAACCTTACTATAAATAAAATGTTCACGACTATCACTCGCTGTATCAGAGTTAGGTGCTGGGGTCTCAGAACACCTAGACGCCCCACATCCTTTCCAATAACCTATCCGAATTTTCCTCCCGCGCCGCAACCATTGTCATCCCTATAAAAAATTTAAACCAAAAATCTTTAAAGCCCCCCGCCCATTCTTTAACAACATTACATCTCCCCCCCCACACCCCCCACCCAAGAACCCAACCCCATGCACCTTGACTTCGCACTATTTCCCCTGCATACCCGTGGCACTTCAAATAATTGCACCACCTCGTCCAAAACTCTCATTGACATCCCTGCACGAAAGAGAACAGTGGTTGTCGTCAACATATCCAATTAACCCCGGCCAGGCCTCCCACCCCCCACACTTCCCCACATGGCGTACATAAGCTACGGTCAACCATTCTATAAAAGGGGTCCTGGAAACACGCAAAAAATATTTGGGACATGGGGCATCCCTGTCTAAGGCCTCTTCCCATTGCAATTTCCCTCCCCATACACCCATTATCTGTTTTTCTCATTTTGGGCCCCCTTGTACAACGTATTTACCCACTCGACTTTTTTCCTCCCTAAAAACCCTGTCTCCTAAGTATAACCTGCAAAGCTCCCCTTTCCACTCAAATCATGCCCCCTTGCCAGTCTAGAGCCAACAAAGCCGCCCCCCCAAACCCCCACCCTTAGCTTCCACAAAACTTCTCAGTATCCCATGTCCTTCAATCATCGACCTTTCCCCGGCAACCCAAACTGAGATTTTGACACCACCCTCTCCACTACACATTTGAACCTATTACCTAAAATTTTTGCAAACACCTTATAGTCTGCACACATCAGTGATATGGCTCGGTACTCCCGAAGGGTGGGCTGCCCCTTGACCTTCGGGACCAACACTACTACTGCTGTTTCCTGTTTTCTCCCCCAACTTACCCTTCCCCTTTTCATACTATTAAATAAAAACCCTATAAATTCCTTTATCAACGCCCAATGTTGTAAATAAAATTCTACCGGGAGACCATCAATACCGGAGCTTTTCCCCCTTTCCCCATTCCCCTTAACGCATTTTTCTATTTCCTCTGGCCGTAATCGTCCCACCTAAAGCCTTTCGATCACTATTTCCTAAATTACACGTCCAATAATACACACCCTTTTCCAATGCCCCCGTCACCCCCCCCCCCCCCACTGTTCCAGTACTTCTCGTACCAAGCCTCCGCTTTCGCACACATCCCCTTCGTGGTTCGTATCTCCTGCCCCACTCTATAATTCCCAACCATCCCCCGTTACCTCTAAAACATGGTTTTAGCCGTCAGCGCCTGCCTTTGCTTTTGATGCCGCAAACACAGCTGACGGCTTGTCGCCCCAAAGCACTTCCCTCCACCCCTGCCTGCATCCTTACAGCTTGAAACCTTTCATTTGCAACACCCTCAACCTCCCTTTATTTCAGCTATTTCACCATAGGAAAATTATTCCCACCCACCCCCCCCCCCATAGCAACCTCTTAACCTATCCTCTAAATAGTTAGCCAGTCCCCTATTTTAAATTATTAATACGTTTTCCTTCTCTCACATAAAACTTTTCTAATCCTTTCCTTTGCACACTATCCCACCATGTCACAAAGTCATCCACTCCCTGTTCTTCCACACTAAGCTCCCTCCAAAGGACTGAAAACCCCCCTCCCAAACCCCTCCTCATCACCCAACACACTTATATTTAATTTCCAATAACTTCTATATATGTCCGCGAGCGTCCCCACCCAACCCCCACACCACTGCCCTATGATCTGACATTGTAGCCTCAACAGTCTGAAAGATTTCACTCCACTCCCTGAGGAAGGTACACTCTATCTAGTCTCGCAGCATAACCACTTTCCCAACAAACGTATATTCAGTCTCCCACACCGCCCCCCAAAGGCATCACGTAACCTAACATCCCCTTAAAAAATCCCTAAGAGCCACAGACATATATCCAGCCCCTCTTGGGTCCAAAATCAGCCACCCTGATTACACTATTCCAGTCCCCCAAACTATTTTCCCCCTCTGGCAGTGCACTTAAGAAAAACACAAGATCCTCACACACAAAATCATTCTTTACCTTTTTGTTTTTTTTCGCCGGCCATACACACTCACAAAAGACAACACGCTTACCCATCCACCACCATCCACACACAACACCCTCCCCCCCCTCTTCCCTCGCTTCTCTGCAAAACAAAAGCTCGTCTCCCTTATTAAAAAATTTCCCCCACCACCTTTTAGACGGGGAGATGGCAAGGGGAACTACCCGAAATCCTGCCACCCCAACACCCTACCCTCTTTGAAATTGTGCTCCTGCAAGGGAAAACAACATCCACTCTAGATTTATTTAGAAAATTACGAAAAACCAATCTCTCTTCATACCGCTACATAAACCCATTAACATTTTCAACATACACCTAAGGGGCCCATTAAAGTTTCCACCCCTGCTTCCTCTCATCACTCTTTACAACTCCAGAGCTTGAATTTACGTTCAAAAACCTTCAGAGTGCTCTCTTTTCCCCCCCCCCTTCTTCCGGTGTCCTCCTATCATGGCTACCACCACCTACACCACTACCTTCACACTTCACCTCAGTCTGTTTCCCAGGCCTTTGTGCAGGCGTAAGGACGTCATCAGAATCTGATGTAGCCGCCCTCTTTCTCGTGACAGTCATGTTACACATATCTTGGTCAGATGTTCCCTTCGATGGGAAACCCCCACCTCCACCTGAGAATGGTGTAATGAGTCAATGGAGACTCCAAACCACCATCACGTCCCAAATTATCATGTCTCAGACTTTCTGGAAGCGAAAGATTCTCCAATGACACCACGCTCAGATGTAACATCCCTCTCTGGTGGTGACAACGTCTTCAACACCTCCACCAATTCCTCTCAATCTCAAGAACCTTCTCTTGTACTTGCTGCTGCTCCTCCTTTTCCACAGGAGACGACACCTGATCAGGCAGTTGGGGGCGGGGGGACTCCAACTCACCACCCGTCCTGTGTGCCCAAACCACTATCTCGCTCCACAAAACACCACGCCCTCCATCCGATGTTTGTTCCTCACCTGCCACCTTTGAAGCAGGGGGGTGCGATGTCCACCACAGGTCCAGGCACATGTCTTCACTTGTCACAGGTCGCCGCTATGTGATCATACTCACCACATAGGCGGCCGTACGTCGTTGTCCTGGGTACATTACATTACCTGCGTCCTGAAATCTTGTAGGTACACATAGGATGGTATTGGGTGCCTCAAAGTCATTTTGAGGTTGAAAGAACCCTCTGGAAAACCAGCATAGGCTCCTGCCGCCCACGTACCATGTTGAGCATAATGCACCGTCCCATACTTCTCAAAAACTTTCCTTATATCCGCCTCGTCCGCCTCAAAGGGGAAAGTTGCGTAACTTGATCCACGTATAATACCGTGAAACATCTATCATTTTTAAGATGACAGCTGGTTTTGACTTTTTTTAAGGGTACCGTCCTGGGAAACCTGGTGACCCAAAGTTCCCAAAACCGTTCTGATAGCCCCTAGGGAAAATTTGTTGTTTCCCCCCTTCCAACTAACCAACACATACACAGTCACTGTTTGTACTAAAGTCCTCCGAAATGATCTTTCAAAAAACCTTGCGAAACGGGCAAAACGTTTCCTTTAAGTAACCTCAGTCCTAATTTTATCCTTAGTCCTCAGACATAACCGCCAACTGGACGTTACGTTCCCCTTTTTAGCCGATTTTACAGACCCTTCAAAACCCCCACTTTCACCAGTAACTTACAAGGGGGCGCAAACTCCCCACCTCCACAAACAACAGAGGGGTGCAGAGCACTACCGCACACTACCGTGGTCAGGCAGCGAATGTAGGGGATAAACTAGTGAAGTTTGTCAGGTTGTTGAGACAAATCCCTGATCATGGGGTTGACTTGTCTCAATGTTCACTCAAAGGTTTGAGATATCTTTTATAGTGTAATGATTAAGGTACCGATACATGGTGAGAAAGTCCTAGTGAATTTAAATTGTTTGTGGAAAAATTCATAAAGATAGTAAATTAACATAAATAAAGTGTCTTTATTCTACACCTGTGAGAGGTGCCAAATCCTTATAGTCACGGGTAGTAAATGTTTCCACTGCTCTAGGTAGCTCTCCTCTTTAAAGGGAGCTTCTTGTCGAGGCAAAGAGGCTATTGGTCTGAGGAATTGGGGCTTTTGGTCTTCCTCAGGCCAAACCTAATTATCCCCCTTCCCTATCCCATCCTCCCCATCCTTCTCCTCCCTTTCTTCCTCCTCTCCCCATCCCTCTCCTATTCCTTTCCTGTTTTTAACCTTTGGGGCTCTTCACTAAGGCATTCTAGATCCTAGGTAGGGGAAAGGGTACCGTGGTTCAACCCATTCCGTTAAGGTTTCTGGAGGTGGTGTAGCTTGCCGTGGAATCTGGATCAACTGGGGATATCCAATTCTCTCTCTGGTTCTCGGGGCCAGCATCGGGTGTCTGTCAGGTGACTGGTATATTTTTCTGGAGGCTGCCTGTCAGATTCCGGGGGTGGTTTGCTGAAAGGGGGTATGTTTTGTGGTGGGTTTTCCGCCCGTCCTCTCTTTTGTCCACCGAGAGGGCTCGTAGATGTCAGTTGCTATCCTGGATTGCTGGTTTACTGGCTGAAGGGTAGGGTTTTGGCACGGTTCCATGCTGAATCTGCACTACTTGTATGCTGGGGTCCTCTTGGCGCGGAAGGGGAAATTTACGGGCCCTTTCAATTTCCCCCTAGCAGCAATCCTTCCTGTTCCCCTCTTTTTTTTTTCTTTTTTTTTCATTTTGTTCTTTACTTTTTTCTCTTATTTGTAAAAAACAAAAAGAAAGAAGTGACATAAGATGGAGTCCCAAGTCCGTGACAAATTCCTCCGGGCCCCCCTTTCTGCTACAAAAACTCTGTTCGACCCTATCTCGTTATTTGACCAAACTTCAGACCCTTTTTAATGCCATGTAGCTTCAGCTGCTGCCGTTTCGTCACCAGCTGCAGGTGCCGAGGTTCCACCTGACTCCTTCAATACATCCAACCTCAGCACTTCTTTGACCATGCTTCCGACTTCTCCATCTACGGTGCGACGATTCTCGGATCATCCGTCCATTTCAAGTCGGACCAACTCCGATCCCACACCTGAACGACCAAGACCATTAACAGATGACGCTTCTATTACTTCTCACTCTGCCCAGAAAATACCGGCTACGTTTCAAAGTACACAATGGGCTAAGTTTTTTTCTTCGTCCGACATCTCGTACTGACTGTCTTTCAGATCATTGTATCGGCAAGACGCTCCTACGCCATGTTGGTCAAAATATTTCATTTCATATTCTCAAGAGTGGTGCACACATCTTTCTCTCCTTACCACAGTAGATGTTATCTCTGTAACAATTCAAAAACACCATTCTCTCAATTCTTGTGGTGGCACCGTCATTCTACCTCATACCATTGTTCAACATAACTTCCAGACATGTGGTGACGACATTCTCAAACAACTTGAGCTCCAAGACCTCTCAGTTCTCAAAGTAGACACATATATACTACCTGCCCGTGGGTGGAGACGCTACCCCTGCAATGTAGCTCGCTTAACTTTTGACTGTCGTGAGCTTCCGTCCTCCATTTATATTGCTGGACACTGTCTCCAAGTCCGAGAGTTGATCCCTATACCACAACAGCGCAGAAATTGCTGGCACTTTGACCACCCAGCAAAATATTGCAGGTCCATGACAGACTGCCCAGTCTGTGGTGCTGACGACCATACAACTACACCCTGCAACTTGAATCCTTCTTGCCTTAATTGTAATGAGGTTCACCCTGCTTTTTCTCGCCGTTGCCAAGTTTACGTAAAAGAACGACGAATTCGTGTTCTCAAAGAGAAAGGTTTCACATATGCCATGGCAGTCTCTCATCTTCGCCTCCAGGAAAGACTAAGAGACCTCCAACCTCGGTAGTACCTACTTCCACTGTCTCTAGTGACACAACCTCCTCAGTCACCTCTGTCTCTCACTCTTTTATAGTCTTCGCCTCCGAAGTCCCTACCTCGATGCCTAATACTGTTCTTGAATCTTCATCTTCTCGCTTGCATGTTTCTATGTGTACAAGATCTCGCACAACTAAACCTTCCACTTGTCCCTCTACTTCTTTGAAGATTAATCCATCCCTGAAGTTCAAACCTCCTTTTACCCCTTCTTCATATAACCTTTCCAAACTTTTTCCTTTCTAGTCTCTGTACTTAATTGTTTACCTCTTACTAGTTCTGCTACTAGTGTAGAGGTTCATCCTCCTCCTCAGAGTCCCCTCCTCTCCAATCCCATCCCAAGTTTCTTCCCAAGTTAACTCTACCCTCTCATTCCCCCCTTCTTCCGTATCTTCCATCACCTCTCCGATCTTTACTCTCCCTCTCCTTCTTCCTCTGATGTCATACTACATGCAGCTTCCTTGTCCTCTGAAACACTTGACACTATCTGGGAATATACTGAGGAGACAAAACCATTGATGGACACTGATCCACCTCCCATCTCTCCTCCTCACTCGTCTTAACCATCTGCACAACTCTTTTCTTCCCAGCATTCCAGTCCTTTGCTGCTTACTCGTTTCCCCGCACATCCACAAAAAGACTTTCATTCCCCTACTATCCCAGGTCTCATGGGTAATTACGATGAGCTTCAGGTGTTGTTCTCTCAGTTTTCCCCTGTTTGTGTCTGTTTACAAGAACCTAAATTACACTCTGCTGTTATCCATCCAGTCTCGGGCAATGTTTTATTACATTCATCTGATCCTTATCCCGATGGAACTTTTAACGAAAGTGCACTTCTTGTGCACACTGGTATACCATACCATCAGATCTTCATTCATACTTCGCTGCATTATACAGCAGCACACATCCCCTTCTCGAGCATTATCTATCCCAGATGTTGCATTTCTTATTTCTTCTTTACAACCACTTATTCTGTTATTAGGTGATTTTAATGTTCATCATTTCCTCTGGGGGTCTCATTGTGACTTTCGTGGCGATCAGCTAGAAGCTCTTCTCACTTCTCTTTCCCTCCATGTTTTAAATTCTGGTACTCCCACTCATTTTGACCCTCGCACTCAATTTGTTAAGTGTCAACTGCACTTGACTTACCTGCTCTGTGCTCCCAGATTTACATGACAGCGACCATTTTCTTATCCTCCTTACTTCCCATTCATATTCTCACCCTCCTTGAAACCCACACTGGCAATCTGAATGAGCGAATTGGGATCTATACTCGTACCAAACTGCTTATAGTGAGGACCCTTCTTCGTCCTCTACCGATGAACTGTTACACTTATTTTCCACCTCAGTTTTAATTGTTGCTTCACATTCTATTCCTCAAACCTCGAGCAAGCACTCTCAGAAATGCGTGCCTTGGTGGTCTCCTGCTTGTGTTCTTGCAGTACGTTTGAAACGTGCTGCGTGGGGCTGATATTGTTGCCCTAGGATCACTGAGAGTCTCCTTGATTTTCAAACGGGCGAGAGCGGTCGCTCGACATGTCTTCCCTGAAGGTAAACGTACTTACTGGCAAGATTATGTTTCTACCATTACTTCTTTTTCCTCACTGACCACAGGTTGGAAAAAAGTGTGGAAACTGAGTGGAAAGTTCTCTCCAGACCCTGCTCCCATTCTCCTGGCTACCGGTGTCAGAGTTGGAAACCCTTTTGTCGTTGCCACGGAAATCGGAAATCATCTTCTCCATATCTCTAAAGGCCTCCATCTATACCCCTCGTTTCTTTCCTCCAAGCCTGCCGGAGAGTTACTGCTCTTAGACATTTCTTCTAGCAGAGAAGAGCCTTATAGTGTACCTTTTACACTTCTAGAACTAGAGTCTACACTTTCTGCTTGTCGATCATCAGCGGCTGGGCCTGATAGCATTCATATTCGCATGTTTCAGCATTTTCATCCATCAGCCTTTAGAGTCCTCTTACGTCTTTTCAATCTTATTTGGTTTCTAGGAGTTCTTAAGCAGCTGTGGAAATCTGCCATAGTTCTACCTTTTCGTAAACCAGGTACTCCAGAACATACCTTGCACTATTGTCTCATTGCTCTTACCAGTGCAGTTTGCAAGGTGATAGAACATCAGGTAAATAGACATTTGATGTGGTATTTAGTGACACACAATAGTCTCTCCCCCTCCCTCCCCCGTCAATATGAATTTTGTAAGGGCCGCTCTACTATTGATCCCTTACTCCATTTAGATACCTATGTGCGTAATGCCTTTGTAAGTAACCACTCCATTATAGTAGTCTTTTTGATCTTAACAAGACATGTGACACTACTTGGAGGTATAACATCTTGGCCCAAGTTCACTCCTTAGGCCTCCGAGGTAATCTGCCATTTTTTCTTGCAAACTTCATATATAAGAGACATTTCCGTGTTTGAGTTAATAATTTGCATTCCTCGGACTTTGTCCAATTATTGTTATTATAATCAAAAACAAGCGCTAAACCACAACGGCTAGGACTTTGTCCAAGCTGAAGGTGTTCCTCAGGGATGTGTCCTTAGCACCACACTTTTTCCCTTTGCAATAAATGTTCTGACATCTGTTCTCCCATCTAATATTTGGTCATCACTCTATGTTGATGATTTCGCTATAGCTTGTGCAGGCGCTGACTATCGCCTAGCAGCAGCCTCGCTCCAGAATGCTGTCAACAGTGTTTACCACTGGGCCACTACTCATGGGATTAAAATTTCTAGTGCTAATGCACAAGCAATTACTTTCATCAGACGTTCAATCGTCCCTGATACTCCATTGTACCTGTATGGCTCACGAATTCCTGACAGCGATACGGTCAGATTCTCGGCCTACTGTTTGATTGCCGGTTGTCTTTGAAACCTCACTTTGCCTCCCTAAAAGCACCTTTCCATAGCCGTCTGAACCTCCTCAAAACTCTCGCTCATCTTTCATGGGGTGGGGGGCAGATCGTTGAACTCTCCTTTGACTGCATTCAGCCCTAATTTTATCGACGTTAGATTATAGTGACCAGATATATTCTGCGGCCACTCCTGCAACTCTTTCTAAACTCGTTCCCATCCATCATCAGGGATTACGTTCATGTCTAGCTGCTTTTCTCTCCTCACCTGTCAAGAGCCTCTATGCAGAAGCAAATGTCACATCCTTGAATGATCGTCGTGATGCTCATTGCCTCAGCTATTTTGTCTGCTCTCATGACCTTCACGATCCTTCTACATACAGGATAGTAATGAACATTAGTAAAAGTCCATCATATGTTTGCCATCCCTGTTTACTCCAACCCTTTTCTCTTTGTCTTCAATCACTCTTTTCTTCTCTTCAGTTGCACCCTTTATATGTTCATCTAGCATCTAACTTTTCACTTTTCCCTAGGGAAGTTCCGAGAGTTCGTGTCTGTTCTTCCTCCCTGCCGTGCGCAAAATCCCTTATCCCTAGAGTTGCTTCTCACTCTCTTTTTCTTAATCACTTCCGATCTAATTCTCGTGTTGTTGTAGTGTACACTGATGGTTCTAAATCCTATGGTGGTGTTGGGTTTACAACAGTTTCCTGACAGTGTTGTGCGATGTCATTTATTAGACGCAGCTAGCATTTTTACAGCTGAATTGTATGCCGTTCTCATTGCAATTATCCATATTACATCTACGCCTACTTCAAAGTTTGTAATCATCTCATATTCCTCTAGTGCTTTGCAAGCTATTAAAAAAATTGATTCGCCTCATCCCTTAGTTCTTTATATATTGTTTGACGATTCTGTAGAACATATGCTATGTATCTGTACAGGAATAAAGATACTTAGCTTTGTTGCTGTCTCAGCCATTCTGCAGCGGCATTGAGTAACAGAAATACGCAAATCACTAGTGTCTTTGTCTGTTCTGTTAGCATGAAGCATGAGTTTCTGGGTTCACCCTTTAAATCAATCTGTCTTGCGGCTCCCTCCCTCAGCCCTTGCTTTGCCTTTTACAAAAGATGTGCTGAATACAGTGTTATTTCCCTTCCTTGCAAAACACTGCTACAATAGATAACAGATTTTCTTGATTAAAGATTGATCTAGTGTTTTACGATAGTCTTAACTAATAAGATGATGCAGGGTTTTCTTGGAAATTTTCCTTCTACGGTAAGAGTCATTTCCTCTTATTAACCCGCACTATGTTTACAACTCTGTTCTCTTGCAAGGAGTGGCGTGACTATGACACACATTGGGACAACATCTACTTCCAATTATTGGTCACGTGGAAGCAATGCCATTTGCCCCTTCTGAGAGGGTTGGGTCCCTCACGACTGAAAGGGGCTGAAGGGGGCTAAATACCCCCCTTCCTGGAGAAAATTTCTCCACATATATAACTTTAGTTACGCTGCATTACTAGCAAAAATAAGGACATCGTTTTCTGTTGGGTCCCTGTTCATGTTGATGTTCAAGGTAATGAGTAGGCAGACTCTCCTGTATGATCTACAGTACTTGGCCTACCAGTTTCATAAAGAGGCATTTCATTCTCTGACTATTTGGCTGTAATCTCTACCCGCCTTCGCAACCGTTGCGAAGGCAGCTGTTGTTATGACTCATAACAAATTATATTCTATCAAACCAAGTTTGGGTATCTGGCCTTCTTCTTGTCATTGATACCAAGGTTGGGAGACAACACTCTTTCGTCTTCTCATCGGACACTTTCATCTTACTCACGGATATCTCATAGAGAGGAATCCTGTTCCACTTTGTGAGAACTGTCTAACTCCTTTTTCAATTTCCCAAATTCTATTGGACTGCCCTGTCCATCAACATGTTTATACGATTTTCCTTTGATGCTGTCACTGCTCTAGCACCCTTACTTTATTTTCCCTCCTTGCTGACAGACCCACCTTTGACACAGACTCTCTCTTCGACTTTAACAACAACTGATTTATTACACAAACTTTGATAATCCTTCCTTTAGCACTCCTCACAGCCTCTCCTAACTTTACCTTTATTGTCATCTCCATCCTTATCCTTATTATTATTATTATAATCAAAAAGAAGCGCTAAGCCACAAGGGCTATACAGCGCTGCAGGGTAGGGAAGGAAGCGAGGGTATTGGGCGCCAGAAGGGTGGAGGGATGATTAGTAGGTTACAGAAAACAGCAGGGCAGGGGATAGTACGGGGGTAGAGGGTAGCAAAGAGATTGAGGTAGAAAAGGCTGAAGGTATCATCCGAGTTTGTGAGGTAAGTCAGCTGTTGTCAAAACGTCAGTGAGAGAGTCTGGATGAAAGGTGGGTCCATCAGCGAGAAGGGAAGGTAAAGAGAGAGCAGCAGAGTGAAGACGACGTTGGAGGTAAATTCTGCGTGCTCGTTGATAAAGTGGGCAGTCTAACAGAATGTGGCTGACCGATAATGGAACCTGACAATTCTCACAAAGAGGAGCAGGGCGCCTCTCCGTGAGATATTCATGAGTAAGACGAGTATGGCCAATGCAAAGGCAGGAGAGAGTAGTCTCCCAACCTCGACACTGGTGGCAAGAAGATTTCCAGTAACCTATACTCGGTTTAATAGAACAAAGTTTGTTATTGAGCAGAGGAGACCAACGTTGTTGCCAACGGGTGTGAAGGTGGGTAGCTATTACAGCAAAATAGTCTGGAAATGGAACCCCCTCTTTTGAAATTGGTAGGTCATGTACGTGACGCGCACAGTGTCTGTGTCATTGCCCTACGCAACATGAACAGGGACCCAACAAAAAACAATATCTTTATGCTTGGTAGAGATACGGCATAGCCAAAGTTGGATACGGAGAACTAGGGGTGAGGTGTATCAAATTTCCGTATAGCCTGTAGAGCACTAAGGAAGTCTGAGACAACCACAAATGATGACACAGGCATAGATGTGATACGAATAAGTGCTGCAAGAACGGCATACAATTCAGCAGTAAAAATGCTAGCCGAAGATAGTAAATGCCCTCGCATGATGTTGTCCGGAAACACTGCTGCAAATCCGACACCGTCAGAAGATTTAGAGCCATCTGTGTACACGGTGATGGCATAAGAATGAGAGTGAAAGTGGTCAAGGAAAAGAGAGCGGGAAGCCACCGTAGGCAGTTGGACTTTCGAGCAAGGGAGTGAGAAAGAACAGACCCAAACACTTTTTCCTACCCCCCTGAGGGTAGGGAAAAGTGAGATGCTACATGAACATAAAAAGGCGGTAACTGAAGGGAAGACAAGAGCGAATGTAGGCGAAGAGAAAAGGGATGGAGCAAACAGGGGCAGTGAACAAATAAAGAATGTCAACTAATATCAGTGACCATTCTATAAATGGAAGGATTGCAGAGATCGTGAGAGCGCATATAGCAGTGAAGGCAATGGGCATCACCGCGATCAGACAAGGATGGAACATTCACTTCTGCATAGAGCCTCAACAGGGGAAGAGCAAAAAGCACCAAGGAATAAACGTAATCCTTGGTGATGGATGGGGTTAAGGCTAGAGAGAGTAGCAGGAGAGGCCACTGAATAGATTTGGTCACCATAATCGAGTTTCGATAAAATGAGGGCTGAATGTAGGGAAGGAGAGTTCGACATCAGCCCCCCATGAAAGATGAGCAAGGGTTTTAAGAAGATTCAGCCGGCTCTGACAAGTTGCCTTTAAAGAGGTAATGTGGGGTTTCCAGGAAAAACCTACGGTCAAAGAAAAACGCCTAGAAACATGACTGTACCCACGTTTAGGGATACGGGAGCCATAGAAGTACAAAGGATGATCGGAGATGACAGAGCATCTAGTGAAAGCAATTTGGTGAGTTTTGGGCACTGGAAATTTTTTAAAAAAACCCATGCGTGGTGGGCCAATTGGGAAACACGGTCAACCGCATTCTGGAGAGAAACTGTAATGAGGTGACAGCACATGCGCAAGCAATAGCGAAGTCATCTACACAGAGTGATGACCAAATATTGGATGGAAGAACAGGGGCCCAAAATCATTTATAGAAAGGGAAAAAAAAGTGTTGTGCTCAAAACACATCCCTGAGGGACACCTTCAGCATGGACAAAGTCCGGGGAGAGCACATTATTGACTCGAACACGGAAATGTCTGTCAGTTAAAAAGTTCTTAAGGAAAGATGGTAGATTGCCTCGAGGCCTAAGGAGTGGGCTTGGGCCAAAATATTATACCTCCAAGTTGTGTCATATGTTTTCTCAGATCAAACAATATGGCAATAACTGAGTTTTTATTCACAAAGGGCCTTACGAACATACGTATCCAAAGCTAGTAAGGGGTCTATGGTAGAACGGGGCCCTTACGAAAGCCATAATGACTATGGAGAGGGCTATTGTGTGTCTCTAAATACCACATTAAACGGGCTATTTACCAGATGTTCCTTTACTTTGCTAACTGCACTGGTAAGAGCGATGGGAGATAGTGGGAGGCTTCATGTCCTGTAGTACCCGGTTTGTGGAAAGGAGAACAATGGAAGATTTTTCACAGCTGGGGAAGAAAATCCTTGTCACCAAGTAAGATTGAAAAGGCGTAAAAGTACTGCAAGGGCTAACTGATGTAAATGTTGTAACATACGAATATGAATGCGTCGGGTCAGCTGTCGATGATCGGGAAGTGAGAGTGTTGCCTCCATTCCTGAAGTGTAAAAAAGGCACATTATGCTGTTCTTCTCTGGAAAAAGAAAATCCAAGGGCGCTAACTCTCTGGCAGACTTTGAGGAAAGAAACGAGGGGCAGAGATGGAGCCCCAGAGAAATTACGGACCAGATTATTTCCAATTTCAATGGCAACATCTAGAGGGTTTGCTATATCAAAACCCGGGAACCCGCAGAACAGGAGCCGGGTCAGGAGAATATTTTCCACTCAGTTTCTTACTTTTTCCAGACTGCACTCATAGAGGAAGCAGAGGTGATGGTGGAGACATAATCTCGCCAGCAAGCGCGTTTAGCCTCACGGAGACACGGCGAGTGATCGCACGGTTCTGCTTAAAATCAAGACATCTCTCAGGGGTTCTTTAACTGGTACCTGCCCCACGCAGCGTGTTTCAAATGTACCGCACGAGCACAAGCAGGAGACCACCAAGGCAAAGCATTTCTGAGAATGCCTGCCCGAGGTTTAGAGTATAGAATGAGAAGCTGCAGTTAAAATGAGGACGAGAAGAGGTGTTAAATGCTCATCAATGGACTCGATGAAGGAACCTCACTAAAACAGTTAGTTGTGAGTAAAGGTCCCAATTTACCTGATCAAATTGCCAGCGTGAGTACGAAGAGGTGGTGAATATGAAGGGAAAGTAAGAATGTTTGGGAAAAATGATTGCTTTTCATGTAATCTGGGAGAACAGACCAGGTGAAGTCTAGTGCAGGGGGAAGAGCGGGACTGAGAGATCAATGCAAGAGAGAGTATGAGTACGAGGATCAAATAAATGTAAGTACCTGTTTTAAAACATGGAGGGGGTGGGAAGCAAGAAAACCCTAAAGCTGAATGACATGGGAATCACAGTGACAACCCCCAGAGAAAATGATGGGCATTAAAATCCCAAGTAACAGAATGGTGGCGATAATGACGAAACAAGAAAGGCAATACCCGGAATAGATAATGCTCGAGAAGGAGAGAGATATAAAGAGCAGAGCGTATACCACCTATGCAGGTGGATACGGGCTGCTGTGTAATGCAGCAAAGTATGAAAAAAATAGCTGATGGTTTACGGAATATCAGTGCGTAGAAGGGCACTTTCGTTAAAGGTCCCATCAGGAAAAGGATCCGAAGAATGCAATAAATTTATAGCCTGAGATGGGATAGATTAACAGCGAGTGTAATTTTGGTTCTTGTAAGCAACATCAACAGGGGGAAATTGTGAGAGCAACGTCTGAAGCTCCCCCTGATTACCCATGAGGCCGCGTTATATTCAACTGTAATAGGCCATGATTGGAAACGATAAAGATACTAGAAATCCGCAGGTAAGGGTTCTTACGGACTAGAGTGGTTAGAAAAGTCCACATGCGGTGGCAGTGGAAAACGTTCAAGCAGCGAAGGAATTGGGGTGCTGTGAAGAAAGGAGTTGCACAGATGGAGAAGAGGGAAAAAGAAGGAAGAGAGGGTGGATCAGTGTCCATTGTGGTTTGGTCTCTGCAGTATATTCAGAGATTGCTTCAAGTGTTTCAGAGTTCAGAGAAAGTCGTATGGGAGACAATATTAGAGATGGAAGGAGGAGGAGTTTGAGTAAAGATCGTAAAATGTAATGGACTGTACAAGGTAGGGGGGGCCGAAAGGAGAAGTGTGGGAGGGGAAAGAAGAGGCAGAAACCTGGGAGGTGGCAGAAGAGGAAGAAACTTGGGAGGGGACAGGGGAGGAAGGCAAAAGTACGAGGAGGAGGATGAACCTCCACACTTGTAAAAAGAGCCAGTGAAAGGGGAAGACCCAGGTACAGAGACTGGGAAGGTAAAGTGTGGAGGTGGATGAAGAGAAGGAGGGGTTAAAGGAGATTTTTTGGGGCTTCTGAGAAGTAGAGGAACGGGTTTGGGGGGGGAGTTGTCGTACGAGGGCTTGTCGATACGGGGTTTGTTTAGGGAGACATGAAGAAGTGAGAACAGACTGAGGTGTTGAAGTAGGGATGTCTGAGCCCAGGACTGCAAAAGAATTTTGTACAGTAGTGACTATGGGACTGGCAACCGTAGAGGAGGTTGCAGAAGACAGGACCCTAGAAGTGGGGGGACGTTTTGAAACATGAGATAAGAAACAAATTGAAGGAGTCAGTCGAAACCCCCACAACCTGAAGCAGGTGATGAAAGGCACCAGCAAGAGGTACAGGGGCCTTGGGTTGAAGAGTGTCCCAAAAAAAACCAAAAAACAGGCGAGGGCAGAATGGGGGTCCGGTAAAATAAAGGGACCCGGGGGTATGGAGTCATGGTTTTGGGGTTCCTTTTTT